>OY856371.1:1245000-1845000 GCA_963693495.1 Malacosoma neustria
TGTGTCTGTGTGTGTACGTGTGTGTGTGTGTCTGTGTGTGTGTGTGTACGTGTGTGTGTGTGTATGTACGTGTGTGTGTGTGTACGTGTGTGTGTGTGTGTACGTGTGTGTGTGTGTCTGTGTGTGTGTGTGTCTGTCTGTGTGTGTGTGTGTGTACGTGTGTGTGTGTGTACTTGTGTCTGTGTGTGTACGTGTGTCTGTGTGTGTACGTGAGTCTGTGTGTACGTGTGTGTGTGTGTCTGTGTGTGTACGTGTGTGTGTGTCTGTGTGTGTACGTGTGTGTGTGTCTGTGTGTGTGTGTGTACGTGTGTGTGTGTGTACGTGTGTGTGTGTGTGTGTGTGTGTATGTGTACGTGTGTGTGTGTGTACGTGTGTGTGTGTGTGTACGTGTGTGTGTGTGTATGTGTGTGTGTGTGTACGTGTGTGTGTGTGTACGTGTGTGTGTGTGTGTGTGTACGTGTGTGTGTGTGTATACGTGTGTGTGTGTGTCTGTGTACGTGTGTGTGTGTGTCTGTGTACGTGTGTGTGTGTGTGTGTCTGTGTACGTGTGTGTGTGTCTGTGTACGTGTGTGTGTGTGTGTGTGTGTCTGTGTACGTGTGTGTGTGTGTGTCTGTGTACGTGTGTGTGTGTGTGTCTGTGTACGTGTGTGTGTGTGTCTGTGTGTGTGTGTGTACGTGTGTGTGTGTGTGTACGTGTGTGTGTACGTGTGTGTGTGTGTGTGTGTGTACGCGCGTGTGTGTGTGTGTACGTGTGTGTGTGTGTGTACGCGCGTGTGTGTGTGTACGTGTGTGTCTCTCTCTCTGTGTGTGTGTGTGTGTGTGTGTGTGTGTCTGTGTGTGTGTGTGTGTGTGTGTGTCTGTGTGTGTCTCTCTGTGTGTGTGTATGTGTGTGTGTGTGTGTGCACGGGAGTGTAATGTGGGCGTGTGCACGCGCGCGAGTATGTGTGTGTGTACTTGTGTGTGTACGTGTGTGTGTGTGTTATAGAGAGAGATTGTGTGCGAGTGCGTGTGTGCGAATGTGTGTGTGTGAGTGCATGCATGTGAGTGTGTGTGTGAGTGAATGCATGTGAGAGTGTGCGTGTTTGTGTGTGTGTGTGTGTGAGTGTATGTGTGTGTGTGAGTGAATGCATGTGAGTGTGTGCGTGTTTGTGTGTATGTGTATGTGTATGTGTGTGCGCGCGGCTGTGTGTGTGTGCACGGGTGTGTGTGTGTCTCTGTGAGCGTGCGTGTGATAGAGTGTGTGTGAATGCTTGCGTGCATGTGCATGCGTGCGTGTGTGTGTGTGTGTGTGTGTGTGTGTGTGTGTGTGTGTGTGTGTACGTGTGTGTATGTGTGTGTGTGTACGCGTGTGTGTGTATGTGTGTGTGTACGTGTGTGTGTGTGTGTGTGTGTACGTGTGTGTGTGTGTACGTGTGTGTGTGTACGTGTGAGTTTGTGTGTGTGTGTGTGTGTTGTGTGTACGTGTGTGTGTGTGTGTGTGTACGTGTGAGTTTGTGTGTGTGTGTGTGTGTGTTCTGTGTACGTGTGTGTGTGTGTGTGTGTGTACGTGTGTCTGTGTGTGTACGTGTGTCTGTGTGTGTACGTGTGTCTGTGTGTGTACGTGTGTCTGTGTGTGTACGTGTGACTGTGTGATTTTTGATCTTTGCAATTTTATCCAAAGTGACTTTAAACTCTACGCTGATGACTTAAAGTTATATAGAACTATTTACAATGCTTCTGATATGAACATTTTACAATCTGATTTGAATAACATTCAAATTTGGTGTCAAGATAATCTTATGCTTTTGAACCCTGATAAATGTTTCTTTATTAGGTTTACTAGAAAGAAAAGTCCTTGTACAGTTAAGTATTTCTTAGGGCTAAATATGATTAAAGAAACCTCAACTGTGCGTGACTTAGGAATTATAATAGACAGTGCGCTTAGTTTTAGGTATCATGTTGATAAAATTGTCAAAAAAACATCTCAGCTGTCTGGCTTTGTATGTAGGCAAATGAAGCTCTTTCACGATCCCAATCTTTCAATAACTATATATAACTCTCTTATTCGTAGCACTCTCGAGTATTGTAGTGTCATCTGGAATCCAGGATATCAAGTTCACATTAACCGCCTGGAACGTGTCCAAAAGCGTTTCATGTATCATGTCACCTACTCTGACAATAAATGTCGCGTACTTCAAAGTTATGATAGCCGTCTCGCATATTATCACGTACCTTCTCTGGTGAGCCGTAGGAGGATTGCGGATATCATGGTACTATATAAATTGTTGAATGGTTTCATAGACTCCTCTTACATACTAGAAAAAATAACATTCACCATTCCACGTGTAGGTAGTAGACTTGAAAATAGAAGAACATTTTCTTTACCACTATGCAAAACAAATATTGGCCAACACTCTCCAGTATATAGAATTGCTTCCAGCTACAATGCTATATGTAATGAAATCGATATCTTTTTTGGTTCTATTCTCTCTATGAAATATAAATTAAGATGTGTTTGCAAGTAAGTTTTATTATTGTTATTATTTTTATTTCTATAATTTGTTATAATATGTTTATGTTTAATTTATAATTAATGTATGGGTATTCTTAGCTTACATAACGAAGTTGTGTCTTCATGTTGTAGAATACATTTTTATTATTATATAATTTTTAGCATTAGCCACATTTTAAGTAAGCCTGTAAATGTATTCAGTTTTGAAAACCGATTAAAAAAAAAAAAAAAAAAAATGTACGTGTGTGTGTGTGTGTGAATGTACGTGTGTGTGTGTGTGTGTGTGTGTGTGAATGTACGTGTGTGTGTGTGTGAATGTAAGTGTGTGTGTGTGAATGTACGTGTGTGTGTGTGAATGTACGTGTGTGTGTGTGTGTGTGTGTGTGTGTGTGTGTGTGTGTGTGTGTGTGTGTGTGAATGTACGTGTGTGTGTGTGTGTGTGTGTGTGTGTCTGTGTGTGTACGTGTGTGTGTGTCTGTGTGTGTGTGTGTACGTGTGTGTGTGTGTGTGTGTGTATGTACGTGTGTGTGTGTGTACGTGTGTGTGTACGTGTGTGTGTGTGTGTCTGTGTGTGTGTGTGTCTGTCTGTGTGTGTGTGTGTGTACGTGTGTGTGTGTGTACTTGTGTCTGTGTGTGTACGTGTGTCTGTGTGTGTACGTGAGTCTGTGTGTACGTGTGTGTGTGTCTGTGTGTGTACGTGTGTGTGTGTGTCTGTGTGTGTGTGTGTACGTGTGTGTGTACGTGTGTGTGTGTGTGTGTACGTGTGTGTGTGTGTGTGTGTGTGTGTGTGTATGTGTACGTGTGTGTGTGTACGTGTGTGTGTGTGTGTACGTGTGTGTGTGTATGTGTGTGTGTGTGTACGTGTGTGTGTGTGTGTGTGTGTACGTGTGTGTGTGTATACGTGTGTGTGTGTGTCTGTGTACGTGTGTGTGTGTGTGTCTGTGTACGTGTGTGTGTGTGTGTGTCTGTGTACGTGTGTGTGTGTGTCTGTGTACGTGTGTGTGTGTGTGTGTGTGTCTGTGTACGTGTGTGTGTGTGTGTCTGTGTGTGTGTGTGTACGTGTGTGTGTGTGTGTGTACGTGTGTGTGTACGTGTGTGTGTGTGTGTGTGTGTGTGTGTGTACGCGCGTGTGTGTGTGTGTACGTGTGTGTGTGTGTGTGTGTGTGCGCGCGAGTGTGATTGTGTGCGTGCGCGCGGGTGTGTATGTGTGTGTGTGTGCGTGCGTCTGAATGTGTGTGTGTGTGTGGGAACGAGTGCGTGCGTATGCAAGCGTGCGTGCGTGTGAATGCGTGCGTGGGTGTGAATGCGTGCGTGTGTGCCCGCGTGTGTGAATGCGTGCATGCGTGTGAATGCGTGTAAGTGTGAAAGTGCCTGTGTGAGTGTGCACACACTCACACAGGCACGTGTGAATGCGTGCGTGCATGTGAGAGTGTGTGTGCGTGTGCGTGTGTGCCCGCGTGTGTGAATGCGTGCATGCGTGTGAATGCGTGTGAGTGTGAAAGTGCGTGTGTGAGTGTGTGCGTGCGTGTGAATGCGTGCGTGCATGTGAGAGTGTGTGTGAGTGCGTGTGAATGCGTGCGTGTTGTGAGAGTGTGTGAGCGTGCGCGAGTGTGTGTGTGTGTGCGTGCGTTTGAGTGAGTGAGTGTGTGTGTGTGTGTGTGTGTGTGTGTGTGTGTGCGTGCGCGCGCGCGTGTGTATGTTAGTGTGTGTGTGAGCGTGCGCGAGCGAGTGTGTGTGTCTGTGTGAGCGTGCGTGTGATAGTATGTGTATGTGCCCGCGTGTGCGCGCGCATTTGTGAATGTATGTGTGCGTATGAGAGTGTGAGAGTGTGTATGTGGGTGTGTGCGTGCGTGTGAATGCGTGCGTGCATGTGAGAGTGTGTGTGTGTGAGCGTGTGTGTGTGCGTCTATGAGCATGCTTGCGTTCGTGCGTGCATGCGAGCGTGCGTGTGTGTGCATGCACGCGCGCGCGTGTGTGTGAATGTGTGTGTGTGTGTGTGTGTGTGAGAATGTGTGTGTGTGGAGAGAGAGAGAGTGTGTGTGTGTGTGAGAGAGAGAGTGCGTGCGTGCGTGTGAATGCGTGCGTGCGTGTGAATGCGTGCGTGCGTGTGAATGCGTGCGTGCGTGTGAATGCGTGCGTGCGTGTGAATGCGTGCGTGCGTGTGAATGCGTGCGTGCGTGTGAATACGTGCGTGCGTGTGAGTGCATGCATGTGAGTGTGTGTATGAGTGAATGCATGTGAGAGTGTGCGTGTTTGTGTGTGTGTGTGCGCGCAGATGTGTGTGCGTGCGCGCGCGTGTGTGTGTGTCTGTGTGAGCGTGCGTGTGAGAGTATGTGTGTGTGCCCGCGTGTGCGCGCGCATTTGTGAATGCATGTGTGCGTATGAGAGTGTGTGAGTGTGAGAGTGTGTATGTGGGTGTGTGCGTGCGTGTGAATGCGTGCGTGCATGTGAGAGTGTGTGTGTGTGTGAGCGTGTGTGTGTGCGTCTATGAGCATGCTTGCGTTCGCGCGTGCCTGCGAGCGTGCGTGTGTGTGCATGTGTGTGTGTGTGTGTGTGTGTGTGTGAGAGTGTGTGTGTGTGTGTGTGTGTGAGAGTGTGTGTGTGTGAGAGAGAGAGAGAGAGAGAGAGAGTGTGTGTGTGTGAGAGAGAGAGAGAGAGAGAGTGCGAGCGACAGTGCGCGCGCGTGTGTGTGTGAGTGTAAGTGAGAGAGAGAGTGTGCGTGCGTGTGATTGTTTGTGTGTGTGTGTGAAAAGATAATTTATAAATACCGAATCCAAGTTACAAAGTTCAATATATTGCAACGTGTCCCTTTGTTTGGAAACATCGTCAAACAATGAGTGTATGGTGTGGTAGTTGTGTGTTACATATTCGTGTAGTTTGCAGTTATCGAAGTTATTAGCGAATACAAGCAACTTTAGCAACTGCTTTCACAAGATGGCTTCTGTGTATACAAACTTACCAACGTTGTTTGTCCGATTTAAACAAATCAATATGTACGTCTCATTTTAGTGTAGATCAAATTATCTGATGGATTTTAATATTCGCATCTCTCTTCTTCGTCGTGTTCTTCATTCCTGAAGGTCGTGCCTGTCTTGATAAGCCTTTACGGAGACGCTGATGAACTGCCTCCACACCACTCTGTCCTCGGCCTGTTTCAGAGCTGCAGGCAAAGTGAGCCCCGTGATAACCTTAATTTGATCCGACCATCGGGTTGGTGACCGTCCTCTGGGCCTATTCCCCTCTATTTTGCCTATCTATTCGCATATCTGATTGTATATTTAATCCAAAATAAATAAATACTTAAAAAAAAACTTGCTTCTTTTTGAAGTCAAACTTCTGTAGCACCTTTGTGATTGAAAATTTAAGGAAATAGAAAAACGACGCCAAAACGGGCCTATCATATTCATAATTAAGATATAATCTGTGAGAGAATGAGAGAATACAGTGTTTCCTATATTCCTTGTCTTCTATTTGTTCGGACTTTCGTAGCTTTTATACACTAATGTATGAAATACATATATTGCATTAAAATATAAAATAATTTTTGAGCTTATAAAAACTTTAAAAACAATATACCTTATAATTATTTATTTATTTATTTTTTTATTTTTATTTTACAAATAATTACCTTACAAATAATATTTGGCTTTTATAAATAATTACCAAGACTTTTTACGTGACACAAATTTTTTTCATAATTCGATATAGACTATGGCAGAGGTTCCCAATCTTTTTCGGTTTTAGGCTCCCTTAACAATCGGATTTTATCCGCGTCGCCCATAATACATCAGAATTTTTCCTAAGTTTTTGACTTTCTTGAAAAACTTTCATTTTTAAAAGCGATCACCCATTTAACAACGAAAAAAGCAGATACTATTTTCCCCGGGAAATATAAAAAATCTAGTTTCAACTGTTTCTGTAACATCCATCTTGAGACTGGACAACCACCATGTGGTTAGGTTAGTTGAAAAATAAATTAATTACAAGTTTTAAATTTACAAGAAATTTGTGTTGATGTGAATTGTTTAAATGAATACTAATAAAAATAAATAAAATTAATAAATTACTATTTATTAATTTTATAATAAAATTAATAAATTACTATTTATTAATTTTATTTATTTTTATCTATTTACTGATCGAACACCGTTTTACTATCAAGAGTACATGAAACTTTGGAAGTGCAGGGGTTCCTGACCTCCATTAGTTTTGTTGTTGAGGTTGTTGGTGGTAGTGTTCGAATAAAAGTCGGTTCCAGGATTTCGTGATTTATTCGGACATTTTTTTGCTTAAGTGCTAAAGCTGTTGTTGTCTCAGACGATGCAACAGCGACTCCAGGCAGAAGAGGCATTCCGACCCCATAGGAGCGGGTGTCTATGGCCGCGAAGGTCGCGTGCTGTACCGCGGCCCCCTTAACTCCTTAGAGCTAATAAAGGAGAGCGCCGGGGGGACGAAAACCTGACCCTCTGGCGCTAAACACATGGAAGAGTCACATATCCGTGGGTCCGGGCGTAGGCGATAGGAGAACAGCGGGATTTTATAGTGGGTAATCGGATGGCCGAACATCTTTCCCGGAGTCCCACATATCCCGTCAAAAAAGGGTTTTTCCCCGAAATAAAAAAAATACAATTAAAATAATAACCACGGAACCGTTAACTGGCTACAGAATCGAAACCGAGACTACTTGTTCTGAATGACCGTTTCAATTATAATAATGTATTCGCTACCCAGACTCCATAATGCCTTATTGAGTACAAATATGTAGTACAAAAATCAAGTGGGGTGCTTTGTATAAGTTTTTCGGTACATGAGATATGATTTGTAAACGATGCGTTCGTATTAGAAATATTTCCATACTAATATTATAAATGTGAAAGTAATTCTATCTGCTGCGTTTTCACGTCTAAACCGCTGAATCAATTTTAATGAGTTGTTACGACAACCTGACGGTCGTCGACAAATATAGATAAGAAATTAAACAATTTTAAATTATATACAAGTTTATTACTAATATAAAGTACTGAATGAATTAACAATTTAGAGTTCGGTTTATAATTATATAACCGGGACGTGGGTACAAGCACTAAGAGGTTTATATCGGGCGTTAAATCGTAAGGGTGTAGGGTGACTTAGCTTAGGCCTCGTCCTGCGCGTGGAGGGTCATCAACGTTCCTTTCCTTTCACGGGGCCTGACGTGCCCTGCCGTTGGAAGTGGTCTGCAGCTCCAGCCCGTACTGAGGGGGGCTGCCTCGAGACCGCTGCGAAGGATGGCAGCTACGGGTTGTTGTTCCGAAGGACCCGTTCTGGGGCGTCTGCTCTCAGCCCGTACGGTGGACCCTCTCCTCTGAAATGCGTCGAAGATGTTTCTGTAGCGCGAAAGACCCGGCACCCTGACACCCTGGACGACCAGGAGTGGTGTCGGTATCCTTCGCGTTACATTATAAAATGCGAAAGTGGAGTGGTGATAGCTTATGACCGTCTTTATAATAACAAGCAAAATACGGAATGAAAATTAAATAATAAAAAAATATAAAAATGAAAATTGTCTAACCAGGAATCAACTAACTACTATTACTCGGACTATCACCATTCCACCACGCCATAAACACAAAGAAAAGTTTACGTATAAATTTGAACAGAGATAGGTAGTTTCAGCATATAAAAAGAAATAAAAAAATAATTCAATGAAATGACCTTCGATATATGAATCGTCGGCTTCCAAAGGAAAATCCGTTTTAGTACGGTATTACAAAATACCGTACGGTATTACAAAATAACTTACGTTTACAGATTACTAGATCTAATTAGCGACATTAATTTTTATACATATATAAGATTTATGACGATACGTCGGTGGCATCAACATTAAAAGCTTATTACAACTACATTAGGTTTACAGTAAAAAAGAGATATAACTAAGAATACATACAAGCCACGACGTTAACTACTGCGCGAATTAATTTTTTTTATTTTTAAAGAATTTAAAACAATAACGCGGCGAACACGTTCGCCTAACACAAAATAATTAGGTTATGATTTATATTTACACCCACGTGCCTAGTCCCGGTAGCTTCCTGTTAATATTAACTTGCAATATTTAAATATAAAAAAAAAAAAAAAAATTTATTTTGGATTAATTTTTAGGCACAAAACTAGGCAATAGCGACCGGCCCTAATGGACTTAAATTTTATGAGCTCACCTGAGGGTTATATACGCGGCATAATTTAAATAATTTCTCGAACGAACAACATGATTACTTAATTAAGTGACTGGTTTAAACATTATTAAAAATAAATTAACCACAATCGCGAACCACCATAGTGGCTGAGTAGCTGGTGTCCGAATCTTGGCGTCCATCGCGGCTTCGCCTTTTTATACTGGCCGTCAGGACACCGCCCACTTTTTCGAAGATTCTAGATTTGGCTTCTAATGGTTTGGCATGGAAAAGTACTGGGTAGCACCTGTACTTTGGACCCGCTACTCGTTTAGACAATGACAGAGCTATAGGCCAGAGGGGCAAAGAATTATTTGTGACGTAAGCCCTGACGACACTTGGTTCCCGTTCTTCGTTCATTTGTAGTATTTTCGATGACCGGTAACCGATCGAATGATTCGCGTTCATTCATCTTTTTACTTATCGATGGACGCTATTCAACTGAACGATTTCTCGAAGATTCTTCCCAGCCGTCGTTTAATTCTTATCTACCTACTTTTAAGGTGCGCGATCGAAATTATTATCTGGTTCGTTCCGTTTAAATACCCTCAAGATTAATTATTATATATTGTTGAGATTAATTCGAAATTTTTATTAAGTATTTAAGGATTAAATATTATATAAAGAAAATTAATTATCCTACTCTTGTTACAACGTAACAGAGTTTCGGAATAGAGTTAGATTGGACTAACTTTCTAATGACAGCTGGTTATTGAATAAAGTATCACCTATATACCTATATATATACACATATAGGTGAGAAATATAGCGAGTTTTTGATTATTCTGAATAATAATAATATGTCACTAAATCTGTCAAATTATACAAGTTTAATATCGCAAAATATATGTAACTTAATGGCTTATTAAATTTAAATTGTTTTTTTTGATAATAATTCCAGACCAAGTAAAATCTTGTTTATATTTTACATTCTGTGATAATCGAATTCGTTTCTTCATCATCAAAATTATCATTTTCATCTAACTCATTCTGGTGAGATTGTGCATATTAATGTTGTATTTATTATCGCTCGGGATAAGTTTTTAGTTCTAGATATTAGTATTAAAATCGACCTGTATATATAGAAATATTAATGTAGTGCTGGTATTTTATTATGATTTATATAATACATTTATAATAATTTTTCCGATTAATCATATCAGATTATTTATTAATACATAATTTTGTTTTTCATCATCATCATCATTTCAGCCGGAAGACGCCCACTGCTGGACAGAGGCCAAAGGCTTTTGTTTTTAATAAGAAGTAATTATGCAAGTTCAAAACTTATTTGTAATATTAAATAACTATGAATAAAAAATGAGTTCCACGTCGCTGGCAATTGTTAAAGTTCCCAAGATGCTGGCTGTATTACCACGTTGGATGGCAACCCTAATCCGCTGTTTGAGATAAACACAAAGAATATGTCTTGATAAAGCCGAAAGGCCTTGGCCCCAGAGTCTCCCCGCCCAAAGCCATAAATATCTGTTCGCTGCCGAATTTTTCAGTTTTGGTTCACAAACTAGGTATCCCCAGTTAAAAAATTCATATTTGCGGCGTTTCAGTGGGCTGAGCCATAATGTTCTCGCTATTATTTGACTCACGCTGTCGCCGCGCTTTATGTAATAGCTTGTTACATTTTTATAAGAAAGTGACAGGATTCTTTTTTGGGCCATTTAATAAGCCACGCCCAATGCTAAATCCTTTTCTTCTCTTGGCCACATGCGATTTAGTTACTACGTATGACTGACGAACCTAGAGTTCCTCTTGGTGCGCAGCAGCTTCTTCCGTTGCCACGGCTACATCATCCAGATTTGATAAAATATTTTTTAGCATTTATATTTATTAATTTAAAATAAACCCAAATCTCTAAGAAGTTTTTAAAAAACTTTATTTTGATAAAATATTTTTATAATTATGTCATATTATGTATTAAAGTGATTTGGTGAAATGTACACGAAGATTTATAAAAAATACATAGTTTATTTTTCAATAGAATTAGATTTTTCCAATTCATATATATATATGCGCGAATGAAGGAGTATGAACTTTGGCAAAGTTAACGTTTATATGGAGGAGAAGTGCAGAAAGCTACTTTTTGCCTAAAATGCATTAGAAATAAATTTATTTATTAAAATAAATATCACACACACCCTGAATGACACATTGCTCAATGACAATGCAATGCTCGAATGACACACACATACATACCTTTAGTGATGGAATAATTAGCATTCGCATTCATGTTTAGGATGCGAATGTTTATTAGGCATTTAGCAAATGAAATGTAGTTGCGAAATGAAAAATGAATTCATTGCTAATAATGATGGAGTAATTAGCATTCACATTCATGTTTAGCATGCGAATAGCATAATTTAGCATTTAGCAAATGAAATGTAGTTGCGAAATTTTGTGAAATGAAAAATGAATTCATTGCTTCCTAAGTTAATAATATCATGCTGTACGATGCACTGGCAACGTGCGCTCTCTTTCGCACTGACGGGAAGTAGGGAATACTAAATCTATTTGTTTCACATGAACCTACCTTCTTACTTAGCAATATAGCAGCTAATGCAAATAATGAGGTTATCCAAGACAATTACTATCTTATTTGTCTATGATTTTCTTAAATTTAGGGGCGTTTATCGAATGAATTGTGAATGTGTAAGTTATGATTGTTTATTAATAATAATATGTGTACGCGCGGTGCGTGGCGCGCGACATGTTGTGTTAAGTCAAAGCATCTAACTTTATTAGTGATAGTGAGTTTAGTTTACGTAAATACGTACCTATTTGATACAATAATTACATTCGTTCGTCGTATGCTTATTTAATGTAGATACATAAAATAGATAATAGTGTGAACTCGTTACCTACCAGTAAATTATATTAACAAAATTAACTATTTAGAATTTTATTAATGTTCATATTAATAAATAGAACAGCAATTCGCATGCTAATGAAATTAATGCAAATTCGCATTAATTACCATCACTACATACCTTACTTACTCTTTATTTATAAGAGTTTATGGCCTTGTAACGAGACCATTAAGCCAACTCTTTTGTTCATAGATAAAATATTTATTTATTAATAGAAAATTATTTATTAGTAATCTGAATTGATTTAAACTTGCCTATTTGTGAGTATAGTGTTTACAAAATATGAAAAACAGATTTACAATACAGGCTTTGGAATTGCAAACATTTTGAAGTTTTTACAATGATGTTGTTCAAACTTATGTAGAAAAATTGCAAATTAACTGAGTAGCCACGATGAAACTTTGGATTATAGATGTTTTGTCAAAATAACCCTGATAAAGTTTAAACTTAAAAATCAAATGTATTCCGACCCCTGGGTGACCACTAGTTTTAATAAATACACATAGATATAATTGATACACGTTATCTCGCTAATATTTTTATTATGTTGTTTTTCTAAATATAACATCTAAGACGAAAACTAAAAACACTAAATGTTAGTTGTCATGAACTTATGATATTTAGTACATTCTAATTTGCTTCCTCATTATAATTTTTTTTATATACAAAACATTTTAGATATGTTGCGAATACAACTAAGAGCTAATAACCAGATTTCGGATGCGCAATAAGCTTTTTATCTTCTACTATCAGCGGACTTCTACTTTGCGGACCTTGGGCTGCGAAGTTTGGGTTACAACCGGGATTTAGCCATAGAATGATGATGATGATCAAGGGTGTAGCAGCAGCATGCTGTTCATATGTTTTTAACTCCTTAAGGCGCACGAGACGAATGACAGGTTTTTCCTTGTTTGTGTTAAGGCTGTTGTTGTCTCAGACGACTCGACAGCGACTATGGACGGCAAAACATTCCAACCCCATGGGAACAGAGCACGCCTGTTCCTCATAGTCCTGATGTATTTGCTTGTGCTTCGGTAAAGATCAAGGGTGGCTCTTAGGTATTTCACCTCATCAACTCATGGGATGATGCGGTCAAATAGAGATGGGATAGAGCGAGTACCGACTTGGGCGAGCTTGCCGTATCACGTATCATCTGCGTATAAGGCGAGATGTACCTGTAGGGTTACGAGCCATGTCGCTGGTGTACAGCGAGAAGAGAGGGGGGCAGGGCCGAACCCTGAGTAACATCGACCCTGATGGGGTGAGAGGATGAGCGCGTGCTCTCCTCTCTGAAGCGGAAGCTTCGATAATGTAGGAAGTCTCGTAAGATGAGCATGAGTCGGTTTGGCGCACTTAGTTTGTACAGCTTGTAAATCAAGCCGTTGTGACAGACCTTGCCGAAGGCTTTCGCCACATCGAAGAAGAGACGAATGACAGATACAGAAAGTCGCTTAATATAAGTGAGTATATTATACTCACTTTTATTTTTGTTTGTGTTTTATTGTGTGTGTAAGGCTGTGTCTTAGACAACACGACAGTGACTACGGACGGTAAAGGCACCGACCCCTATATATGTATGTACGCAAGAGCAAGTAATTTAGTATGATTTTGTTTCGGCCTCGCTCCCCACCACCCCATCCGCTGATGGTGGAGACAGTCAACTATACGCCCAACCAGATAGACTCGACTCCATCACTAGGATGTTGAAATGAATGTTCTCGCGAACGCAATCCTCTCGGTCCGGCATGGATCAACCCGATGGAATAGATTTAGAGACACTTTCCGACCCCATAGTTTATAAACACCCACTTCACTCATTACAAAACTACACGTAGAATAGCTGTGTTGCGGGGGAGTTTCTTTCGCCGTTTCTTCTCCCTCAGCTATACTCGTTCCGAAATGGGTGTAGATTATAATAGCATCGGCTTCACCGGTGAAGTCGACATGACCCTTAAATTTCTAGCCATTTATGGCTGTTCTTGCTTGCTCACCGTGCAGCTGTCGAGCCGGGGACGCACCTTACAGGAGACGCGTCCCGAGCACGCTGGTACGGCTAATCGACAAAGCTCCCGCGGGGTCGGAATGCCATTTCGTCCAAAGTCGCTGTTAAGTCGTCTGAGACCACAAGAAACTTCAACAAACAAACAAAAGTATGATATTGATGTAAAAAGTTTGTTAACTTCAACATATAACTAATATTGACAAAAATACGGTTAATGTAAATAAATACTTGTTTACTGTACTTAATATGTACTGTTACTTGTGTACCTACTTATGAGTATATCGCCCACTACGTAGAATTTACAAGTTAAAGGACTCTTCTAACTTTTTCAATATAATATCTCCATACTTTCATCCGTATTGTGGCTCGATATTTATGCTAAAACAATTTTTTTAAGATATTCGATTGTATATAATGATGGATAAAAAATGAGATCGATGTGTGGAGTTACGAAAATGGATAAAATTAGAAATTAGTATAATAGACGAAGTGTGTAAGTAGCACCAGTGGTTGAAAAACTTACAAGTAACTTACTAGTGTGGTTTGGCCATGTAATGCGAAGGGAAATGCTATATAACAAGGAAAATGATAGAAACGAGAGTGGATGGATACAGAAGCAGAGGTAGACCAAAGAAAAGATGGATGGATTGCGTAAACGATGATATGGTTAAAAAGGTGTGAATGTTGAGATGACGGCTAGCAGAGGAGTGTGGAGGGAGAGAATATTATGTTGGGCCGACCCCATATAATGTGTGATAGGGGCAGGAAGAAGAAGAAGAAATTAAGAACGAAGACCGAGTACTTGGCCTGTAACTCCACAGATCCCACACCCGTACGCATAGGCGGCGACACGGTCGAGCGCACGGACCAAGTGAAATACCTGGGATCTGTATTTCACGCCTCAATTGCGACGTCAAAGCACGAATTGCTACCGCGTGGGCTAAATGGCGTGAGGTAACTGGCGTCATTTGTGATGCCGGTACAGTTGAAGAGACAGGTCTATAAAACCATCATTAGGCCTGTCCTTTTATACGGCTGTAAAGCGTGGCCGGTGTTAGAGCGAAACAAGCAAGAACTGTGTGTCACGAAGATGAATATGCTGCGATGGATGTGTGGAGTAACGCGGAAGGACCGCGTTAGGAACTCCCGCATTCGGCAGCCTTCATGTCCGTGATATTGCGGATAAATTGCAGGAGTGCCGGCTTCGATGGTACGGCCACGTTTTACGGCAACCGGATGTTTACTTGGGAAACAAATGTCTGGCCATACCGCCTCCTCTGGGCCCCGGCAGGAGGGGTAGACTCAAAAAGTGCTGGTTGGACGTCGTAAGGAGTGATGTACGTGCCAATGGGCTCACTACCAGGGATGCTGAAGACCGTGCGAAGTGGTGTAGAAAAAATCGGAAAGCGGGCACCGAAACAGAAGTTTAGGTTGCGATCAGGATATAACGCTTAGATAAGAAGAAGAAGGGGAGGAGGAAGAAGAACGAATATAAAAGACAAGGTAATGAAAGGTAACAAATGAACTTTTAGTATACTTTACTGAGGTACCCGGTGGCTTAGTGGTATACACTCGTAGTGATGATGTCCTCCCAGACGTATCCGTCGACGGCGACAGTATAGATGTTTTGAATCCCACGCACCACAGGCATGCACCGCTTAAGCACTTGAACACGTTGAATGAATACATCATGAGTAAACCTGCATCCGCCAATTCGTCCTGAACAAGCGTGGTGGGTATACTGTGCAATCCCTCTAAGGGAGATCCCGAGGCCAGCAGTGAAACATGGGCTGTTATAAAATATATATACCTAGTCAGGTCATAAATTCTGTCACATGTTTAATGTAAAATAATTGTAACAAGTTTATTAATTATGTAACCATTCATATACCAAAATGAACTTAACAAAACATAGATTCTTATGACATTAAAGTTTATTCAAAATGACCTCCGTGATTTTGAATACAAGCCTTCAATCTGCGCGGCCAGTTGTCTATCGCAGCACGAACGAGGTCCATGTCAATATCGGCGGCTGCCTTAATCAAGGATGTCTTGAGTGACTCCAAATTGGGATGAGGCTTTGAGCACGCCTTTTCCTCCAAGTGTTGCCATATCTTGTAATCTAACGGATTCAAATCTGGACTGGAGGAGGGCCAGTCTTCTTGCCGGATGAAGTCGATTTCACGCGCCGCCAGCCAGTCTTGTGTGCTCTTCGCTCTATGAGCTGGCGCCGAATCTTGTTGGAATACCCAGTGCCTGTTATTGAACATGGTATGAGAAACAGGTTCCACAAGGTTCGTCAGGACTGTATTTTGATACACAACAGCATTCGTTTTTACACCTTTCTCACAAAAATGTACCTCTGTTAAGCCCCAATAAGAAACTCCCAACCATACCATGAGCGAGGATGGAAAATGACCTCGTTGGACACGCGGAATACGGTTGCTCGCTTCTTCACTACTGTGTGCATACACCTTATCATTTTGTTTGTTGTAGCTCTCTTCTACGGTAAACATTTTTTCATCCGAAAAAAGAATTTCCCGATATTTTTTTCCCGCGTACCGCTTCAACAAAGCGCGGCATCTCTTCAGTCTCAGGTCCATTAGACGAGCATTCAAACGATGTCCTGTTTTTCTTCGATATGCCCGAAGCCCTAAGTCTTCATTTAACACCCTTTTCACCGTGGTTCTGCTTAACCCCATCTGAAGGGCCAACAGTTTCTGCTTACGTTTGGGATTTCTTTGAATTCGTGCCTTCACAGCTTTTATCACTGCTGGAGTCCTAACAGACCGAGGGCGACCACTTCTTGACCTGTCATCTACACTAGAGTCTTCATTGTATCGTTTGATGGTACGATAAACGAATCTTTTGGTAATATTCAAATTTTTCAGTATGTTAAAAATTTGAATTGGCGCGTAACCGCAACGATGCAACGCAATAACTGCAACACGGTCTTCTTTAAGCGTCCACTTCATATTTAAAAATGAGTAGAATTTACGACTCCAATACTCGTACGATCATTTTTAACGAAAATACAACTTACCGAACAACCGATAAACATTTGGAATTTATTTTGATCCTTTAAGTTTTTCCACTAGTTAAGTAAAAAAAAATTAAAATGATTTTTAGGTGCTCCGCAATTCAAATCCCAATACAAATAAAAAGTGAAAATCAGGTCCAAATCCTTATTGAAAATTCAATTGCTTTCGTTTCACTCTGAGAACAAGAGCAGTTTAATTAAATGAATCAATTGCATTTGTACAAGTAATTGCATATAAAGTCAATGTATCCAAGTTGCGAATTGATTGCACAGTCAGTTTGCAGTCGGCATGCCGGATCCCCCCTTGTAAAAGCTGGAACTGTCATGTTCATGTAATTCAATTAGCAAACTACAAACTACTGTCTTATTGCTTACTGGTAATCGAATTCACTACCGAGACGACGATAGCTTAGTATAAACAGAACTTGGCGAGTTGGCAATTTAGTTTGTATTCTATATGGTGGAAAGTTTAAAAGTCTAGATCATTTTAGAATATTAATAACTACTAGTGGTCGCTCGGTGGTCGAATTTCGACCATATTTCAAGTACATTTTTAGTTTAAACGTTATTAAGGTATTATTATTAAAAACTACCCAATAATTAAATATTTCGCCAAGGCTACATAGATATGTATTTAGCCAATTAGATAATTGGCTCAACATTTTCAAAAAAAATTATATAACACTACCTGATCCGGCAAGGTTGTATTGCCATATTAATTAAAAAAAGTCGTCTAATCTATCTCTATACCGAAATTCATAAAAATTGGTTCAGCGGTTTAATCGTGAAAACGTAACAGACAGATAGACAGAGTTATTTTCACATTTATAATATTAGTATGGATTTCAATAAATAATACAAAAAATATAAAATGTAGACTGAAAATAAAGAATATCATTTTTATATATTTTATTCAAACAATAAACCTGAAATTATGTTTTTAATTGAATTTTACTTACGTATTTAATACTTGATGACATAATTAATAATAATTTACCTTCTCTGTAAATAACTTTTTTTTATATAAAAGTTGTCATATTGACTGCGCGTTTCATTGGATTTCAACATTTAACTCTCAAAATTAATTCTTCATCCTATATAATTTACATATGGTCTATTAATGTTTGTATGTGAATATAAATCATTCTTTCTCATTTTTTATCTCTCATTCCAACTAGTGTACATTCTATATAGAAGCGTAATAAAAGTAGAAAAAAACTTATGTAGTTATAAAAATCGATATATGAAAGATTTAAGCTACTACCGCAAATATATTAAGAATATATAAAAACATAATCAAAACAGCAATATCATTTATCTATATTCTTTTTCTTCTTCCTGCCCTTATCCCAAACTATATGGGGTCGACACAACATCCTCTCCTTCTACTCTCCATTATTAACCGTCATCTGAACATTCACACCTTTTTTATCTCTCCTCTTGTATCCATCCACTTTCATTTGTAGCATCCTCCTTGTTACATGACGCTCCTCTCTTCGCATTATATGGCCATACCAGGCTATAACCTATTACTTTTCCGCTTCTCAATCTGGTGCTAATTTCAAACTTCCCTTAATATACTCCGCTCATCCATCTCAATATTCGCATCTCTGCTGCATGCAATAAGCTTTTATATTTTATATGGACCAGGGTGCTAGGCCACAAAGGAGAAACTCTGGTCCATACAATATGACAGGTCGTATTACGGACTTATAAAGGAGATGTTCCAGAAATATAGGGAGCCTGGGCTAGCACTATGTACAATACATGTAAATATCGCTATATAATATAGTAACCGTTTTTCGTTCTTAATTTTCTTTAATTTTACTTCGTTTCAATGTACAATCAAATTAATTTGGTCAAGCAGAGCAACACAATATAAAATTAATAAAATAAGTCCATAGGGATGCAATGATATCAAACCCAATTGTCATGGTTGCCCTAAATAGGGTTATCTTATTAAAAAAATATTCAAATGATCATTTTTGCACGTCTGTACCCTTATTTAAATTAATTTGTTAGTATTTTTATGATATCCCCCTATTTTTTTCCTATTTATATAAGTAGTGTACATAGTGTTGGCCCAGAATCAAACATCTCCTTTTACCTTTAAGTCTAAACGGCACTTTTTTATGTATATTATTTTGTAAATTATTTCAAATAACTGCTTCATGTTGTGGGGCGAGACAGAAATAGGAAAGGGTTAATTTGTATAATTGAATTAAAAATAATATATTTATGATGCATATTCCTTTTGAATTTGATTTTAAATATTTTCTTTTAGAATCAAGTTGGTCATGATACATATTTATCATGGCCAATCGTATTATGAAGGAACGAGTTTCTATACAACGAATACTAAACTTTTTCCAGCATCCACAATGTATATTCAGCAAAACTATATTTTACTTATACATCTAAAATACAGGTATATATTAGATTAACTATGACTAGACATTATCAAAATTAATTTTATGAAGACCAGTCAAAGATCTTAGACCACTATGCTTTGTAACATTATCGTAATTATAATACTATCAGATGTACTCCTAAGGAAATACCATCCGTGTGAAGTTGGCTATAACTGTCAAAGACAACATTCAAAATTATCACTGGCTGATATATAAAACAACTAAAGAGAATCACTTCTAGAGTGTGAAGTGGGAACGAGTGAGGGACGGGCCGACCGCTTCTATATAATGCGCCGCAAGTAGGTGCCTGTCCTCATTTTCGTCCGGTCGTCATCGCGTGCGGAAGCTGTCGGTCTGCCTCTCATTTCGTTATTGTCGGTTCGATTCTTAGGCAAGCACGTGTCCTTGATAGGTCGTGCGGTATACGTCGGCCATATTTTGTTGTTAATTTAGTCCTTAATCTATTCCATTATTGTTTTACGGTTGATCAGTTACGTGCATAGTGAATTACCTGTAATCACATTTCTAATTATAAAATCGTTTGATGTGAATTATTTAGTTTTTAATTGTAATGAGAAAAATATAAACTGAGGTTAGTCTACCTCAAATTTGTTTCTTTTTTATTAATCCTCACTTCTGGTTCCTAATAATACATATATTTTTCTTGTAATAATTATTTTTATTCAAATTGTAAATAAAGAATACCTTTTTTAAGAATTTATTGTTATTGTAAAAAAAAACGAAAAAGTCGTCTTTTGAAACTGACATATATTATTTAAAACAATTTTTTGTTGTATATAAACCAATAAACTTGTTATTTTTGCTAAATATCCTTGAACTTGATGTTCGGAATTTAAAATTTCTCAAACGATGGAATGATCGAATTCTGTTTGCGATTGATCAATTGCATGAATGTGTATCAAAAAAGCCGATATATCGTTGATATGTGTCAATTATAGTTTATACTCTTTGTGCGTCGATTTATCAGTTATCGAATTAACTCTGTGTGTAAAAGTGTTGTCTCCTAAAAGAAGAAGTTATAAAACATTGAATTTTTGACAATGCAATTCATATGCATGATACTATTGTTTACAAAAGAGGCCCTGTTCCACGAAAAGAAATGTAAACTATTTAGGGGCCAGGAGAGCTAAGCTTGTAATTAGGAAGGCTTAGAAGGGAGGTTTTTTCCATACGTAGTAAATGAAGTGGGTATTTGATATGTTATCACTTCTTAAGAGTTGTCTATCTATAGATGACTGACGTATACATATATGTTAGTATATCTCATTTAATTTCGATCTACGGGTAAATTAAAACTTACAGCATCATCGTATCAGTATCAGTGCAACCAGATCGTGCGTAAAATGATACCCCACTTAAGCCGCCGCGCGTGCCTCGCTCGACACAAGCGACCTATGTATCTTGGGTGTCAAGTTGCTCACCCGGTTGGTCGCATATGTGTTGCGCGAGGCTCGTGCGCAACTATATTAATAGCGCACGCGCCTCGGTGTTCATTTTACGCACGATCTGGCTGCACTGATCAGTATAAGTCCCCTATTATTATTTCAGGTAGCTTTGTTCCCGCCAAGAGAAGAAACTGGCGTGAACTATGACCCGATTAAGACAGAACAGGTATTATGAACACTAATCTTTACAATTTTTACTTCTTTTCACGGTGGTGATGCGGGCGTTTATTTCGTTCCTTTTTTATTTTATTTTTTGTATGGCGACAATGCTTTTGGCACTGATTTGTCAAGGTGCAAATATGACAAGCCAGGTGATGATGGTAAATAACAATATATTAAAAAACTTTTGACCGGTACTTTATACAGATTGACTGCTAACTTGTAAAAATTCAAATCTACTAATAAACTTTATACGTGTAATATAACTGATGATTACTATGACTTAAATTGTCAGCGACTCTAAATTTTCCTCAATTTTCGCTGGCACTACCGATAGCATCCGATCACTAGAAGATTGAATGCAACAACAACTACTACGACCAACGACCGAATGTTACCAAATCGACCACCAATGAAAACAAGAAAACGACAACAACGACCTCTTTAACTATTATTAAAACGAACAAACAACTAAAATAAAACTCAACGCTGCAGATGAAACTCGTTTATTAAAAAACAAGCGACCCCAGATAAATGACATTAACAAAACTATAGCGCGATTCAAAAATGTACAGCGCCATCTAGCGCGCTCGAATGTTAAACTAATTTAGCCTGTGTAATCATTCAACTCACCAGATAATGTTTGGTGTTAGGATCTTATGACATAAATATTATAGTATATACATTGCGATGCCACTACGACATAATTATATATGTATAAATATCATTAGAAGATAAAAATTTACTTAGAATATTTATATAAACACTATGAACTAAAGTCAGTAGTAGGTAATTAACATTTCATATGACAGAACGTTTGCCGAGTCAACTAGTAATATCTATTTAGTAAATTAACATTAATAGTCTATAGGCTTAAGTGATTATATTCTACTTAAAAGATAAACACTTAAAACTACCGCCTCTTTTAATTCTTATCGAAGTTTAAAATACTGCTATGTTTAAACTACTAGAGCAGAATTAAGAGTTTTAATTCTGCTCGAGCATAGGAGCGGTTACAACCACTAGCTAATGCATTATTTATCTAGAAATGTAGTTTTGCGAACATAAACACGTCAAAACGAACAGTTTTAAAAGCGTTATATACGGTTAAACGTTCGGTGTATTTATTTACATGTTAAAAGGTGAATGTAAAAAGGACTGAAAAGCGAATATTTAATGTCATTTTTAAAGAAAAATTTATTGTTTATCGATAAAACTATAACTTTAGGATTGTACACTATGCAGATTTAATTTTAAAATGCCTGCGTTAGAAATATAACCCACAAAGAGACGAATTCTCGTCAGAGTTTTTCTTTATATAAGTAATATCACTACATCACTAGATTTACTTATGTTACTTCAATGTTAAACGGGTTGCAAAGAATAATAACGAGTGTGAGTACCGCTTATATAAATGTACTGGGATTTAAAGTATAATTGCTGATATTACTACTTGAATAACCAATCAAATATTTGTTCGTCTTCAGGGGATACAGTTTGGCCCAAACCGGATGTTTACCCCGAATTCCCTAACGAATATACCAACACCAATTACTTAGTAACTTTAGGATGTATGTTCACTTATGTCTTAGACATTTCGCAAATTGGAGTCGAAGTTAATTTAAATTGAAATGTATTATTAGAACACATTAAAATAGTTTTTTTGTACCAGTGATTTATCTTGTTGCCTTTAAGCCAGCAAGAACGTAAAACAACAGCGCCTCTAACACTTCTCCGTGCAGGACTATATACTATCTCCTGCGGCCGGGGTCGGCCTGTCGTAAAAGGCGACAAAACAATCCTAGCTACGTAGTAGGGTTCCAAGCCCATCTGGATGCCAACCGGTCTTGCTCTATAAGTATGCCGCTATAATAACCGTGTATTGTGTTTCGGCATTGGTGAATTAGATTCCTGTTCCTATATGGGACAGTAGCGTGTTTGCGGCGAAGGTTATTAAGTGAGTCGCCAGGCTGTTTGCTGTTCCACAGTAATAAAAAAAAAATAGCTGTCAAGCGGAAAACTTAATAGTTTACCGGTTATTTTGAGTGAATAACTTTATCCGGGCATGTGAAAAACATAGTGAATGCAGGATGGATGAAATGGCGACAGGTCTCAGGAACAATTTGCGATCCACAAGTCCCGTCTAGACTTAAGTATTGTATGGATCAGAGTGCTGGGCCACAAAGGGAAAAATGAAAGGTTATTGTATGCAGCAGAGATGCGAATGTTGAGATGGATGAGCGGAGTTACAAAAATGGATAAAATTAGAAATGAGTATATACGTCATGTAGCAGGGAGGATGCTAGAAATGACAGTGGCTGGATACGGGAGAAGAGGTAGACCAAAGAAAAGATGAATGGATTGTGTGAAAGATGTTATGGTTAAAAAGGCGTGAATGCTCTGATGACGGGTAATACAGGAGAATGGATGGAGAGATCATATTGTGCCGACCCCACATGGTTAGGGATAAGGGCAGGAAGAAGAAGAAGAATTTTATCCGGGCAATACGTACGGTATTTATGCATTAGATTAGTAAACCCCCTAGACAAGACGCCTATAGATCGCAGTTCTATAATATCATGGCAATTAACAGAAGTAAATTATACTGTGTTTAAAAGTCGTCTTTTTAGCACAGTATAATATACTTCTGCTTAAGGTGTGAGTATTTTTTAAAGCTATACTTCTTCTGGTGCGTTTGGAAAAATATGAGAGTAAAATTATTACGTCGCTCACGCACCCTGACATCCAAAAAACGACGCGCGACGTGATAAACTTTGCTGATAACTATCTGTCAATTTTTTAATTTATCATTCCTTTTAGAAACACATATTTGTGAAATACGGGATGAAATCTTTAGCTATTTTTGTTCTGTCTGCCAAAGAAGTATTATAACTTCTTACGAGCGAACATAAGTACATACTCACAAGTTATTTTTTTTGCGGATGGCGTAAGATTTGATTTATATTCGGGGGTTTTCGCCACTTAAGGCGGTCTTTCTAATCCAATCACAGACGATGAATGTATTTATACTGCACATGATTATTCAAATCTTCAATAACAAATAACATATTTGTATTTTGATCACTATATTAGTTGCGTAATATTAAATCTATTTATAGTTATTAAGGCCACATTGGCAAGTCGAAGTTTAGATACTTTTAAAGATTACAAAATAAAATTAAAAATCATAATCGTTGTCATTAAACACCTGAACCTAAATAATCTCACTTATATTCACTTGTACTACTTATACACGACGATGATCTTGTTCCACGTAATTTGAATGTATTATCATGTAACTTGCCAGACTTATTAAACTGACAATCATGTTAACGCTGGTTCCACACATTTACAACACGTTACCAGGTCTCCATTGTCTTTTAATGAATAAAAGTTGAATTATTTACATTTGAAAGACTAAGGTCGGAATTGATTTTTATATTTGAATGACATATTGAAGAAAGATTCCGTTATGGGTTATGGGTGATATGTGATCCCACGCTCTTATGTATGAATGCTAAATATTGTGCGAAGAAGTGAAAAGAATGTGAGATGAAATGAGATGAGACATAGCAAGAAATTATAACTTTTAATATTTGATTGTCTAAATAAATTTAATAAAAGTTAATTTTATAATAAAAACGTTGCTACACAATTCAACTATTTCGAATTAATTGTATTGCATATCTATAGCAAACAAGCAAACGGACAAACAGCACCAGATGCAAGCTGTATCTACCCTCTGTAGATGTTTTCTAGTTTTTATTTTTTTATTTTATTGTAAATGGTCTGTGTTTTCATTAATATCAAGTCGCAGGATATGTTTCAAGTCGTTTGATTTGGGTCCCTAAGGGTTGTAGCCATTTAGCCACACTTATTGATGTAGATAATTCGCTGGACCCTCTTTCCAACACAAGTTTCTTGATTTTATGTTATATCATAAATATTGAGAACTTGGTATGTTTTTCATGATTATTATATATTTATTTAAATTGAGAAATTGAACACAATGCTATTTAGTCCCAAAGTACGTAGCACTTGTGTTATGGGTACTAGACAACTGATATATTACTTATACACTTTTCTTTTGTAAATAAATATATATTAAGCATATATAAACACCCAGGCGTGGGATGGGAGTCGAACCCATGACCTCCGTAAGCGTACCTACGCGCGTTAGCAGTTAAGCCACGTAGGTCGCCTGATCGTCTGGGGCAATAGAAAAAATAGGAAACTTTATTAATAATTGCCCTGAGACAGATAAAAATTATTCGCAATTATACCTTGAGCAAAACAATTTCCAGGTCGCACAAATATGTTATTCTCCGTGTGAATCAAACCCACAGAATTGACTGTACCACAGAGTTATGCGCCCACTGAACCAGCCGCGTCTTATAAGGATTTGACGCTAAGCAATGATATTTCATATATAAAATCATTGACGCTAAGATATAAAACTACTACAATCATAATACATACATTATGATTGTAGTAGTTTTATATCTTAGCGTCAATGACCACCATAGTGAATATGATATATTGAATTTCTCTTGTTACTCAATCAAATCAAAATCATTTATTTCAATATAAGATCTTACAGATCACTTCTTGAAGAATCTACTACAGTTTCCAATACAAAATATACTCATTCTTAAAGAGTAATAAGTGTCAAGTGTCTGACACCAATGTCCAGGAAAATGTTTACGAAGCGCCCCGCTGATTACAAGCGTCACGTGATATCACGGGTCAATTTACTTTCGTCAGATTTCTCCGTTTACCTTTTGTTTACTATAGGATACTATTATTTCATTCGGATTTATATAACTTGATAACGGATTCTCACATATCAGACACGATTTCAACTTCCACATGTAGTAACTCTTGCTAGGTGAAAGCCCCCAAGCATCCAGAGGCGGCATGGTCGACAGAGATTCCGCTCTCTGAGACCTCGCCAAGCTCCAGTATGCCTAGTGCATTGTGGAGATCTCAGAGAGCAGGCTCTCCCAGCGTTGGTTCCTGAGCTCCTGAATACGGACTTTCACTTCTCGATTAAGTGAACGAAGGGTGACGCGGTTGTCTTCCGACGAAGGATCGCCAACTATAACATCATTAGGATCGCTGTACTGTACCCCGATAGATAAGCCTCCACTAGAACACTTGGAAGTTTTTGCCTGTAGATTAGCGATGTTAGGCAATCAGCCTATAGTCATCATCTACACGTATCTCTCTTGCAACCGCCCGCTGCTTTAAGCGGAGCTTGCATCTCTCTTCAGTCTAGGCCCTTCAGTTATTATCGCGGATGACCTAAACTGTAAACAGATAAGCTGGAACTGCTCCAGCTCCAACCCTAAAGGTAGAATCCTCATCCGTCATTCGGACGAATTGCTTTTCGGCTTCCTAGCCCCCATTACGCCTACCCGATACCGGAGGCCGCCCCAACCTTCTCGATTTGGCGCTACTGAAGGGACTGACTTGTATCACCAGAGACCTCGTATTTATACAACATTCTGAGGACCACACAAACAATAACCAAAAATGCGCTCGGTTTTTGTTTCACTAAACAATGTTTATGTAATCATGTTTTGGTGATCGTTAAATAATTATTATATTATATGTCGGCGCCAAGTCAAAGGAAAGGCGAGAATAAAGACGAACGAAATGTAAACAGGACAAAGCGGCTGTTGCCAGAAAACTATGTTTACATATGAGTCTGTCAGTGCAAAAGTGACCTAAGCTTGGGACACACAGTATGAAAATAATAGGTTTTGTATAATCACAAATCTCACATTAATAAAAAAAATAATAAATTCAAAAACTAGTTTTGCAGCGCCATCTTTTACTGAGGATAATAAATTAATGAGAGGCCGATTTTGCATGATATTTTATCAGGTTTTGGATCACTTTTTGTAGTTAAGTCGGAATATGGAAAATTGAGGGTTAGGCCGTTTATGCGCTGACGGCCTCATATACATTATTTAGGACAGGGGTGAGCAACCTTTTTAATCAATGGGCCAATTGTAATTTTAATTTTTTTTTGGTGGGCCGCACAGTGATTTACAGCTTTTATTAATAATTTACGAAACTTTATTTATAATAGATATTAGAATAAAAAAATATAAAACTAAAAAAAAGTAAAGATTTCATATATGTACAAATTTAAATGCAAGACAAAAACAAACAAGAACAGAACAGAAAAACTAATTTACTTGAAATTTTTAATGAGTAATTTGGCACTGTTTTTTCGATACAAGCTGATCAATATCAGTCGGAATGGATGACGTAGCTACACGTATGCAGCTTTCTAATCATCCATCACTCAGTATTGATTGGTGGTCATTTTTGATTAATTTCAGGGTTAAAAATAATTGTTCGCAAACATACGTACTTCCGAACAAATACATCATTTAATTTTGTTTTGCATTTTTCGTCAAAAGTCGAAATTTTTCAGGTCTCACGTAAGATTTATAAAAAATTTCGATGTTTACAGAGAAAAATACATTTTTTAAATCGGTATTATTCTGCATGTCAATCACTTCCATTTGAGTATTCGGGAACTATATCCACATCGATATTAAATGGCGAGGAAAACATTTTCATGGAAACCGCTGTCTTCTCAGCTTTGATCATTTGGAATCGTAATGCAGTCCGTATTTCATGTTTGAACAAGTCACCGACAAGTGTGTATCTCGTCACAAAAAAATCGCGCAGATGCGGCGCGTTCGTATTGCATGTTTAAAAACGTCGTCGACAAGTAACTCGCCATAAAAAAATTCGGTTTCTTATGTACTACCATTTTATTATAATTAATTTTATATAGCAATATATTGATGGGAGAAAGTCGATAAAATAAATTCAATTTTAGAAATGCTTGGCGGGCCGGATTAACATGTTTAATGGGCTGCAAGCGGCCAGAGAGCCGCGTGTTGCTCATCCTTGATTTAGGGGAATTAACCCAGATAACATCTTTGATATTGTCGGATGTGAAGTCAAGGGACGTCGTGGAGGAAACTCCCGAGCACATATTGTTTACCTCAGAATTTCGTATAAATACGAGATCTCTGGCGGTCAGTGGCGGTACACAAAGCAGTCGACTAATAACCACCGATACGAATCGTCACCTGTGCGCGCCTCAAAGAATCGGCTCTGGTAGATATTGTGAATAAACTACCTACTAGTAACCAAGTTTGTGTTTTGCTTCACTCACCATGAATACCAACGATGTTGTCGAAGATAGTAGCGTCAGCCCTGCTGGTGCCACGCATTTTAAAAACAATATTAACACCGGGCTTCCGTCATATATGTATGATCTTGGTGCCGACATATTTTGCTATCAAGCCGATAAAGGGATTTTGTTTAAGTGTAAATACATTTTTCTGCTAACAGCTGCTTGGTTTTCCGTGTTGAGTTGTTTACATTTCGTGCCGACAGAGGTCTTTATTCTGGTACCGACGTCCTTTGATTTCGCGCCCACATGTATGTTAAAACCGAACACCCTTTTTGTAACTTTCTATTGCTCCTTTTTTGCAAATCGTATTCGTACAATATTAATAAAGGTGTACATCTGGAGCATTGCGATGGATATGAGACGGGGACTAAAAGGGATAGGGAAAGGCTAAAAGCATTTGAGATGTGGTGTACCAAGAGAATACTTAGGATAAGCTGGATGTAGAAAACGACCAACGAGAAAGTGCTAAACATGGCGAAAGAGAAAAGGAACGTCTTGAGTATTTATTATTGAAAAATGAGGACAGATGCTGGGACACTTGATACGACACGAAGATCTTATCAAAACTATCATAGTAGAGAGAATTGAAAGAAAGCGGAAGAAAGAGAGAGACCAAGAACAAAAGGAAGACTGGATGTCATGACGTATCAAGAAATCAAGGAAGGGGGCGTTTTGTAGAGAGGATTGGAAGATGTTATACAGACAAGGGCGATAACTTTTAAATAAATGATGATTATGATGAAATTTTAAAACATCCATACACAATCATGATTATTAGGACTATCTGACCTTTAGAAATTAATTGGTTTTTTAAATCATAATTCATAAGTCTACGATTAAGAAAATTTATTTATTTATTTACGTTAAGAACGTTTGGACTATTTAGAAGAACAGAACGAACCTATCGTTGTGTCCAAAATTGAAAATGAATGGAAGTAGCTACGTGTTGATAAAAACGCAGATTGTAATCGTGTCGTAAAAATAGATCTTTAAAAGATCGATTCAAATCAGTCATCCCAAATTCATGTCAGAGTATCAATCTATGTCGTCATCCATTTACTTGTATAAACGATACTTATGGCCAGTATGACCAAGTACCGTTTCAAAAAATTTTGTATGGGATATTTTGTTTGACGTATGAAACGCATTTTAACATAGAGAAACGTTTCCCAAAGTATTGTATTTGAAGTGTGAACTGAATTTAAATTAAAAGCCATTGTATTCGAAAGACCATTTAATTTGTCAACAAATGTTTTCCAATTACCTACATTTTCATTTGCATCGTTTAAGTTTAAATTTCGGTTATATATTAACTGTCACTTCGGAGCCCGGGTAAGGGTTTGATTTACAAAGAATTTTCTAGATTTTTTATCGCACCCACTAGATTCGCCGAATGAAATTGGTCTAATACCGAACCGCGGGCTACGGCACCAGAGATTAGTCTAAGAGCGCAATTAAATGCTTAATACGAGACAAGATAATTAGCTGTCATGACTTGCCAAGACATGAGATCATCAATAGATGCCATAGTTTGGGTATACCGCTTGTCCCAATCTAGATTTAGATTGGAGGTCAGTTGGGAGGCAGTTTATCATAAAATTTAAGCTTAAAATCTATTTTCGTACGTACGTGTTGTTTTCAAACGAATCATTTACATGTTATTGATAACATATCGCAACTGTATGTGTTTCCTACTTTTTACTATAGCGAAGTAACGAATTTATACAATATGCACTCTCGCTTTTGCGGAGATGCGAATGCCGAGATGGATGTGTGGAGTTACGTAAATGGATTAAATTAGAAATGATTATAGAGGAAGTATGAAAGCAGCACTAGTGGTTGAAAAACTTAAAAGTAACAGACTAGCGTGGTTTGGCCATGTAATGCGAAGGGAAATGCTATATAACAAGGAAAATGATAGAAACGAGAGTGGATAGATACAGAAGCAGAGGTAGACCAAAGAAAAGAAGGATGGATTGCATAAAAGATGATATGGTTAAAAAAGGTGTGAATGTTGAGATGACGCTTAACAAATGAGAGTGGAAAGAGAGAACATGGTGTGCCGACCCTACTGAGATTGATATAAGGGCAGAAATAAGAAGCAATGTCGCTTTTGATTACGCCCCTAGGAGTTCTGACGAAAATTTTAACGGGAGTAGTGAGTACCTCATATAGTCATTCACTGTATTTTCTTTGAGAGAGTAAGGTATGTTTTAGAAGAAAATATTAGAGTACAAATACCCGACTACATAAATTAGCTAATGAAAAAGGCACACCGGACTGAGCTTAGGAAATTTTGTGAGAAAATAGCAAATACGAACATTTAAATGAAATATATATACTAAGTACATATTTAATATTCAGATAATTTAATTTAAGAATAAGTAGGATAAAGGATTAACGAGTCCTGACTCCCACGTGTTAGGAGAAAATATGTAATTTAATTTAAAAAATCCACTCGGCAGTATTCAATGCGAAAACAAAGTTCTCCTTCATACGAAAAGCGTTACAGACTCACACTAGTAAATATTTTTACATGTCTTCGATTAATTATAACTAGTGGTCGCCCAGGGGTCGAAATTCGACTATAATTCATTGATTTTTTAAGTTTGACCTTCAATAGGGATCTTTTGTCAAAGGCTATATATATATCTATAATCCAAGGTTTCGTCATGGCTACTCAGTTAATTTGCCATTTTTCTACATCAGTTTGGACAGCTTCACTGTAAAACTTCAAAATGTTTTGCATTGCAAAACGTGCATTGTAAATCCGTTTCGTAACCATATATTCGCATTTTTTAAACAACGTTCTCACAAATAGACAAGAGTAAATCAATTCAGAATACTTATACACCATTTTCTTTGTGCTTGAGCAAGATGTATTACACAAAATACAAATAAAAACAATTTCAAAGTTTCATTCCTTGAGCCTATAGTCAATTAATGTTAATTTATTAAATTTATATTTTTAGTAATTGTATAATATTATTTATAAATTTTTATAATTAGGTATTTACTAATGTATGTTATGAATTTAAATATTATGTTATTGTAAAATTAACGATGGTCTTTACCAGGCCATAAACTCTGAAAAAAAACAAAAGCGTAAGTAAGGTATGCATGTGTGAGTATGTTGTGTATAATTCCAGCAGTAGTGTGCGTAATGTTTATTTTAATTAATTTATTGTATTTCTAATGGATTTTAGGCAACATAAATAACTTTCTACACTTTTCCTGTAAAAAGTGGTACAAAGTTTTCGCTTCACGTATTAATATATATTTTTTTATTGCTGTAGGCAGCAGACAGGCTAACTGCACGCTTATAATTTAACAGTTACCGTCGCCTATGGATGTTTACAACAAAGCCAGTGGCATCGTGAACATGCTGCTGTGCATATGGGTAAAAATATAGATGTATGTAACCCTCATATTATGTCCCGCGGCAATGGGTATTATTAAATAGTCTGTCAATTCCAGATATGAAAAATGTTGTGCCGAACCTCCATGCAAACAATTAATTAATATCTTTACTTTGCCTACATTTGTTTCCGATTAATTACACAAATGCACAATATGTTGTAATGTTTATATATGAATATCAAAGTTTTGCGAGCTGTCGTGTCAATTTTGTTTGGTTTATGGTTAATGTAATTATCATTCAAATGTATCTTAATCTTAACTAATATTATAAATGCGAAAGTGAGTTTGTTTGTATGTTACGCTTTCAAACCTAAACCGCTGAACCGATTTTGATGAATTTCGTTATAGTCATAGATTGGACCTTGGAGAAGGCATAGGCTACTTTTTTTAAAATTCATATGGCAGATCAACGTTTGCCAGGTCAACTAGTGGATTAATAAAATGAATTATAATTAAAGTGGTAGCTCAATCTTATTACATTCGGAGACCAATCTAGAGGTCCCGGGTTCGAATCCCTCGATATCATGCGTCTAACACAATTGTCTTGCCTAAGGGAATGTACGTACATACATATACTACGTACCCCGTTCAGGGGGGGTCTCCTAAATACACGCTATGTCATATGGGGGAGGGGGTGGAGCTCGGGTTTTCGTGACGTAGTCAAAATCCTCTAAAGGAAATCTAAAGCGCTTTTTCGAGCTATTCGATTCAAATTTATTATTATATTCAAATGTGACGCGCAGCGTTTTATGCTGTATATGTACAAATATGAGTAAAATTATTTTTTCATTTGCTGCTTCCAAAAAATGATGGGATACTGTATTTGCGATTTAGTACGTAAAAACTAGAGGGAGAGAGGAGGTGGTCTTATATACTATGGACGGTCACCAAGGGGTGAGAGGGGGGTAAAAATTGTCCAAAATAAGTAACAGTGAAGGAAATCATAAGGAAACCAGCATTCCAAGTTCACCGGCATGTGTAACACAATCCACCTTGAGAATGCATTACGGTATACTGTCCCTTGCCTCTAAGGGGACACCTGGGTCCAGCAGTGGGACTTCAGGGACTTTTATTATTATTAGACTCAATGCTAACGTGCGTAGCGACACCTCAGGTCGCACAACACATTTTTAAATTTTATTTCTAGTTATACTGTTTGGTTATTTTACAAATAATTTTTTACAACAATATAGTTATGGCCGACGAGATTTCGAAATTATATTCAAAATTCCAAATTAAACAAAAAGACGACGCTATTCGCCTTTTTGGCTCAAAACTCCGCGTCGTCACATTTTCTCACAATTTTGTCAATATATATCGTGTCCATCATTGTGATTTTTGTGAATAATATTCAATATACAATGTATACTAAGTATAGTGATGTGAGTTTCATTGGACGTAATCCACACCGGCGGCCACGACCGCCGACGACAAGGTTGGCAGCGGTCCGCCGAAACTACGCGTCCAACTGCACCAACTCAACAACCAATAATTAGGGGATCGACTCCGACCTGCTTTTTTTTTTTTTTTTTTTTTTTACGGGGTGGGGAAATCCTCATGGACTACCTCCGCCTGGGGAAAGGCGGAGGGGCGTGCCGGATTCTTACCGGCTAAAACCACCACCCCGGTGTCTCCTCACACGTGCGCGCGGGGCCGCGGGAATCCAAATTCTTCCGCAGCCCCACACTAGTGCTGGCCCGGTGTGTCCGGGCCTCGTCTCCTGCACGGGGTAGTGAGGTGATTAACTACCCCGTGCATCGCCTCAGAGGCGTATACCGTACGGCGGAGGTAGGGAGGCACGCGATGGTATTTCAGAGCCTCCCGAATACAACTCCAGGGTAGGGTGTTGAATGCGTTGGAGATGTCTAAAGACACCGCCAGCACCACCCCATCCCGGGATACCGTCTCCTCCGCCAGGGCCCTCACGCGCATGATGGCGTCTATGGTGGAGCGCCCCCGACGAAAACCAAATTGGTTGTCGTCCAGGTCCGGCCCCTCTCTGCACAAGTGGCTGACGAGGCGATCTGCGATAATGCGCTCAAAAAGTTTGCCCGCCTCATCGAGCAGCACTATGGGCCGATACGCGGACGGCGAGTCCGCGGGGCGCCCCCCCTTCCTGAGCAGGACCAGCCTCCCCTCCTTCCACACACTGGGAAACTGACCCCGCTCGAGACATGCCGTGAAGAGCCCCCTCAGCTGGGGCTCTAGCTTCTTCAGAGACAGGACGAGAGCTCGACCAGGAACTCCGTCGGGTCCGGGCGCTGTGTTCTTAGCCCGGAGTCGCGACACGGCCGCTCTCATCTCTGCTTGCGTCACCTCGGGGACATCGGTGCTCTCCTCTTCTGGAGATTCTGTGGCTGAGGGCGAAGCCATCGCCGGGGGAACGTGTCCCACTCGCTCAGGGAAGAGGGCCGATACCACCGCCTCTAGCAACTGGGGTTGCATACTTTGTACCAGTGGAGGCGCCCAGGGACGCAACTTGCCCCGTACCCAACGGTAGGGGCGCCCCCACGGATCCCGATCTAGGGACCCCAGCAGCTCCTCCCTGGCACGCGACTTAGAGTCGCCGATGGCCAGCCACAGGGTCTCCTTGGACGCGCGGTACACCTCATACAGCGCGTCTTCCTCGACGGAATCCCGTCGACGTCGTCTCCGGTATCGCGTGTACTGGCGGCGAGCCGCAACGCACTCAACGCGCAGCCGGGCGATCTCGTCCGTCCACCAGTACACCTGGCGCCTTGCGGACTGTTGGCGGACACGGGGCATGGACGCGTCGCAGATCTGCATCATCGCCCCGCGAAACCACAGCGCCACCGCTTCGACGTCGACGGGGCCGCCCGTCGTCGACTCCCAAATCCAGGACTGAACTAAGGCAGCTTCCTCGAGTAGTTCCTTGTCGATGCGCTTAAGCGCCCAACGCGGGCCGTCGTTAATCGGGGCTGTTGGATGGCGGCCGCTCGCGGTCTGGGCAGAGACGTCGAACCGGATATACCGATGGTCCGACAGCGTCTCCACCTCCACGGCGACACGCCAGTCGCGGACTCGGCTAGCGACAGAGGGGCTAGCGAACGAGACGTCCACTATCGACCCGCCCCGCTGCCGCACGCACGTGTATTCCGAACCCCGATTCAGGACGACCAGACCAGTCGTCACCGCCCACTCTTCCAGCACCTCGCCCCGAGGGTCAGTGACCGGAGATCCCCACGCTGATGACTTAGCGTTGAGATCCCCGAGCACCAGAACGGGACGAGGGTGATAGCGGCCTACTACGGCGCCCAACTCGACAAGAAAACTCTCAAAGTCGGCGAGACTCTTGTTGGGGGAGAAATACGCCCCCACAATGACGATGCCGCCCGAGACCGCAGCAACCCAGCCGCGGCCACGAGACGGGTCGATCAGAGCCTCGCCAATAATGGCCACCAAACCGTCAGCGCACCCCAGCCAGTTGTCACGGGCGGGGATGAAGTACGGCTCGGCGACCACAGCCACGTGGATCGACCACTCTGCCATGCTCTGGAGTAAAAGATCCTGAGCTCTGGCACAGTGGTTGATGTTGCCCTGGAGGAAATGGAGTTGTGCCATTATTGACATTCCATTCCCTCGGCAACGGTCCTGGGCCGGGAGTCGGCCGCGGAGCTACTAGCCTGCCGGGGCCGCGAGGTTTCCCCGGCAGGTTTAGAGCTCCTCTTCTTCTTCTTCTTGGCCTTGCTGGCAGGCGCGCCACAGGCCCCTCCGCCCACTTTATGTCCCGCTGGCTTCCCTGCAGCCGAACATAAGCTGCAGTTGAGCGCTGCGGAACACTGGGACGCCTTGTGGCCGGGCTGACCGCAGCGATAACAAAGGTCACTACGGTCAACCTCAGCGGTGCACTTAGCCCGAACGTGCCCCTTCTCCAGGCACCGGAAGCACCGCAAAGCCCGGGGCTGCAGGAGTTTCACCCTCGCCGCAACCCAGCCAACCAGCAATCTGCCGCTTAAGGCGATCTTCTTCGCCGACGCTATAGGGCACCGAACCCAGACCACGCCGAGTCCGGTGGCGTCGGTGCGTATATCACCGTCTCGCACTTTGTCCGGCGGACACTCTCCGCTTCGGGCAACGGCTGCCGCCACCTCCTCAGAGGTCACGGAGTCGTCCAGACCAGCAATCCGCATCTCTGCGGTTTTCATTGGCCTGGAGACCCGGACGTCCTCAGGGTTGAGGACCTCCCTCATCTTGGCAGCCAGAGCGTCCGCCTTTTCGGCACTGCCACTCGCAGCACCAGCCACCTCGAACAGCCGCGCGCCCGTGGCAGCCTGCCTGAGGGTGACGGACTGAAGACCAAGATCTGATAATTTGATCTTGGCCTTGGCCTCGGCAATGACCGACTGGTACGTTACACCACGCTCCGCAGCTCCGGGCTGTAGCGTGAGCGTCACAGCCTCGGAACGTGGAGCACGTACCGCCGGCCCTCTGCGACCGCCTTTGGCAGTCCGCCGCGCAGGCTGCGCAACCGCCTTTGCGGCTCGGCCGGGCGCGCGCGCTGTTGCTGAGGCCGTCTTGGCGGCTTTGCGGGCCTTCTTGCGGCTCACGACTGTCGCCCAGGTCTCACCCTTAGACCCGGCAGTCGTGGGCTGATCACTCGATGCGGCTCCCTCCACGGGCTTTTTAACACCCTCCGCGGGCTTCCCCTTCTGAGGCGTAGGTCTCGGCGGGCCCTCAGCCCTCCGCCGTGTATCGGCCGCTAGGGGAGGACGGAGGATTTCCGCAGGGAGGCGCCGAGAAATCGCCTCTATACGAGCATTGACCATGCTCCCGCACTGGAGCATGCAGAGCCGGACAATGCGCTCGACCTCGTCGTCGGTATTAGTGCTTGCCGGTCTCGGTGCGGGAGCCGGGGCCACTACCGATGCGGCATTAGGGGACGTACGTCGCTGCTGCTGCTCGCTCAGCGCAGCGACTTGTCGCCGGAGGTCCTCCAAATCATTTCGGAGACGACTGTTTTCCTCCTGCAACTTCGCGACCTCGTCTGAGGCCGTCCTGTTGAGGAGGATGCCAATCGCCTCCTTAATGTCCGCGGCAGCTTCCTTTAGACCGCGAGTGAACGTCCCCTTTAGGCTGCCGGATTTGGTGGCAACCTTCAGGACTAAGTCCACCCCGTCCAGGGCAAGCTGGCTTAGGGCCACCGCAGATGGTTCCCCCCCTTCCGCCGCTAGAGCAGCGCGTCGCTCACGTGCGCGTCGGGCCATTTGCGACACTTCGTCGGCCGCGACGGCTTTGCGTTGCTCTCTTTTGGTGGCGCTGAGCTCAGCCTTTGAGCTCCCTAGCGAGACACAACTCTCGCCACCAGGGTCCTCAGTGGTGACTCCCATGTCACTCTCTGCTTCTCTGGCCGCCGGAGTGTTGGAGCGCACGAACCTACCCTGTGCGTCCCTCCGCGGCCGTGTAGCACTCGGCCCTCTCGAAGCCTGCCGACCTCTCCTCGCGGTCGGCAACTTCGGGGCCAGCAGGCCTTCCTCATCTGAGGACAGGTCCACTGACCCACTTCCCACCAGAGCAGGGTCGCGTGGACGTTTCCTAACGGAAGACGGACCACGCGGCCCTCCGTCATTATTTATTTTATGACAGATTCCAGTAATACTATCAGCAACAGGGGCCTGGTCGCCTACCCCTGTGCGTCCGTCGGTAACCAATTTATCACTCGCAGGCCCGGGTACCTGCGAGCGCCGGGCGTCAACCGGATCGCATGACAAATCTCTCGAGGTCACCACAGGTGACCTCTCTCGCAGAATGTGGGCCCCCCCAGAATACGCTGGGCCCGTGCCTGCACCCGAAGGCGCAGGGGAGGATTCTCCACCCTGTTGGGTGGTACCTCCCTGGGGTAGTACTTTCTCATTCTGCATTTTCATTTTGGTCTATGGTGTGGCGCTTGGGACCAGGTTTTTCCCCCTGGCCATGCAGCCCATCGGCGCACCACGGAACCTTAGGCTTCGGGTGGGCTGTTATAGGTCCCCCAGCCCCAGCCCACAAAGCTGGGGGATTCCGGACGGGACTCGCATCCACGCCGCGTGCCAGTCAGGCGTGGGTACGACTACCAGACGACACTCCAGAAAAAACCAGGGAGTCGCCTAACGTCGTAGCCGGCCCAGCAAGACCAACCGACAGCGAGGATGCGGTTCCCGCCCCAGGAACACTCTCTATACAAGCGCAGCCGAAATGGGCATGGTTTCGACTGCCAAATCAGGTCCCGGTACAAAACCCGGGACTCCAACTAGCATTCGCAACCATCCCACCGGGGACCGCGCCACGCATATAGAGCGAAGTTGGAAAGGATGTGGGTAGTAGACGGGAAAAAAGGTAGGACTCCGCCGCCTCGGACGGAAGGGGAATGAGGCGGTGGATGCTCGGGCACCTCGGGTACGCACACCCGTGCACTCCTTGGACAGAGGAGCGCCCCTGAGGGGGAACTCCGACCTGCTTACCCAACCTACATTCCTCTAAACGGCGTATGGCTTAATCCGATCGAATGTGTTTTGTGTTGAATACTCGTATAACATGTTTTCATATTATAAATAAATACGTACCAAAAAATACTTAACATTTATTTGTTAATCCCTCGGTAGAGTATTGTTGTTCTGCAGAGTGCAGCGGCCAGTTTGTTTATTTTTATATTGCCCCCCCCCCCCCCCCACATTTTCAATATCTGCCTATAGACCAGTAATCCAAACTAATTGGTTTAATCTCTGTGGAAAACCTATTCGTGTATTGTGAATGTTGAAATGAAAGCAGATTTATATTTAAAAGTTTTACTTTTATCTCGCGATTGTTATATGGAGTGGAGTTGTCGGGATAAAATGGCATATTTCAATCATTAACAGCGCACAAAGCATATATATATATATATATATATATATATATATATATATATATATATATATATATATATATATATATATATATATATATATATATATATATATATATATATATATATATATATATATAAAGGCTGTCTCAGTAAGAGTGCAATTCATTTTAAAATAAAAACAAGTACTTTATGACAGAGTTGTGATATTTTTATTGTATTGTAAAGAAGACATCTTCCGATTAAGTATGGAATACAATATCCGGCAAATGACCCCCACGGCTCCGATGACAGGCCGTTACTCTTTTCATGAAATTTTCCATGACTTGCACAGAGATGTAGCTGTATCTCACCGATGACGCGTAGGATTTCCGATTTGAGCTCAGGAATTGTTTGGAGATTTCACAACACCCCAAAGAAAAAAATCGCATGGCGTTAAATCGCACGATCTTGGTGGCCAGTTGACATCAGAATTTCGTGTGTTCTGGAAATCGTTGCTGCAATAAGTCGATTGTTTCATGCGCGGTGTGGCAGGTTGCGCCGTCCTGCTGAAACCACATGTTGTCCAGATTTATGCCGTCCAGTTGAGGCCACAAGAAGTCCGTTATCATATTCCTGTAACGAATGCCGTTCACAGTCATTGAAATTTCGGCCTCATTTTCAAAAAAGTAAGGTCCAATCACGCCGCCTGACCAAAATCCGCACCAGACAGTTACTCGTTGTGGGTGCATTTGTTTCTCATGGATTGCATGAGGATTTTCTGAGTCCCAAATTCGACAATTTTGTGTATTCACGAAGCCATTCACATGGAAATACGCTTCATCGGATTAAATGACTTTTTTCGAAAAATTGGCATCGAATTCACTTTGTTCCATTACCCATTGAACGAATTGTCGGCGCTTTCTGTGGTCTGCTGGTTTGAGCTCCTGAGTTAACTGAATCTTGTACGCATGAAGGTGGAGGTCTTTAGTCAAAATTCGCTGCGTAGTGCTTCGTAAAATTTGAAGTTGTTGAGAACAATGTCGAATTGATGTTTTCCGGTTTTCGGCGACACTCGTTTACAGCAGCAATGTTTTCAAGAGACCGACCGGTACGTTGACGTAAAGGATTCTTATTATCCATAATTGACCCAGATTCTTCAAATTTTTTGACCCCTCTTCGAATGGTTGACACATTAGGTGCACTTTCTCGGCTGAATATTTGGCAAAGTTTGCGAGCGGTTTCAGCGTAACTTTCCCCATTTTTGTAATGAGTTTTCACAATTATAACGCGTTGTTCTTTCGAAATGCGCTCCATTTTTAATAATCGGAATAAACAGAGGTGACAGCTGTCTAATTACAGTTGCCACTTGCATATTATATAATGACTAGCAGCCCGTCCCAGCTTCGCACGGGTATTTAACAAAAAATTAAAAATTAAACCCTTCTATTTTTTTTCGGTCTCGGGGAAAAACCTCTCTTGACGGGTTATCCCGGCCCGGGGGGACCGAGGGATATAAGGGACTCCGGAAAAGATGTTCGACCCACTAAAAAACCCCGCTGTTCTCCTATCGTCTACGCCCGGGCCCACGGATATATGGCCTGCCAATCTCGTGGCCCGGGCCGGCGCCGGCCCACGCTTTGTCTTAAAGCAGGCCCCTTCTAAATTACTGGCGCCAGGGGGTCAGGGTTTCGTCCCCCCGGCGCTCTCTTGTAACAACTCTAGGAGTTGAGAGGGGCTGTGGAACAGCACGCGGCCTTCTCCCTCGCGGCAATAGTGCGGGCGGCGGATCCTCCCCCGAGGGGCCGCCCGCGGCCGTTTTCTACGTCGGCCGGAGATCGTTGCCCGCCCTCCGGCGCCGACGACGCGGCCTACGTTGGCGGGAGGGGAGTGCGGTGGCGGACTCCCGCTCCCGTTCCGCCGCCTCCCTTGCAGACACTACTGCCTCGCAAAAGGAGGCGACGGCCGTCCATCCAGGATCGCCCCCGACCATGGACAGAACCAGGGCCGGGAGTGACAGGTTCGCGGCCAATTCCGGACGGGACTCGCATCCCCGTCGCGTGCTAGTCAGGCGTGGGTACGACTACCAGACTACACTCCAGAAAAAGCAGAGTCGCCTGACGTCGTAGCCGGCCCAGCAAGACCAACCGACAGCGAGGATGCAATTCCCGCCCCGGTAACACTCTGTGCAGGCGCAGTCGAAATAGGCATGGTTTCGACAACCAAATCAGGTCCCAGGGTAGAACCCGGGACCCCAATCAGTATTCGCAATCATCCCACCGGGGACCACGCCACGAACAGAGAGTTAAGTTGGAAAGGATGTAAGAGGTAGACGGAAAGAAAGGTAGGACTCTGTCGCCTCGAACGGAGAGGGGAGTGAAGCGACGGATGCTCGGGCACCTCGGGTACGCACACCCGTGCACTCCTCGGACAGAGGAGCGCCCCTGAGGGCAAACCCTTCTATTTGGTCAGGTTACTAAAAAAATAAAATTATAAAGAAAGTTTGAATATTATTATTTCTATGAGCTTTTATTTTAATGATTTTTTTTTGTTATTACTTTTTATTTATTTTTCGTTATTTTTTAATAAGTATTCTAATTTTTGTAAAAACCCCAGTGACGCACGCCTACATTACATAAGGTGCTGCCTAGCTAGCCGAACAGGGTGAGCGGCTACCACGCAACATTTTTCTAATACTTACATTTTTAAACTCGTGATATCTTTCGAATGGAATATCCGAATTGAATAATTCAAAAAGTTATATAAAGGTATGAAACAGTTTTGAATATGAAGTAATTTATTTTGATAAGGATTAATACCAAGATCCAAATAAAGAGTCTTTTCTAGGGGCGGCATTTCAATTAAATTTTTAAAATAAAAGAACACTTATTGTGGCATAACTATAATAGTTAGACATATGCTGTCGCGTCACTTTTTGTAAATAATGATGTGTTCTGCAAAGTTGTAATACATTATTTTATTCCATCATCAATAGTTTTCGCAACGCACGCGATTTAAATAATATTTTAGGTAATTTTTTTACACTTTGGGTTACATTATTGGAGTTTTAGTAAGGATCCCTAATTTTTTTGAAAATATAATATAGCCTATGTCACCCGGGGATAGTGTAGCTTCCCAACAATGAAAGAATTTTTTAAATCAGGTCAGTAGTTTCGGAGCCTATTCAAAGCAAACAAACAAACAAACAAACAAACAATCAAATCTTTCCTCTTTATAATAGTAGTATATAGATTATTAGGGCGACACAGTTAATCAAACACAACTGAGTTTCTCTGTAATAAAAGATTTATTATAATTTAATAACTTATAAGTACCAATAACCTACGAATTGAATAATAATTATAAAACTTAACTTAACCTGTAATAAAAGAAACGACATTTAATGTTATTAATAACGGCATCGATCCTAAAACCATTAGTTTAATTCTTAACCTTATAATTGCGTTATTGGAAATTAATATGTAAAACAATCGTTAGTTTTATGAAAAAATGCTATTTCATCACATTACCTTTAGTTTTCATAGACTACCGACTTTTACCATAGACTGTATGAAATAATAATTATCTAGCCATGTTTAAATATAAGAGAAAATAAAGAAAAATGGACAAGAATTGTGACAGAATGGCACCACTGGGCTGGAAAAGAAACAGAGTTTGACAATTTCAGGTGAATAGGTCGAATTTGGGACGATACCAATCTACATGAGATCCAAGAGCGTCCAATGTATCCCCAAAAAGTCACTGTTTATTGTGGATTTTGGACTGGCGGCGTCATCGGTCCATATTTCTTTGAGAACGACGTTCTTTTGGTCTGAATTGGATGATCTGGACACCAACTATATATGGTTTCAACAGGATGGCGCTACGTGCCACACAGCTCATGCACCTGTTTTGTTGGATATATCATTTGAGTGTGTTATTTTTAGTTTTTCTAAACTGTTTTCTAAATTTGTATGGCAGAACTACTTATGCCTAGTCAGCTAGTAGTTAATACTTTGTATACAACGTACCAACATGCTCACATATGTGCCGGGATGTGTTTTGTTGTAAGAGATGCTTATTATTTCTGATACAAATTTAGTGTAGTTGAATTTCTGTACTCATTTATTTCTACATTAAATAATATTACGCTGTGTTTACAATCTGGTTTGGCACGTGTAAGAATTTTTAATAGGAAGTTGCATACACGATGCGTTTGCATTTCATACATCCATTGCTGCATACGTGTACACGTGTTTTGTGACATTGGTCTCATCAGGTTCATGGTCGTAACACGTCATAGTTATTATGCATTAATAGCTTTTGATTGGATCCTAGTGCATTGAAACAGGTATTATGAATGCTTGGACTTGTCCGTCAGCTTTTTGCTAGGTTTTATTATTTTTAATTAATTAATTAAATGACTCGTTTCATCACGAGCTGATAAATTTAAAAATAGAACTAAACTTTGTTAGGTTTTACAAATTATTATTTGTTTCATCATATTTCTATAGATTTCTTTTTATTTGTATACCCGGGAAACCAATTGACCAGAATATGAAGTCGGCAGTCCGGGAGAAGTTGACGTGTTTATGACGGCCTCACCGTTCAAACCCTACGGCGGCCATCTTTGCGATACTGGCCGAGATGTTATGGCCAGCGGCAAACCGACTAAACCTTGGTCGCCACTCAAAGCCTTATGTGGTGACATCATAGGATCGAATTTCTATAGACACCTAGAAAGTTGTAAATAAAGGTTTACTTCATTTTGTTAAATTGCAAAAAATAAAGAGTGTCTCCGGTAGGTCTTCTTCGTGGTTGGGCGGTCACATGGCATTAATGCCACATTTCACCTTTCTTGTATCTTCTGGGTCACGATGAACAATAATCAACATTCACCAAGAGGCATTGACGAAAAATGCGCTAGAATGTTGCTCTGTAACTCTGCTCAATAGTGGACCTGAGCTCCAAAGTAGAAGTTTTGGATGCAAGCAGCATTTAACACTTGGATAAATAGCATAGTTAATCACAAAATACCGAGCTTATAAAAATCCTATCTTTTTCTCCGTGCAGTAGCGGAGAAGGAACACTAACCCTGCGGCCGGGGCCGGTCTGTCGTAAAAGACGACAAAACAAACAACTCTGTATTTAGTTTTGCCACCATGTTTTACTTCATCGTCTGCATGTGTATTGCATACGCAAAGGCGACACAAGCTGCTTAAGCTTTGCATGCTATCGCGGAATTCGAAACTGTGACCTCTAATTAGTCTCCGAACGTCGATATATTTTTGAAGTGAAAACTCCTTTAACCGTTTTGAGCACTTTTTCGTAGGGGAAAAAATTTAGGCCTCTGTGTACACGAATACATATACGTATACACGTATAACACATCGTACATACCTGTGCGCGTTAGACGCTTTTTAGATGGGTGAAATCTTGTGAGTTCGCGTCACCGACATGCGTAATAGCAGTATATCCGTAGCTGTACAGGTGACGTATTGTGCAACATTAGTGCTGTGTATATATTTACAAGTAAAATTTAATGGATTTAGTAATAAATACAAATACTATCCATAAATATGATTGTATATTAATTGTTATTGAAGACGTAAAAAGCAGATTGATGTTAATAATTTTAATTAATTTAAAAAATGATAGTGCCATTGGTTGGGATGGAATTTCCACCAAATTACTAAAAATCCTGAAAAATAAAATAGTACCACCTCTTACCCATATTGCTAATATGTCTATGGAAAAGGGTGTATTCCCCAATGTATTTAAAATATCTATTATTCATCCGATTTATAAAGCAGGACAAAGAAACTGTATTAATAATTACCGTCCGATTTCAATTTTACCTGCGTTATCCAAAGTAGTAGAAAAAATTATTAACAAAAGACTTATTTCATATTTGGAAAATAAAAACCTTCTTTCCAGTAATCAGTATGGTTTTAGGAAAGGGAGATCAACTTCAATGGCAGTATCCAAACTTGTTGAATTTGTGGCCAAAAATATTGACAGTTATCAGAATTGTATAGGCGTATTTTTAGATTTAGCGAAAGCTTTCGATACAGTCTCAATTCCAATTTTATTAAATAAGATGAATAAACTTGGCATAAGAGGACTACAGCTTCAATTGTTTAAAGACTATCTCAGTAACAGAATTCAAAAAGTTACTATAGGTGGTATGTTAAGTTCGGATGCCCGAGTTTCTCACGGTGTGCCACAAGGTAGTGTGTTAGGTCCTACCTTGTTTCTCATGTATATTAATAGTCTTTGTGATATTAATTTAACAAACTGTAAAATATTTAGTTTTGCAGATGATACTGCACTAGTATTTCATGCAAGTTCATGGAACGAAGCAAAAATTTTTTCAGAAATTGGCTTACAAAAAGTAGCAAACTGGTTGATCCAAAACAAATTAACTTTAAATAACACAAAAACCCAATATATTCTTTTTGCCAATACTGAAAAATCACTACCGTTTGATCATAACCTCAAAATTCAAATTCATAATTGTGGAAATATGCCAGATAATAATTTATGTGATTGTTATTATTTGAAAGTCACCAAAACAGTAAAGTATTTGGGTATCATGCTAGATGGAAAGTTAACGTGGCAACCTCACATTAATCAACTCTCAGAGAAAACTAGAAAACTGATTTACATTTTTAAAAAATTGCGTACAGTTGCCAATTATAAATTACTGAAAACTATATACTTAGCCTTAGCTCAATCGATTTTGTCTTATTGTATTACTTCTTGGGGAGGAGCTTGCAAGACACATCTAATAAAACTGGAAAAATCCCAACGTGCTCTTTTAAAGGTGATTAAACAAAAACCTTTTGGATATTCTACAGCTGAACTCTTTAAAGAGTGTGATGTTTTGTCCATTAGACAGATGTTTGTACTCCAAACTATCTTATGCCAACATAGTATATTACATTATAAAGATATAACAAATACACGTCGTAAACATCATGTATGTCCCATCTCATCTTTTCGGTCTGCCTTTATTAAAAAATTCCAAATGTATCTAGGTCCCCTTATTTACAATAAAATAAATAAAGTTGTAGAAATATATTCACAAAATAAAAGTAACTGCAAATTAATTGTGACAAAATGGCTAAAAACCAAAACGTATGAGGACATTGAAAATCTTTTTAAAATAATGGTCTAAAAATGGAACCTAACAAACTAAATGTTAAAAATGCATGTGATGTGTACAAAGTATTAATTTACTCATTTTCTATTTATTCTTCAATATGCATATTTATTTTAAACTATTTAATTTATAACTATATAATAATAAAATTTGTTGCTGTTTCAATTTATATCTATTAGTAATTTACTTTTGTATAATATAATATGAATGGGGTATTTATCGTATGTACTATATAGTATATATCATATCAAATATTAAAGGAAATCTTTGTTTAAAATTAACTCACTTCAAAATTATAAAATGTTAATTGTACATAAAATTTATTTGCTTAAGTCCTCACTTTATGTAACCAAACCATATCGATCGTGTCTTACTCATTTAATTTTATATAAGAAGGTAGTTGTAAAAATTTATAATCTATTATTATAACAATAATGTTGAAGTCACTGGAAGGAACTAATACCTAAGGGACAGGCCATGCCTAGTTTAGGTGTTAGTGCTAGAATAAGTTTTTAATTATGTAAAACATGTGTCAATAAAGAAATTTTTATTTTTATTTTTTATTTTTTTTTTATTTTAATTAAAACATTATGAAAATACATATTTTAATACTAAAATTCAAGGTTATAAGTTTTCACTTCTATCGGCAGCCTTTATGACTGCCAATGTTTTTTTCATCAATGTCGGTTTGTTATGTAGCATAACAATTTAGTTTTGTTTTTGAATACATGGTCAAGTTCCATTTTCATACGCTTACCATAATCTAAACGACCTTGATTCTCGTCAGTTACGGTGGAAAATAATACGTCATCACGCATGGCTTAGTAGGATTAGTGAATAGTTCTTCACTAGCAGTCGCCCGGTGGTCGAATTTAAATCTCGAACAATAATAAATCAATAAAATTTTAAGCTTCAACATAATTAAGGTAGTGGTGATCTGGTAAGTAAACTCGCGCCGTTTGTCATGCCTATTTTGAAGGGCCTTTTTTTTCAGAAATGGATGAAAAGTATTGAATTTTTAATATTTTTATCTTAAGGTAACAAAAATATTCTTGAATATATTAAATATTGCTTTTTTTTGAAGTTTTAGTTTCGTACTTAAATCTTTCGGTGAAAACTTATAAATTCTAGAAGTGGATATAACTCGAAATATATGCGAAATGAAAATGCAGTGTTATGAATAACAATCCGGCGTTAGGCAGTAGAGGGACACTGCGATGGTTTTAGTGGGTATACCAGCAAATTGCGTCCCCTTATCAACTCTGGGCGCATGTTCGCGTTGCCCGGGATCTGGATACACCCCGCCGGGAACTGCCAGCGCTAGGACGTGCTAGAATCTTTCTCTATAATAAAAACAAGCATACGTTATTACTGAGTAAATTGAATGGGTATATTTGAAGCCAGCGAGAAGATTTAGCGAGATTTTATTGCTGTAGGGCAGCAGGCAGGCTGATGCCCACATAGACTTTATCAGTTACCGTCGCCTATGGATGTATGGAACGCCAGTGGTAAAGCAAACACAACACAAAGTTATTATGGCGGCATACTTAAGGCCGAAGGTGGTCGCCATCCATACAGACTTGGGGCTCTACCACGCAGTGAGGGTTGTTTTGTCGACTTAAGAAAGGCCGACCCATGCTGCAGAGGTTAGTATACTTACTCCGCCCCTGCACGGAAAATAGCTCTACCAATTTTAAGGCGTAATCCTTTGGAACTTTTATACTATATACGGTTACGGTAAAATTTTTATTTCGGGTATCCGATCTTATCTTATGTTATTTTTGGGGCCGAGAAACATCTCGGACACTTCGACCCAATGGGATCTTTTGTGTTCCCCTAGATAGCAATCACTCCTCTCCAATCTCATTGAAAATTTGCCTCATGAGCCTAACAATGAGGTATGGAGATAGGAGCCTATAGTCTTCCGGTGTTAGATATCCTACCCCCAAAAGATTCATTCGCCTCCTGGCCAATGCATCACATGTACACAGTAGGTGTTCCATGCGTTCTGTATGTTCCCCACACAACCTGCACATGGGCGTCGCGGTTAGACCCATTTTCATGAGCATGTTGTTGGTTCCAAAATGCCCAGTAAAGGCTCCAAGCAAGTAGCGTATTTGCCCCCTGCTCATGTTCCAGATGGATCCTCGTGCTTTGTACGTGGATCCCAAAAATTTTTGGAGTGTTCCAGACCGATTCTAGACAGCCAGTGTTGTTGTTGACTGCGGTCTGCAAAATCCCTGAATGTGGCTTTCACGAGGCTAGTCGGAATGCCTACACATGGTTCCGGACCCATAAAATCATTAGTTGAGCCCTCTCTTGCCAGTTCATCTGCCATTTCATTGCCATGAACTCCCTCGTGTCCCGGGACCCACATTAATCTTACCCTGTTATGCCTTCCAAGCCCATTCAAGGTTTGAATGGCATCCAGGACAAGTCTGGAGTCAATCGGGTATCCGATAGTTTCGGATACGTATACGGACCTCCTGCGTTGCGTGTGCCTTAGTTGTATAACAATATAGTTACTTGAGTAAGTAATGAACAAATATTGTCTCGACATAGGTAAGGCGCTTCATAATATGATTCAAAGTAGGTTAAGTAACCCCAATGGTGTGTGTTTGTGTATTTAATTGAAAAGATAAATATCAAGATAATAATAAATTTATGCATAAAGGAAAATAGATATAGTAACTAGAAATACGAATCAATTTCTGACGACTCAATAGGAAATATTTTCGCGCTTATTACATTTGTAAAAAGGACACATTCAAGCTTAAAACTGTTATTGATTCTATAGATGTCGACAAACGTTTTGAGCAGGATATCTCTTAGAGCAAATTAAACGGAGTGGCGACCGTTAGCCTAACGTTAACCTGTAAGTATTTTATTTTATTAATTATTATTATTCTACAGCATTAAAAACAGCGAAAGGGCGCTCCTATAATTACACCACAAAAATTTAATATTTTTTTTTCGTGTGTACACCTAAATCATAAGTAGTTGTAGAAGAAGATAGTGGATAAACTGTTTTTTATCGTTGAGGAACAACAGACAGGCTGGCGGCCCACTTAGAAGTAAGCAGTTACTGTCGCCTATGGATGTTTGCGACGTTAGGGACCACCACAAACACTCTACTGTCCTATACGGGTACAGGTACTTGGGCCACTAATATCAGAACACAACACAAGGTTATTATGGCGGCATACTTTTAGACCAAGGGTGGTCGCCATCCAGACGGGCTTGGAAATATCGACTGAAACTAACGAAATTACAAAATACGTTTCGTCTCCCCTGTTTTGTTAGTTGCTCTAAATAATGTTTCGAACGGTGGACTGACTGTATATTACAAACTTGTCATCTCCAGAGATCTGTTCACGATTTGCCTGTTGAATCGCGCTTTCAGCAACAAGTTTCACTCGTGACATCTCTCGTGTGGAATATGTAATACATATTATTTATTGCTAAGGCACAGAAGCCAGGTTGACGGCCCACAGAACTGGAACATGGTTCACTAATGTCGGAGTACGACCTAAGGTTATTATGGCGGCATACTTAAAGATTGCCAACCAGACGGGCTTGGGGCCCTACCACGTAGCTGGGGTTGTTTTGCCGCCTTTTATGGCTAGTATTCCTATTCCGCATGGAGAGGATAACATAATTCTTATCTGCTACAAGCAAGATTGTAAGCATTGTCAGATTTAAAATTTAACTCCTCGCGGAATATACTATTAAAGTATCCCCTCCTCGTTTGCATTATAATTATTCGTACACTAGCCATGCGTCCAACTGTTTTGCTCTGGTTTCCCGGGAGAATCGATTGTATGTTCGGCCCGCTTCACTAGGACAGTGGGTTTCAGACTGACCTAGACCTCGATATGAAAATACATGGCGATCTTTTTATCCGTTTGTAGAATTGTCACTCGTATAAGCTTATGTGATTATATTCTTTGGTCTTATTGAATGTCAAAATTGACATTTGACAATAAAAAACTAAATGAGCCGTCACGGGACGCCCGGCAGATATGAAACATTATGCAGAAAAGAACAGATTGTGATAGGAACTAAATATGTGATAATGATAAAAACAATAGAAAATATGCACTGACCCGCCGAAATATCAATTACCAAACAATGTATTATATTACGTTTAAAAAATCAACCAATCACGTTATCTTCGCGATCGCTAAGTTAAAAATATCGTTTCATTTCAATTTCTAACAAATAATAAAAAACACCAAGTAAATATTGTGCTTTATTTTGAAGGCCGTAGAGCATACAATCAAATCATCAAAATTCAATATTTATTTACATGATAAGTTGAAAACATCCGCAAGGCGAATATAAACCTTATGTACTAAGGAATAAAGTTGAAACTTGCATGTATATAATTTCCAATAATTACCATCATATAGCGGTATGCGTCATGCGTCGCCACGCCAGAAATCGGTTTTACGTGCGGCTATAGATGTTTCACATCAACAAGGAACTTAAAAGGCATGCCTCGTAAGCAGTGGCGGATTTGCCCTAAGGCCCAGGAGGCCTGAACCTAGGGCGGCCAGATATTAGGGGCGGCCAATCGTGACAAGAAATTCACTGATGATAACAAGAAATAACTCAAAGTACGTAAATATTCTAAAGCTTCGCGCACATTATGGTATAAAAACCCACAGCACATAAATATTTTACACTAGCAGCCCGTCCCAGCTTCGCATGGGTATTTAACAAAAAATTAAACCCTTCTATTTTTTTTCGATCTCGGGGAAAAACCTCTCTTGACGGGTTCCCCCGGCCCGGGGGGACCGAGGGATATAAGGGACTCCGGAAAAGATGTTCGACCATCCGACTACCCACTAAAAAACCCCGCTGTTCTCCTATCGCCTACGCCCGGGCCCACGGATATATGGCCTGCCGATCTCGTGGCCCGGGCCGGCGCCGGCCCACGCTTTGTCTTAAAGCGGGCCCCTTCTAAAGTGCTGGCGCCAGGGGGTCAGGCTTTCGTCCCCCCGGCGCTCTCTTGTAACAACTCTATGAGTTGAGGGGGGCTGCGGAACAGCACGCGGCCTTTTCCCTCACGGCAATAGTGCGGGCGGCGGATCCTCCCCCGAGGGGCTGCCCGCGGCCGCTTTCTACGGCGGCCGGAGATCGTTGCCCGCCCTCCGGCGCCGACGACGCGGCCTACGTTGGCGGGAGGGGAGTGCGGTGGCGGACTCCTGCTCCCGTTCCGCCGCCTCCCTTGCAGACACTACTGCCTCGCAAAAGGAGGCGACGGCCGTCCATCCAGGATCGCCCCCGACCATAGACAGAACCAGGGCCGGGAGCGACAGGTCCGCGGCCAATTCCGGACGGGACTCGCATCCCCGTCGCGTGCTAGTCAGGCGTGGGTACGACTACCAGACGACACTCCAGAAAAAGCAGAGTCGCCTGACGTCGTAGCCGGCCCAGCAAGACCAACCGACAGCGAGGATGCAATTCCCGCCCCGGGAACACTCTCTGTGCAGGCGCAGTCGAAATAGGCATGGTTTTGACTACTAAATCAGGTCCCATGGTAGAACCCGGGACCCCAATCAGTATTCGCAACCATCCCATCGGGGACCATGCCACGAACAGAGAGCTAAGTTGGAAAGGATGTAAGAGGTAGACGGAAAGAAAGGTAGGACTCTGTCGCCTCGAACGGAGAGGGGAGTGAAGCGACGGATGCTCGGGCACCTCGGGTACGCACACCCGTGCACTCCTCGGACAGAGGAGCGCCCCTGGGGGCAAACCCTTCTATTTGCATCAGGTTACTAAAAAAATAAAATTATAAAGAAAGTTTGAATATTATTATTTCTATGAGCTTTTATTTTAATGATTTTTTTGCTATTACTTTTTATTTATTTTTCGTTATTTTTTAATAAGTATTCTAATTTTTGTAAAAACCCCAGTGACGCACGCCTACATTGCATAAGGTGCTGCTTAGCTAGCCGAACAGGGTGAGCGGCTACCACGCAACATTTTTCTAATACTTACATTTTTAAACTCGTGATATCTTTCGAATGGAATATCCGAATTGAATAATTCAAAAAGTTATATAAAGGTATTGAAACAGTTTTGAATATGAAGTAATTTATTTTGATAAGGATTAATACCAAGATCCAAATAAAGAGTATTTTCTAGGGGCGGCATTTCAATTAAATTTTTAAAATAAAAGAACACTTATTGTGGCATAACTATAATAGTTAGACATATGCTGTCGCGACACTTTTTGTAAATAATGATGTGTTCTGCAAAGTTCTAGTACATTATTTTATTCTATCATCAATAGTTTTCGCAACGCACGCGATTTAAATAATATTTTAGGTAATTTTTTTACACTTTGGGTTACATTATTAGAGTTTTAGTAAGGATCCCTAATTTTTTTGAAAATATAATATAGCCTATGTCACCCGGGGATAGTGTAGCTTCCCAACAATGAAAGAATTTTTTAAATCGGGTCAGTAGTTTCGGAGCCTATTCAAAGCAAACAAACAAACAAACAAACAAACAAACAAACAAACAAACAAACAATCAAATCTTTCCTCTTTATAATAGTAGTATAGATGACGATACCTCAAGTAAAATGTGTTATGTTGCATAATTAGATATGGATGGAAAGAAATGGTTAAGTGCGGCAGTGTATCGCAAGCGAGCTAAAAAAAAGATGAAAGACAAAAGGATGTGATTAAAAAAAAAACGCGGAAACTACTCGATTTCTTAGGTAAACAATATACAGATATTAAAGATATCACATATATCGGAAATAGCACTGATCCAACACTTGAAGTTCCAAGTGGTAGTGGCGCTACGTCAACTGAAGTTTCTTCAGTATCTCCAAGTGCAGATACTTTGATCTTTGTGGCAAGTGGATTAAAGGAAGAAGCCGAAGATGTGCTACAAGTATCAGGAGTGCAGCCCAGTCCGGACCAGGAGCTGTATAAAATCAGCGACGGTCCAGCCAAATGGACAATCGACGAGTTCACGCGTCATTACATTTGTAAGAACGGAGCCAATCAAAACAGCCAAAATGGTTTTCCTAAGAGTGAACAAATTTACAAAGATAAGGTGCGACAGTTGTTATAAAATTTATTCGAACGTTAGCTTTTAAATGGAGAAAAAGTTCTGCTAAAGTGGCTAATTTATTATGAAAGTACTGGATGTGTTTTCTGTGGACCTTGTCTTCTTTTTAATGGTGGGGAGAGTCAGTTCGACAAGAAGGAAGGTTTCAATGATTGGAAAAATTCTTATTATCGTGTATTGACAACCTCGGTGGCGTAACGGATAACGTACTTCGGTACGCTTGCGGAGGTCACAGGTATTAAACCATAATATGCTTCTGACACGTCACGACACGACACGTCAGACATATATAAATCCACCTTTATCCTAACCTTACTGACACTGTCATCGGGTTCGGGTGCGACGATAGTTTTAATATAGGGCTATATCCATACTGATTTTGTGTCTGTTACGTTTTCATGTCTAAACCGTTGAAACAATTTTGATAAATTTCAGTATATAGATAGATTGGACCTTGAAGAAGGACATAGGATACTAGGGACTAGGCTGTTTTTGATGTGAAACATCTATAGCCGCACGTAAAACCGATTTCTGGCGTGGCGACGCATGCCGCATACCGCTATATGATGGTATAATATATACAGTCTATATGCAGTAGTGTGTACGGTGTGGCGGCGCAATCGACTGTGCGATTCTCTCCCACTTGATTTGTATTTAATGAAAATAAATGTTTGTTCAATAAATAGTCATCGTTATCTGGAAAAAAATCGTAATATTTTATTTTATCATTATGACATATTTAGTTCCTAACACAATCTGTTCTTTTCTGCATATTACTTTTACAAAATAATGTTTAAAAAATAATTTACATTTCTGAATATAAATACTGCCATCTAGGATGTACAAGAACAATTATGTTCACGTATTAAAAACCATAGAAGTTCGTTTGAATATTTGTTTAATTAGTATTGCTAGTGAATCATAGATGTCGCTGTTAATTTACAAGTGTAGAGTTTTAAGGTATCGTGGTTTTTCACATCTGCCAGGCGTCCCGTGTTTTTATTTCTGTGGCAGAACAACGTTTGCGGATCAGTTAGTATTTTTATATATCGAGGGCCCGAAACAGTTTTTTTCTTTCCGCTGAATATACACTATTTCCCCTAATTTATTTAGTGTCTCACGTTTAATGTTATTTCAATTATTAAGATACATCTACGTGGTAAGGCCCCAAGCCCGTCTGGAAGGCAACCACGTCTTAAGTATGCGGCCATAATAACTTTATGTTGTGTTCCGGCATTAGTGACCCAAGTTCCTGTACCCTTATGGGACAGCAGCGTGTTCGCGATGCCGCTGGCGTTGCAAACACCCAAAGGCGACGGTAACTGCTAAATTCTAAGCGGGCCGTCAATCTGTCTGCTGTCCTACAGCAATAATAAAAAGAGAGTTCCTATAACATATTACTCGTTTTAGCTCGGTTATAGGTGTTTCAAATATTATATACGTCTCCTGGCGTAATAGCTAGCACGTCGGTACGTATACGGAGGTCACGGGTTCGATTCCCGTCAAACGTTTAGGTGTTTTTGTATAATATGTATTTATTTACAAAAGTCTCTGTTCATGCAAGGGCGGAATAAAAATAGTAACCCCTGCGGTCGGAGTCGGCCTGTCGTAAAAGGCGACAAGACAACCCTGGCCCTACCACATAGGTAGTGCTCCAGGCCCGTCTGGATAGCAACCATCCATGGTCTATAAGTATGCCGTCATTATATCGCGGTGCCTATAGCGACGGTAACTGCTTACTGTTACTTTCTACTGTCCCTCAATAATAATAATAAAAATAGTACTCATGACACAAATGCTATGGCAACTTAGTTTGGGACTAAATGGCGTTGTCTGAAATGTTCCAATATATTTATTAATTTATTTATAATTTGGTTTCAATTACAGTGCATAATTTTTTTTTTAATATTTGTATCTGGGCGTGGTGTGCCCTGGGCGCACCCACGTGGGGGCGGCACACGTCTTGAGGTATTGCAAGCGACCGCCAAACACTTGTTGCTTCAAGAATGAGTTTTAGGCTCGTTCAACCACGCAAAGGAACTCGACGAGCATCCCCCATCCCCTTTTCTATAGCAGTGATTATATAATTGTATAATCACTGAGACTGAAGTCACTGAATCGTTTTGTTATTATTCTTCTTCATCGCAGCGTCAAATCCCGGTTGCAACTGAAACTTCCGTTTTGGTGCCCGGGGTCCCATTCCCCCATACAGCGGTCGAGTCGGGACTTGGTTACACTTTACAAGAGGTACCCTCTCCAGTAAATGTAATGGAGGACTGGCAAATGTACATTCATCATCATCATCATCCCAGCGTTAAATGCCTGTTACAACCTAGACTTTCGCATTGGTGCCCGGGGTCCACTTTCCGACTTTTTTTACTCCAATTCGCACGGTCTTCAACATCCCTGGTAGTGAGCCCATTGGCACGCATATCACCCCTTACGACGTAAAACCAGCACTTTTTGGGTCTACCCCTCCTGCCAGAGCCCGGCGGAGGCGGCATGGCCGGACATGTGTTCCCCACGTAGTTAGCCGGTTGCCGTAAAACGGCCATACCAGCGAAGGCGACATTCCTGCAATTTATCTGCAATGTCACGGACATGAAGGCTGCCGCGAGGCGTTGCGCTGTCGTTTTGTTACTATTAACAAGTCATAAATGATTTTTTTATATTTTTTATTCACACATCTAATCTTGCGTAGATTGCTTTTTTATTGTCAAAAGTATATTCAAACCTAACACGTTGGACACTTGCATGTTTTTATATTTATCTACCCCATCTACCCATATCTACCCCAGTAGTGCGTCAAATTAATTTTTTTGTTTTTCAGCACTTTATCTTGCTTTTCACCGATTAAACTTAGTAAAACTCTTCGCCATTATCTTTGGTATGAAAAAACCAAAAAAACCATACACTTATAAGCCTGATTAATGATATCAGAACAGTTTTGTTTGTGATTAAAAAAACCCTTGGGGTAAATATATACCCCACTGTGTAGTTTGCGGGTTAAATACGCTTTATTAAACACATATAATAAGAGTCTAATATCAGCAATACACGTAATCTCTAAAATATATATAAAATGATCGGTCAAATGAAATTGGTAGCAAGCAAAGGAGATAACTGGCCGACTGTTTAATATGTCTGGAATCATTGGTAGACGTTGATCGCGCTGCGCTGAGCTACGGTGCGAGGCTCCGCTCGCCACGAGTTGCCACTTCGCCCGCCAGTCGGTCGAGCAACATCGTCACGTGTACCGGCAGCGCGGACACACGCGCGATGGCTCGCGAATACGCGCAAGCCCACGAAATATACTTGCAGTTACACGAACTACAACCACCTGCAACACCGCTTTATTACCATCCGTATGATATAGCACAGTGAGTTTTAAAATTATTTATTCTTATGCTAAATTAAACTTCTAAACGCTATTAAAGAAAACTAAATATTATTCCGTTGATAGGAAAATTCAGTGAAACTTTATTACTCAAAACAAGTGTTGATATAAAAATATTTTCTAAAATTAATAAAATACCTCTCTATGTATTGTAATTTTTTTTAAAAGAGTCCAAATCGTGAACGGCGAACAAAATTCAAAGTCAATTTGTAAAACCTATGTAAAAAAATCTATGAAAATTAAATAAAACACATAGCACTTAAACTGTAAACAAGTATTTAGGAAAACTGAAATAATAAGGAAACGTATGATTCGGAACACATTTGAGAAAACATTTTCTACGTGAAAATTTAAAAACAAAACTGAGTTATTAAATTTACATATATAACGTGTTATATAATTAAAATTAAGTAATTTAATCGGTATAATAATTTGATAATTATTCAAGCACTAATCAGTTTTATGTTATAAACAAACCGAGTCCACAATTTTGTCGGCGTGGCTTAAAATATTTATTACTTATGTATATTGATCATTTATTTCGTGATTTTTAAAGGAGACTTTTAAGAACTTTTAGATAAACCTTCCAAAGTTATACCTCGTCCTAGATTTATTTAAATCTTTATTTAAGAGCGTATTCTTTAATAGAATATGTAGCTAAATAAAAAACAAAATTATACATAATTAATCAACTTCTCTTTTTTAAACCCTCTTTAACAATATTGATAAGCAACCGAGCTGACTCTGTCAGTGGTTGCGAGAGTATGACTATACATTCGCCTATTTCTAATTTATTAGAATCAGCAAACTTATTTCTAGCAGCTTCGTTTTGAACACACTTCAGCATAATATGATATGTATCTTCTACCGTCCTGAATTTTACAACTGCCGGTATACTTAAAAGAAAGTTTGAAGCTATTTTATACAATATGACCGAAATCATTTATTATTAACATTTATGTGGTATGACATCGATTTTGGGTGAATGTTGAATTCATATAGCTGTCATATTGTCATCATTGTCATTCCCGGTTTCAATCACCCTCGCTTCGGTGCCCGGGGTCTGGCGTAATCAAGTGCACAAAGAACGTAAAAATCGCGGATTTGAATGCTGAAAACGCGGCGTAGACAATACTGTGTAGACAAAATAATATATATGTATATTTGAAACAGAAGTGTTCAACATTAAAATTAATTCGGAAACAAACTACTGCTATGTAAAATGTCCTTGAAATGTAACCCTGTATTTATTTGACTGTACAGCTTAACCTATCAAATGGAGGTGAAAGAAACACTGATCCTGAATTTAGTTTAAGAAAAATAAATGCGTTTTGAATATATTTTCTATGTCTACCAGTTATATGTCAGCTTCGGATATGGTAATTCATTCAAATAAAAATTTGAATGTACATTTATGAAGGGTAATGAACTGAAATCATGTTTGTTCTTGAAATTTTCACGTTAGTGGTAGCTGTTTACAAATTCAGTAATGTATTAATACTGAATTTGTAAACCGCCCCCGATTTGCTATTTTTATGGCGGTCCGAAAAAATCTACGTAATTTACAAAAAAAATTAAAAAATTATATATTCAAAATATTGGCCATTTGATTATATACACCTTGAACATCTTTCAGGCAATTTATGGATGCCATCTCAAAAAAACTGTTTGTCCTTTGAGCAAAACCATTCATTGAGCCATTTTATAACTTCTTTGAAATTGGCGAAAAGTTGATGGTCGGACGGGGCAAAGTCTGGAGTGCTTTCAACGCTGCCTTGACCAGTTTTGCTTTATGAGACGACACGTTCTCGTGCTGTAAAATCACTACCGTGTCTTCGGGCCCGTTCTGGACGTTTTTGGATTAATGCATGATTCAAATTGATCATTTGTTGTCGCTACCGATTCCTATTAACTGTTTCACTAGGTTTCAACAATTCGTAATACACCACTCTGGTCCCACCCAATACACAGCATTGTCTTGTGACTAAAACAATTTGACCTTGGAGTTGGTTTTCAAAATTAACCCACTTTTCATCAACCGTCACTATTCGATGACTTTCGATCATACATTTGAAGCAGCATTTCACAGACGATTTTTCGATTTTTCATTTGCCTGTCATTCAATTGATGTGGCACCATCTTCCCATCTTTTGGATTTGCCCCATTGCCCGTAATTTGTCGCTAGTCGTTTCTTGGGCCACATTTAACGCTTCTGCCAATTGTTTCGGAGTTTGGGTTGGGTCTTCATCTAATAACTCCTCCAGATTCACATTTTCATTTTTTTTCGGTCTAGCAGAACGTTTCTTGTATTATGTACATCACCACTTTTGAATTTTTGATACCACGCCTCATATGTATTTTCACCATAAGTTTCTACCAGACCATAAGAAAGTATAAGAAAAATAATGCGTACCGCAAATGCACGTTTTCAGGCACGAAACTTGATATTTTCAAAGAGGTGTAAATCTATGACGGTGCTACTTTCGCAACATATAACATTTATATGTTTGAAGCTTGATGTCAGTAGAATAAAATGACATATGTATCAAATCAAGACATTGCATACATAGGACTAGCAACATCTGTTAGAAAAACCGGTAATGACATTCCGGTACACCTGGTACCTATTACTATTATATAGGACTCAGTAAACAATCAAACAAACAACAAACTATCTGATTTATTTTATGATGAGCTTTCAGGAAGCAGTCGCCTGTGACCTCATTAAAAGTTAGAAAATAAAAATTATTTTTATGCAGACTAGTGATACAACAAAAATAATTGTTATTAAACAACATCGATATAATACGGCGTGCAATACTTATTCCCTGTGGAAAACTCTCGACTCGAGTGATTCGAACTGGTAACGCATAATGCTGACACTGATATATAAAACTCGGCAATCCGTTATTTCGGGTTACGTAACCGTGAGCAACCTAATATTTTTTTTATTGCTGTAGGACAGCAGACAGGCTGACGGCCCGCTTAGAATTTAGCAGTTACTGTCGCTGCCTCATAAGGGTATAGGAACTTGGGTCACTAATGCAGGAACACAACATAAGGTTATTATGGCGGCATACTTAAGACCGAAGGTGGTCGCCATCCAGACGGGCTTGGGGCCCTACCACGTAGCTAGGGTGGGTTGTTTTGTCGCCTTTTACGACAGCGGGCCCTCAGCCTGTCTGCTGTCCTACAGCAATTTAAAAAAAAATTAGTAGGGTGCACAAGACCGAGCGACGAGCGATGTGGCGATGGCTTTCCCTTTATGGTATTTTACAGGCGGCAGACACCCCGCGTGACATATGCGGTGTGTCTGCAATGACGTATAGCAATGACGCGTAGCACTGCTGCTGCTGCTTGCTGCCTAGCTCGGAATGTACTCTCATATAAGCTTATAGAGATTGTATGGAGACCAGTAGTGCCGCGGCAGCACTGCTGCGTGCAGCGTAATTCGGAATCATACCTTTATACTACAAAGTAAGCTTATAAACCCGATGGGCTGCCTACCTTCGCAAGATTACCGGTCGTAACTGGATGGGAAAGGCACGAGACCGGGTTGAGTTGTACAAACTATTGGCTGAACATACTTCGGAGCTCGAGGTCCTTTGACGTCACAGGGTCACACTTTCATGATAACGGGCCCTACCATGTAGCTAGGGTGGGTTATCTTTATGACAGACCTACTCCGGCCGCACAGGTTAGTATTCTTTCTCCGCCCCTGCACGGATAGAAAGCATGACCCGTCAAACGTTGTTCTACCATATAAATTAACAAACAATAGAACTTAATTACGTTCACCCCTATTTCACCCCCTTCAAGTTTCATTTTTTTCATTTCATTGCGAGATCGAATCAGAAATGAGGAGATTCGCAGGAGAACCAAAGTAACCGACATAGCCCGGATGATTGCAAAACTGAAGTGGCAGTGGGCTGGGCACATAGCTCGAAGGACTGATGGCCGTTGGGGCAGAAAAGTCCTCGAATGGCGACCGCGTACCGGAAGACGCAGTGTTGGTAGGCCCCCCACAAGATGGACCGATGATCTGGTCAAGATCGCCGGGATAGGTTGGATGAGGGCAGCGCAGGACCGATCATCGTGGAGATCTTTGGGGGAGGCCTTTGTCCAGCAGTGGGCGTCTTCCGGCTGAAATGATGAAGTTTCATTTTCGCGACAAAACATAGCCTATGTATTTCAAGGTTCAATCTATCTCTATACCGAAATTAATCAAAATCTGTTCAGCGGTTTAGGCGTGCAATCATAACAGACAGACAGTTACTTTTACATAATATTAGTATGAATTAGTATATATCTATTATCACTATATTTGGTTATAATAAGTATATCTTTAATCGAGCAATTATTGTATATATATATATATATATATATATATATATATATATATATATATATATATATATATATATATATATATATATATATATATATATATATATATATATATATATATATATACCTAGTCAGGTCATAAATTCTGTCACATGTTTAATGTAAAATAATTGTAACAAGTTTATTAATTATGTAACCATTCATATACCAAAATGAACTTAACAAAACATAGATTCTTATGACATTAAAGTTTATTCAAAATGACCTTCGTGATTTTGAATACAAGCCTTCAATCTGCGCGGCCAGTTGTCTATCGCAGCACGAACGAGGTCCATGTCAATATCGGCGGCTGCCTTAATCAAGGATGTCTTGAGTGACTCCAAATTGGGATGAGGCTTTGAGCACGCCTTTTCCTCCAAGTGTTGCCATATCTTGTAATCTAACGGATTCAAATCTGGACTGGAGGAGGGCCAGTCTTCGTGCCGGATGAAGTCGATTTCACGCGCCGCCAGCCAGTCTTGTGTGCTCTTCGCTCTATGAGCTGGCGCCGAATCTTGTTGGAATACCCAGTGCCTGTTATTGAACATGGTATGAGAAACAGGTTCCACAAGGTTCGTCAGGACTGTATTTTGATACACAACAGCATTCGTTTTTACACCTTTCTCACAAAAATGTACCTCTGTTAAGCCCCAATAAGAAACTCCCAACCATACCATGAGCGAGGATGGAAAATGACCTCGTTGGACACGCGGAATACGGTTGCTCGCTTCTTCACTACTGTGTGCGTACACCTTATCATTTTGTTTGTTGTAGCTCTCTTCTACGGTAAACATTTTTTCATCCGAAAAAAGAATTTCCCGATATTTTTTTCCCGCGTACCGCTTCAACAAAGCGCGGCATCTCTTCAGTCTCAGGTCCATTAGACGAGCATTCAAACGATGTCCTGTTTTTATTCGATATGCCCGAAGCCCTAAGTCTTCATTTAACACCCTTTTCACCGTGGTTCTGCTTAACCCCATCTGAAGGGCCAACAGTTTCTGCTTACGTTTGGGATTTCTTTGAATTCGTGCCTTCACAGCTTTTATCACTGCTGGAGTCCTAACAGACCGAGGGCCACCACTTCTTGACCTGTCATCTACACTAGAGTCTTCATTGTATCGTTTGATGGTACGATAAACGAATCTTTTGGTTATATTCAAATTTTTCAGTATGTTAAAAATTTGAATTGGCGCGTAACTGTAACGATGCAACGCAATAACTGCAACACGGTCTTCTTTAAGCGTCCACTCCATATTTAAAAATGAGTAAAATTCTAAAAGTTATACATTTTTATTTTCATGAACAATTCGAAATTCGAATTCAATAAACTTTTTTGTGGCCAGCATTCTAAAAGAAAAGTTTTTACTGTGTGACAATACTTATGACCTGACTAGGTATATATATATATATATATATATATATATATATATATACATATCGGCCGTGTGGTCCCGGCCGAAGAAAGAATAGGGCCACCCCAAATCATCCCAAGGGAGTCGTAAAAGCCGACTGATGGGTCACTCCCTCTGTCAGCTTGCATGCGGCGAGGGAAGAACACTTCTAGGTTTCCCTTTAGAGGTTGGGAGGTCGGACGGCAGTCGCTCCCGTAAAAACCAAAACAAGCCAAATAAAACATGGGTAGAACAAGGAAAGGATGTGTCACGGATAGGGCGTCGCCGCAAAACGACGCGCAGGAACTTCGCCCGACTCCTGTGACAAGTGGACTAGGGCTGCCGTGCCGTGGGCGAGCACGGCTAAAGACACTAGCCCCACCCAAAAGGAAACTCCGCTTCGCAACGTGGAATATTGGCACGCTAACCGGACGCGCGAGAGAGTTAGCCGATGTGCTCTCCAGGCGGAGGGTGGCCGTGGCGTTCCTGCAGGAGACTCGGTGGAAGGCCAGCAGATCCCGGTTCATTGGGAATGGCTACAAGCTGATCTACACAGGTGCACCTGGTGGGGAGAATGGGGTTGCCATAGTGCTCTCAGAGGAGTTCCAGAACGACATTTTGGAAGTGAAACGTCATAGCGACCGGCTTATGGTCGTTAGGGTGCTTATCGATGGGGTAGTTACCCACTTGATAAGTGCCTATGCGCCACAGGCCGGTTGTGACGACGCCGATAAAATAGCGTTTTGGAATCAACTCGGAGAAGTGCTCCGTGGAATCCCATTATCACAGGGGATCGTTTTGGGGGGTGATCTGAACGGTCATGTGGGTGATGAATGTGGGGAATTTGAGCGTGTTCACGGTGGATTTGGGTACGGTAGCCGCAACGCGGAAGGGGAGGACATCCTCAATACGTGTGCGGCTGCCGACCTTGCCATCGTGAACACGTATTTCAAAAAGAGACCCGAGCATCTCATCACCTACAAGAGCGGGAGGAATGCTACCCAAATCGACTTCCTACTCACTAGGAGACACCACATCAGCAAAGTAGCCAACTGCAAGGTCATACCCGGTGAGAGTCTCACTGCACAACACCGTCTTCTTGTCATGGACCTCTGCGTGAAGCCCAAAGGCAAATGTGTCGACCGCCTTCAACGCCGAATCAGGTGGTGGCTGCTTGATGAAGTCAAGTCCCAGGAGTTCGCCTCTGCCATCGGCGACAAGTGCGCCGGAGGTGAGGGCGAACCGGTTCAATCTTACTGGGACAGGATTCAGGCGGCTATCCTTGGGTCGGCGAGAGAGGTGCTTGGCGTGTCTAAGGGCGGACGCAAGTGTGACAAGGAGACTTGGTGGTGGAACGACTCAGTCCAGAGGGAGACCAGGGCGAAAAAAGCCCTCTTTAAGAAGTGGCAAGCGTCCGGATCTCCTGAAGATCGCGACGCATACAGAGATGCCAAACGCGCCACCAAGAAAGCTGTAGCCAGAGCCAGACGAGACCACTTACAACCACTTTACGATAAGTTGGACTCGTCTGAGGGGCAGAAGCTCATATATAAGTTGGCGCGCTCCAGGGTCAAAGCGGCACAGGATATCTCCAAGTGCCGCTGTGTAAAAGACCCCGGGGGCAACTTGTTATGCGAGGACCTCGCGGTGAAGGAGAGATGGCGCTCATATTTCCACGAGCTGCTGAACAAGCAGCATAAAGAGGTGCAGCCGCCAGATCTTCCTCCGAACCAAGGACTAGTGCCACTGATAACGCCTGCAGAGGTCCAGAATTGCCTTCGCCGCATGAAGAATCGGAAAGCTGTTGGATCCGATGGAGTCCCCATCGAAGCCTGGAAGGCGATGGGCTCTCGTGGTGTGGGCACTTTAACCGACCTTTTTAACCGGACACTCCTCACCGGTACGATCCCGAACCAATGGAGGCTGAGTATCATTACTCCAGTCTTCAAAGGCAAGGGATCGGTGCAGGAGTGCGGTAACTACCGCGGTATAAAGGTCATGTCCCACACCATGAAACTCTTCGAGAGGGTTATCGACTCTCGGATTCGACAGGAGTGCACTGTCTCGGAGTGTCAATATGGGTTTCGCCCTGGTCACGGGACAATGGATCCTGTTTTTGCCCTAAGGACTGTCGCGGAGAAATACAGGGCGAAGAATACGCCTCTGCATTGCCTGTTTCTCGACTTGCAGAAGGCCTTCGACTGTATTCCTCGCGCGATAATCTGGTGGGCATTGCGGTCCAAAGGGATTCCAGAGGCCTATATTGAGATCATCCGAGACATGTACCGTGACTCCGATTCCGTAGTTCGGACTGCTGTTGGCGACACAAAACCTTTCGCCATCACCGTCGGGGTGCACCAAGGATCCGTCCTTAGTCCGTTTCTGTTTAGCGTGGTATTAGACGTATTGTCAGACAGCATCAGAAACTCACATGAGCAGCCCCCGTGGCTGCTTATGTATGCTGATGATATCGCGCTGGCAGACTCGGACAGGGGTAGGCTGGTGCGACGTGTGAAGGCGTGGAAGGAGTCGCTTGAGAACGGTGGTCTGAAGCTCAATGTGGCGAAGACCGAGTACTTGGCCTGTAACTCCACAGATCCCACACCCGTACGCATAGACGGCAACACGGTCGAGCGCACGGACCATGTGAAATACCTGGGATCTGTGTTTCATGCGTCTGGTGACATCGATTGCGACGTCAAGGCACGCATTGCTGCCGCGTGGGCCAAATGGCGTGAGGTAACTGGTGTCATTTGTGACCCCAAGATGCCGGTAAAGTTGAAGGGACAGGTCTATAAGACCATCATTAGGCCTGTCCTTTTATACGGCTGTGAAGCGTGGCCGGTGTTAGAGCGACACAAGCAAGAACTGCGTGTCACGGAGATGAATATGCTGCGGTGGATGTGTGGAGTGACGCGGAAGGACCGCGTTAGGAACTCCCGCATTCGCGGTAGTCTTCACGTCCGTGACATTGCAGATAAATTGCAGGAGTGTCGGCTCCGTTGGTATGGCCATGTTTTACGGCAACCGGGTGCTTACGTGGGAAACAAATGTCTGGCCATGCCGCCTCCGCCGGGCCCCGGCAGGAGGGGTAGACCCAAAAAGTGCTGGCTTGACGTCGTAAAGGGTGATATGCGTGCCAATGGGCTCACTACCAGGGATGCTGAAGATCGCGCGAAGTGGAGTAGAAAAAGTCGGAAAGCGGACCCCGGGCACCGAAACGAAAGTTTGGGTGGCAACCGGGACTAACGCTAGGATGATGATGATGATGATATATATATATACATATATACATATATATACACACACACACACACACACATATATATATATATATATATATATATATATATATATATATATATATATATATATATATATATATATATATATATATATATATATATATATATATATATATCATCATCATCATTTCAGCCGGAAGACGCCCACTGCTGGACAAAGGCCTCCCCCAAAGATCTCCACGATGATCGGTCCTGCGCTGCCCTCATCCAACCTATCCCGGCGATCTTGACCAGATCATCGGTCCATCTTGTGGGGGGCCTACCAACACTGCGTCTTCCGGTACGCGGTCGCCATTCGAGGACTTTTCTGCCCCAACGGCCATCAGTCCTTCGAGCTATGTGCCCAGCCCACTGCCACTTCAGTTTTGCAATCATCCGGGCTATGTCGGTTACTTTGGTTCTCCTGCGAATCTCCTCATTTCTGATTCGATCTCGCAGGGAAACTCCGAGCATAGCCCTCTCCATTGCTCTCTGAGCGACCATGAGCTTTCTCATAAGGCCCATAGTTAGCGACCACGTCTGCGTTCCGTATGTCATCACTGGCAACACACATTGGTTAAAAACCTTCGTCTTGAGACACTGCGGTATTTGGGACGAAAAGATTTTACGGAGCTTCCCGAACGCTGCCCATCCGAGTTGGATTCGACGAGTGACCTCTTTCGCGAAATTGGACCTGCCTAACTGGATCGTTTGACCCAAGTAGACGTATTCGTCAACAATTTCGAAAGTACACTTCCCAACTGTTACGGGGGTAGGTGCGACATGGACATTAGACATGATTTTCGTCTTGTCCATGTTCATTTTGAGACCTACTCCTTGGGAAGCTGTATTGAGGCCATCAAGCATATGGCTTAAGTCTTCCATGGTTTCAGCCATGATTACGATATCATCTGCGAATCTAAGGTGAGTGATGTACTCACCGTTAATGTTGATGCCCAGTCCGTTCCAGTCCAGAAGCTTGAAGACATCTTCCAACGCAGCAGTGAACAGCATCGGCGATATGACATCGCCTTGTCTGACTCCCCGCTGCAGTCGGATAGGCTTCGAGTTCTGATCCTGGAGACGGACTGACATGGTGGCGTTTTCATACAAACACTTCAACGCTTTGATGTATCGATAATCAATGTGGCACCTCTGGAGAGACTGAAGCACCGCCCAGGTCTCGATCGAATCAAAGGCTTTCTCATAGTCCACGAACGCCAAGCATAGTGGCTGGTTATACTCCTCCGTCTTCTGTATAACCTGCCGCAGCGTATGTATGTGGTCTATGGTGCTAAAACCTTTTCGGAATCCGGCTTGTTCGGGAGGCTGGAAGTCGTCAAATCTGCGCGCGAGACGATTCGTGATGACCCTTGAAAACAGCTTGTAAACATATATATATATATATATATATATATATATATATATATATATATATATATATATATATATATATATAAAATTGGAATCTCGGAATCGGCTCCAACAATTTTCATGAAATTTAGTATACGGGGGGTTTCGGGGGCGATAACTCGATCTAGCTAGGAATCATTTCTAGAAAATGTCAAAAGGTGGCATTTGAGTAGTCCCAATTTAAACTGAAAAATGACTGTTCCTGACTGATCATCTATCGGCGAATAATAATACTATTTTTTTAAATTGCTTTAACGACACAACAACACTAAAGCTATTCCAGCAGATGGCGTTGTTAAGTAATACGAAGTCAATGAGTGTTTTCTTTGAGGTTAGACTAAGAAAATCAATTGTTAATTTCAAAAAAACACAATTTATAAAAAAATACCGAGCATAGCTCGGTCATCCGGATATTATTAATATTATCCGTGCAGGGGCAGAGAAAGAATACTGACCTCTGCGGCCGGGGTCGACCTGTCGTAAAAGGCGACAAAACAGCCCACCCTAGCTACGTGGTAGGGCCAACTTAATACTACTAAATTAATTTGAACACAGCACCTTTATAGATTTCCGTATTAGCCAATACATATAGCCATATGTATGCGCAATATAGAAACGCGATAAAACGCTGACGAAGCCCTACAATAACATGCCATTGTTGCCTTATCAGTCAGTAGTACGTAGGGTAGATCGTAATAACGCTGGAACACTATACTCCGACGATATACTGATCATTGTGTGCTTAATTTTACTGAAAGCAAGTTACTTAACAATTGCGTTAAACTACGGTTAATTCCGACTAATTTCACGGCCTCCGTGGCGTACCGGCTAACGCCTTTGGCACGCTTGCTGAGGTCACTGGTTTGATTCGCGTCTCGCGTTTGAGTGTTCATGTATATGCATTTATTTACAAAAATAAAAGTATATAAGTAGGATATTATTTAAGTAGCATCTCGTACCCATGACACAAGATTTATGCTACTTACTTTGGAACTAGGTGACGCTGTGTGAATTGTTATTGTATATTTATTTGTTTGATTATTTGGCAAATATTCTCAATGACAAATATAGAAATTAATAAAAAAATAATTAAAATCAAATATTTAATTATTATATATCAATAAATAGGTATATATATCAAAATATCAAATATCATTTATTGCCACACACAGACATTATAATCAATATACAGTATACATATATAATGACACTATACTCTGATAATTGAAATAAAGACAATTGCGTTTTTCTGTAAAGACAAAATTTTAATTTATTAATAAAAACGTTTTTTATACAAAGTTTTTCCAGTTTTATCGTACTTAATTTAATTACTCACCTGTAAAGACAAAAAAAACAACATTTAAAGCCTTTATTCCAGGTTTAGATATTTCTTTAACGTATTAATTTCAATTTCAATTTCGTATTATAACAATAAACACTAACGTATTATTTTCATAAATATCTCATTGTTCTCCTAGATGTCACTGTCAAATGTGACATCTATAAATTCTTATGGCATGGATTACGCGATTTTCTTTACACATATTATACTAACAACAATATACGAGTACATATCATATTTAATATATCACAAAACGTTTCTATGTGCGACAGGGATACCAACTCAGCGTACACTTTTATATTCTATGTGGTAGGGCCCCAAGCCCGTTTGGATTACGACCACCCTTGGTCTTAAGTATGTCGCCATAATAACTGTGTTATGTTCCGGCATTAGTGATTCAAGTTCCTGTACCCTTATAGAACAGCAGCGTGTTCGCGTTGCCACTAGCATTGCAAACACCCATAGGCGACAATAATTGCTAAATTCTAAGTGGGCCGTCAGTCTGTCTGTTGTCCTACAGCAATAAAAAAAATGTATACATAAATGATTAAACACGAATAGAATTGAACACAGAAGTTTATTTAGTATATTCCCTCATCATTATTCTATTCACTTTTAAGTTGCTTTGATTACATCATATGAAATATTGTCCAATAAAAATACTAGGCTGTACCTACAGCGGATCTGCACAAAGGTGGCAGGAGATGCTGAAAAGCGCAACAAAACCTGGCGAAACTAATTAAACCTTACCGCGGCACATGTCGTGCGAATGAAATACAAATTAAAAATCAGAAAGTTTTTCAAGGTCAAAACCAAACCAGGATTCGAACCCGGAACCGACCCGAGACCTAAAATCCAATCTAAAAACATATTTTAAAAACAAAATTTTTAAATTTAAAATTTTACCAAAAATTTAAACCTAATAATACCTGAAATTTATTCCAAAAGTAAATCTAATATCGTAAGTATGATTTAAACCCAAAATTAAACCAAAAACTACCAAATGAAGAATTTAGAAATTTTCATACAAACTAATTATACATATTAAATAGTAGCTGTGCCCGCGACTCCGTCCGCGTGGAATAGTAGGCTTTGGGCAGCATTTTTTTGGATAAATCTTATGGTTTATTTTGGATTACAAACCCTAAAATATAAATAAATGAAATATGCAAACAGTCAGTGTTATCGAATGCAACTGTTACGCCATGCGCCTCCGAAATACGTGTGTTCGAACCTACAAAGTCCAGCCTAAGCGAAACTCTATTTCATATGATTGATGATATAAATCTGAGGTCAACTTAAATTAGAAATTAAACCTACAATGGCTAGCCTAAGCTGAACCCTATTTCATATGATTGTTGATATAAATCTGAGGTCAACATAAATTTTTTTTTTTTTTTTGGATATATTTTTGCGATCTGTTTCATTATTAACATTCAGCAACTAGTTAAGTATGTTTAGTGTCTTGGAGGGCGGTCTGTCCAGTGACATTTGCCCTTTATTGCAAGTGGTGAAGCTTATGAAGGTAGGTCTATCGTGCAAGTTATAAGTCATTAGGTGACTTTCTTTTCAGCCTTTTGAACGCTGTATCGATATTCATCAGTCCCGATGCTAATACATTTGGATGGTGGTTTAGCCTAATTCTGTAGGATCTCATCATGTGTTTTATTTCTTCTTGAACTGTCCTAACTCCAAGGTCATGATGTAATTGTTGGTTGGTAATAAACCAAGGTGAATCTGTGATTATCCTAAGCATCTTTGATTGAAACCGCTGTAGGATTTCTATATTTGAGTTGGACGCAGTCCCCCACAGTTGAACTCCGTAAGTCCAAATTGGTTTGAGTATGCACTTGTATAGTAGTAGCTTATTTTCTAGTGACAATTGTGACTTCCTATTGAACAACCAGTACATTTTCCTTAGCTGTATTCCCAGGGCTTTTCGTTTTGTGAAGATATGATTTCTCCAGGTAAGACGACGGTCTAAATAAACTCCAAGGTATTTGGCTTAAATTGGAATATAAAATTTTCGAAACATCATTTTTAACAGAATCTATTTTTTTTTTTAAATAGATTCTGTTAAAAATATAGCCTAATAGCCTAAGTTACTTCTTGTTACATCAGCTATCTGCCAGTGAAAGTCCCGTCAAAATCGGTGCAGCCATTTCAGAGATTAGATCAATAGATAAAATAACTCAGGTTATCGTTGTCAAAAGCTATATTTAATGCAATCTTGACCCAGTGCGGTTCGCTCGTATCCTGGCGAGCGAGGGCAGTCGTTAGCCTCGCGTGTCACCACTCAACTTCGTAGAGGCAGGGCCCTCAATTGTATTACAATTTGAAGAAATTAAGCATTTGTATCCTTCAGAGCCATTTATGACGAGATTGGTTGGTTTTTGTCTGCTATTAGCGGAGAAGGATTATGTATTACAATTCCAAACTTTTATTTTAGACGTTGATCTTAAATTTAATAAAGAAAGAAAAAAAAATCATGTTATTACATAACATTCGAGTAGAACGTGGTACAGCACTAGCTCCAATGCGGAGATGGTCAGAAGCGGGGGGCGCGGGAACGCATGCTGCGTGAACCCACCCGCGCGCCTTTCGCAACACAATTTCTCGCCCTGAGTAATTTTCTTAAAATCTATGTTTTCTTATCAAAACACTACTTACCGATGAAATGATGAAATATCATTGTTCTTTTTAGTTTGCTTCCGTGAATCATTCTTACAACTTGGTACTGCACATACCACCATTATAACATTAAATTTAAATAAATATCGGCGGGAGAATCAGTCAGCGCATTCGACCCTTCGTAACTAATTAGCGTCGCCCTTGCGACTTCGATACTGATCAAACTCGTATTATAGTTACAGTTCATACTCGCTAACGGGCGCTCTATAGCTTGCTTATGTACACTCTAAGGCCACAACCTATTTTATTTTATTTATTGTGTTTTAAGTATATCCTGAGACATTTTCCGTTTAAATCTGCAAGTCGTGTATGTCTCCAATTACCGTCACATCCTTTTCTTTATAAGATATAAGAAGGATTTCCTCGATATCCCAGAAAAATCAGGGGCCTTGAGTTTCCCAGACGACGGAGACACCTTGCGCTTTTTGGGGCGTGAAGTGCCTTTTTTGTTCCAATATATGAAGAAACTCTGTTGGGATTGAGGCTTATAATGATGATGTTAAATTTCGTCTTTAGGCACAATTCGGGGTAAAATCGCGTACTCATCTTCTTATCCACAAAAATCAAGACTCTGGCGGCAACACTCAACACGCTGCTGCGGTCGGTGTGGTGTGAGAATTGGGTTTATGAAAAAAAAAATTTTTGTCATAAATGGAAAGATCGTATGTAAGTTTTATAACAAAACTTTTTTATATATTTTTTTATATTCTTAAAAATAATTTTTTGAACCCAGTACCGAAAACACGCCGCTAGTTCCCGACCAAACTCGAGCGCGTGTGACGTACGTATGTTAACTATTACTCCTCCTACCACACAGCTGATCGATTAAATCTTGTTATTATCGTCAATATGTTGATAAAAATATAAAAAATGTCGAACCTAGAAAATTATCGTACTTGCTTCGTACCATTGTACGAATACTACAAAAAAAAACTCCCGAAAAAATGTTTTAAAATGTTCCTCAAGATGTTAAACGTCGAAATAAATGGTTCTAAGCAATGCGCCGATCTAATCCCAAAACAATTTTTTTTGTGATTTTTATGTAAGTATTTTATAATAATATAGTCATTAATTTATGTAATCAAATAAATTGAATAAATAGAATTCAATAAATCATAGATATATTCTTTTGGAGTTTAGGTCAAAATTCAATTGTTCAGTTTGAGAATTGATTTGTTGATTTTTTGCAATTTTTTTTTTGTTTATATATATATATATATATATATATATATATATATATATATATATATATATATATATATATATATATATATACCTAGTCAGGTCATAAATTTTGTCACATGTTTAATGTAAAATAATTGTAACAAGTTTATTCATTATGTAACCATTCATATACCAAAATGAACTTAACAAAACATAGATTCTTATGACATTAAAGTTTATTCAAAATGACCTCCGTGATTTTGAATACAAGCCTTCAATCTGCGCGGCCAGTCGTCTATCGCAGCACGAACGAGGTCCATGTCAATATCGGCGGCTGCCTTAATCAAGGATGTCTTGAGTGACTCCAAATTGGGATGAGGCTTTGAGCACGCCTTTTCCTCCAAGTGTTGCCATATCTTTTAATCTAACGGATTCAAATCTGGACTGGAGGAGGGCCAGTCTTCGTGCCGGATGAAGTCGATTTCACGCGCCGCCAGCCAATCTTGTGTGCTCTTCGCTCTATGAGCTGGCGCCGAATCTTGTTGGAATACCCAGTGCCTGTTATTGAACATGGTATGAGAAACAGGTTCCACAAGGTTCGTCAGGACTGTATTTTGATACACAACAGCATTCGTTTTTACACCTTTCTCACAAAAATGTACCTCTGTTAAGCCCCAATAAGAAACTCCCAACCATACCATGAGCGAGAATGGAAAATGACCTCGTTGGACACGCGGAATACGGTTGCTCGCTTCTTCACTACTGTGTGCGTACATCTTATCATTTTGTTTGTTGTAGCTCTCTTCTACGGTAAACATTTTTTCATCCGAAAAAAGAATTTCCCGATATTTTTTTCCCGCGTACCGCTTCAACAAAGCGCGGCATCTCTTCAGTCTCAGGTCCATTAGACGAGCATTCAAACGATGTCCTGTTTTTCTTCGATATGCCCGAAGCCCTAAGTCTTCATTTAACACCCTTTTCACCGTGGTTCTGCTTAACCCCATCTGAAGGGCCAACAGTTTCTGCTTACGTTTGGGATTTCTTTGAATTCGTGCCTTCACAGCTTTTATCACTGCTGGAGTCCTAACAGACCGAGGGCGACCACTTCTTGACCTGTCATCTACACTAGAGTCTTCATTGTATCGTTTGATGGTACGATAAACGAATCTTTTGGTTATATTCAAATTTTTCAGTATGTTAAAAATTTGAATTGGCGCGTAACCGCAACGATGCAACGCAATAACTGCAACACGGTCTTCTTTAAGCGTCCACTCCATATTTAAAAATGAGTAAAATTCTAAAAGTATACATTTTTATTTTCATGAACAATTCGAAATTCGAATTCAATAAACTTTTTTGTGGCCAGCATTCTAAAAGAAAAGTTTTTACTGTGTGACAATACTTATGACCTGACTAGGTATATATATAACAATATTTTGTGACAATTCACACAGCGCCACCTAGTCCCAAACTAAGTAGCATAGCACTTGTGTTATGGGTACTAGACAACTGATATACTACTTTTATACTTTTTTTTTTAATAAATACATATTATACATAAACACCCAGACGCGAGACGGGAATCGAACCCGTGACCTCCGCAAGCGTACCGAAGTGCGTTATCCGTTACGCCACCGAGGTCGTCAAATTGAATCACTTCTTCTAAAAATGTACTATTATTTGGCAAGTATTCATTTGAGACTGAAGAGATTTATTTGTCATTTTTTCAGCTTCGATATATTTTATAACAGTGCCTACGCCTGATAATCGACACTTTCCAATCGCACGTAACTTCAGTAGGTGTTGGATCTTCACTTCTCCGATGAAACCACCTGTATATTAAATATAATTATTACATTTTATATATATTAAACTTATGTTTTTATTAAAGTATTTGTTACCTGCTGAAGCACAGTCATGACATTGGACGTCTTGAACTTATTATAAATCTTTAGTTAATAGTTAAAGTTACTGAATAAGCTTTACTCCTAAATCGATGTTTTGGATATATACTCCCTTTAACTTTATGTTTTTATCCGTGCAGGGGCGGAGAAAGAATACTAACCTCTGTGGCCGGGGTCGGCCTGTCGTAAAAGGCGACAAAACAACCCACCCTAGCTATGTGGTAGGGCCTCAAGCCCGTCTGGATGGCGACCACCTTTGGTCTTAAGTATGCCGCCATAATAACCTTGTGTTGTGTTCCGGCATTAGTGACCCAAGTTCCTGTACCCTTATGGGACAGCAGCGTGTTCGCGATGCCACTGGCGTTGCAAACACCTATAGACGACAGTAACTGCTAAATTCTAAGCGGGCTGTCAGCCTGTCTGCTGTCCTACGCAATAAAAAAAAAAGAATACTATTCTTACGGTACAATTGGACATAATCTATAGCCTTGTCGCCGTAACTCTCGCGTCATACTCTAATAATAGGTCTTTACCTATGAAATTGCCGTTCTGCAGTACTGGCCATTTAAAATCAAAATAATTTTTGTTTGGCTAAGAATTCTAATTTCAATTTAATTTTATTTTAAAAACATGGAATTCTTTTTCCAAAAGTAGTCATTTGTTTATTGATTAGTGTTACATTGTCATCGCATTTCAATCTGTTTCGTCATCATGAATACGTTAGAAATTCGAGTAATTATGGAATATGAGTACCGTCGTGGCAGCAACGCGGCACAAGCGGCACGCAACATCAACGACGTTTACAGAGCTAACATTACAAACCAACGCACCACCTGTTATTGGTTTGCTAGCTTCCGTTCTAGGAATTTCGACCTGAAAAATGAACCTCGCGGTCGTCCGAAGACTTTGGTCGACAATGACGAATTATAGGCGATTGTGGAAACTGATGATACACAATCTACGGCTGAATTAGCAGCAGCTTTCGTTAGCGTTAGCGTCAAAACAATATTGGTCCATTTGCGTCAAATTGGCAAGGTGAAAAAGCTTGACAAATGGGTGCCCCACGAAGTCAATGATCACCAGCGCGAAATACGCGTCGAGACGTGCATTGCACTGCTCAACAGACGCACAGATGAAGGAATTTTGAACCGCATTGTTAACTGCGATGAAAAATAGATTCTGTTTGATAACCGCAAGTGCTCAGCAAGTTGGTTGGATTCTGGTTCAGCAGCTAAACAATGCCCTAAACAAAAACTTACCCCTAGAAAGGTGATGGTCACTGTTTGGTGGTCTAGCGCCGGTGTGATTCATCACAGCTTCTTACCAAACGGGGTGAGCATTACTGCAAATGTATGTGAAGAACTGAATACAATGATGGAGAAGCTGGCACATCTCCAACCAGCATTGGTCAATCGCTCGTCTCCGCTGCTCCTGCACGACAACGCGCGACGTCATACTGCACAACAGACGGTCTCCAAGTTTCAAGAAATGGGGTTGGAAGTTTTCCGTCATCCGCCCTACTCACCAGACCTTGCGCCTACAGACTACTACTTTTTCCAAAATTTGGATAACTTCTTGGCGGGAAAAAAATTCAATACCCAAGTGGCAGTACAAAATGCCTTTGAAGAATTTGTTGCCTCCTGTCCAGCCGATTTCTTTAAGAAGGGCATCAATAAATTGCCACTGCGTTGGCAAAGATGCATTGATTGCATGGGTGATTACTTCGATTAATACAAATAAAAAATACATGAAAAAATCGTTTAAATTTTTTCATACAAAACGGCAATTTCATAGGTAAAGACCTAATAATAAATGAATTATTATTCATATTTAATTAAGAATAGATCGTTTAATATTTTAGTTTACAATATTATTTTTTACAAACTTACCTTGATGCTTTAGCACCGCGAACTTGACCCAATCTCATTTTTTAGAAAATCGTATTATAAATATACCCAGATCAGGCATATTATCAGAATTAACCTTTATAATTCTTTAATCACACATGACTAAATAAAATTACCCGATAAAATTTTTTTTCACCAAATTTCGGATATATTTAGTCAATTTAGCTGTAGAAGCTGTCTGTACTGTCATAAAATTCCTTTAACATTATGACGTCACACACATGGCGATCAATCGTGGCCCATTCGTAGTCACGTCATTATTTTTAAATTTTTATTAATTTTCATTTGCTTATAATTAACTTAATAAAAAAATTGATTTTTTCTCAACGACTATTACTATAATTTAGTTTAAAATTTAAAAAAAACCCAATTAGATCCGTATCCACCTTGCACACATCTTTCACATGGTTTGAACATGTATCTTTTAGTTTTTTTTTTAAGTTCATCGGCGCTTTCTCCAGTGGTCGCCTCGACAGACACATCATCTTCAGTCAAATCCCTGAGTTGCCTGAACAGGTTTTACCACTGGTCTTTATCAGTCTTTTTAAGAGTTCGCATAAACAAAATACATTTCTTACTAAATAGTTTAAAGATATTTTACGTGAAACTTTATTTTAACTTTGTTGAATGACTTGTTTATTGAACTACAGTTCGTTGAATTGCATCTCAGTGAAAAGTTACCTGACATTTATTTAACTTTATATTTATATTGAAAAGAGCGATCCTTCCAGTACCAAGAATCCCCCTGTTCCGGGAACTTTGTGAGCCACCCTCACACCATGCATATACGTATAATGTGCATATTGTTACTAATGATGGTAAATTTATTTTCTTTTAGATTTATTTTCTTTCACATGATTTTTTTGTCTCCATCCAACAGGATTTCCGGATGAATGACAGCCATTTTGCCTCGTACATTTTATATCTATCCTATTTTGTATATCATCCGCATCAACATAGTTAGCTGTGGCTAAGATTTACTGGTTGCTTTTTACCAATGCGTGCGTTAAAATATTAATGTATACGTATTTTTACAATCTTTAGGATAAATCGTATATATCCATTTCGTCTTATACTATTTAGGAAACTTGTCCAATCTAACTATAGCCTCCCCATTTTAATGAGTGACGGCAAATAAAATACAAAGAAAAAAAACTAAACACTAGTATACGACAGAACACTTTGAAGAAGCATTATGAATGTCCATTGATCGTAGCGAATCATAATTTTTTACAAAAAACACATTAACTGCCAATTTTTTTGTCAGTGCATAATTTGCTTAATTTCATACAGCCGTGCGTTACGTGTCTCTTAACGTTCCAAGGCTTCAGCTTATATATTTGATACACATTTTTTTGTAAAGAATATGAATGTCTTGTTATTTGTACTTTTTTTTTATAATATCACACATGTTAACAATTTGGCCTCAAAAACAGCGTCACGTTATACATCGTTTAACATAAACCAAAATTATGATATGTATATATCGTATCAGAAACGTCGCCCTCGTTTCCGTAGATTTTGGAAAATATTTGAGACATAATCACGGGCGATAAATTATGTGCTGTGACACATAATGTCAAAATATATTAGTGCACTGGCCAAATTAAATTTAGCATTGAGACTGAGCATCGTATTATCTCTTATTAGAAGCGTTTTGTCTCGGTTGCCTCTTATGCGTTCTTCTTTTCTCCTAAGCATTCTCCTTGTCTCCTAAGCGTTCTTCTTTTTTTTTCGAAGGGCTCGGGCCTTATACGGACAATATACCCGCAACGTTGAAGGGTTACACACACAATTTATCTCGATATGCAGGTTTCTTGTTTTTCTTCACCGTCTCTACAAGGTAATTATGCACGTGAAGCGAAACTAACTGCCGAAGTTGTGCATGGTATCGTGGAATTGGAAACCATGTGTGAAACCATGTATTCTTCCGACTGTTTACTAGATAAAATTTATTAGATTAGAGAGAGAGAGAGAAGGTGTGTGACCCCAATCTTCTCGTATACGGAACCATTCGAGCTAAGTAAGGTGCAACGAATGTTGGGAATATAGAAAACAAAATTAATAGCATTTATGTTTGACAATTGCATTTTTAGACCACTTTTTCAGTTCGAGGTATAAAGCAAGTTTTCATACTAGCACGAAATATCTCTAATGTGACCCAGTTATTTTAATGATCTGTTGCCCTCGGTCAGCCATTGTTGTTACTCTGTAAGGCGTATGCCATATAATCGGTAAGATTTTTGAAGTGAAAACTTCTTTAGCGGCGTTATGCACTTTTTTTGTGATGGGTAAAAAATGTTAATCTCGCGTCAGGTCACGTGTCCTGATTGAAAATTCGTAAGATTCGTAAGACGGGAGTTTTACTCCAGTAATACCAACCTTATTTATAACGACTTAAGGTTTATTTTATAATGTTGACCTGATCGAAAATTCGAATGAGTTTTGCTCGAGTTAAGAGCTTATTAATAATGACTTAAGGTTTATTTTATAATGTAACTTTTAAATGATTGCATTGCATTACTTATACATATCTATTCGAAATACGATTTTGTAAACAATGAAATTAGTTGAGTTTTTGAAGTGAAAACTTCTTTAGGCGTGTTGAGCACTTTTTGGATGAACAATTTTTGGTTTGTAAAGAAGTGTTAGTGACCAATTTAAACTTTAATGCTTGATCATAAATATTTTTTATATTCCGAAAATAATAAACTAATAGCTCGACGACACAAGTCACAACATATTTAGTTTTTAGTATTCACTTCTATCGGCAGTGCCCAAAGATTGCCCCCACATATGTACAAATCGACGATTGAATTTGACACTGGTACAGCGGCTAGTACGTCTCCAGTTTGATTCCCGTCACGAGTCTAGTACCCATAAGCACATCATTTTGCTGCTTAATTTGTAACTAGATGGTAGCGTTTGAATTTTTCCACGATATTTATTTATTTATTATCTGGACAGCTAATGTGATGTTGGAGACGAATGCTCCGTATACCTTGGCCGGCCAAAAGAACAAATAAATCTATTCGGGACCAACTTCGCACTAAAGTCAGGCTCAACAATCTGTTATGGGAAGGCACTTTGGTGATATTATTATTGCCTGACGACAGCCGGATAACTTAGATAAGCTGACCGTGATGGGCAAGGTGGTAGGAAAGCGACCCCGTGTCCGATTACCTAGCCGCTGGTGTGACCAAGTGACCGCCCTCACTTTACTCCCAATAGCAACTGTTATTCGAGAAGCTGACGACCGGACGAAGTGGCAACATCTTACGAGACAAGCCACGGTTGAATTCAAGGACACGACCTTCAACAATGAAGAGTTCGACCAAAAAGAAGAAATCTGGATAGCTCTACTGATTTTCATCCGTATCTATATAATATACGTGACGCGAAAACTTCGTACCCTTTTTTACGAAAATTGCGCGGACGTTGGAGCATGGAATTTGGCACAGTTAAAGTTTATAATGGAGGAGAAGTGCAGAAAGCTACTTTCTTTGCCTAAAATTCATTAGAAATACATTATATTATTGAAATAAATATTACACACACTACTGATTGAATAATACACAATATTTCACACACATACATATGTTACTTACGCTTTTGTTTTTTTATAAGAGTTTATGGACTGGTAAAGACTCAAATAAAAAAGGAAAAAGAAAATGAACTGTTCAAGAATTTTGGGGTTATGTTCTGATAAAATAAAAATCTCTGAACTCGATCGCAACGCCACCTACCGGGTCAAATTGCGAATCTGAACCATTCTCGAATCCTCTTGAATACATAAAATAAAAATCCCAGAACTCGATCGCAGCGCCACCTACCGAGTCCAATTGCGAATCTAAACTATTTTTGAATCCATTTGAACACACACAAAAAATTTCAACAAAATCGGTCGGTTAGGGGAAGTTCAGTGACATACACACACACGCACATAAGAATTATATATATATATATATATATATATATATATATATATATATATATATATATATATATATATATATATATATATATATATATATATATATATATATATATATATATATTATTAATATTTAAATTCATATTATACATTAGTAAATAATTATTTAATAAATAATAATATACAATTACTATTAATAATATATATTTAATAAATTAACATTAATAGTCTATAGGCTTAAGTGATTATTTTCTTTTTGGTCTTATTAAATGTTAAAATTTACAATAACGAGGAATGAAACTTGGGATTTGTTTGTATTTGTAGCAAAATCAATGCCAAAAGCGTTGGAGCCACACCTTCAAAAACTAAACTGAACTAGTTATTTATAATTTGTGTAAATACGCCTTGCTCAAGCATAAAGAAAATGGTGTGTAAGTAATCAGAATTGATTTACTCTTGCCTACTTTTAGAATAGTGTTTACAAAATGGGAATATATAAAATATGGTTGCGAAACGGCTTACAATGCACGTTTTGCAATGCAAAACATTTTGAAGTTTTACAGTGATGCTGTTCTAACTGATGTAGAAAAATGGCAAATTAACTGAGTAGCTATGATGAAACCTTGGATTATAGAGGTATTATAGAGGCCTTTGACAAAAGAACCCTAATAAAACAACGTCTTTTTATATCAGTTTCTTCTTGATAAGGTTACTGAAACAGCTAATTTTATAATTATTTTGTTAGGCTGACGGCTTCATAGCTATATTGGCAATAAACGCTTCTATCTGTCCGTATAAGTGTAAGGATTATTTGTATACAAGATAAGACCGCATTTGTGGCGTAATGGATATTCGATTCCCGTCTCGCGTCTCTGTATTTATTTATAATATGTATTTATTTACAAAAAGAAAGTATACACGTAGTATATCAGTTGTCTCGTACCCATAACACAAGTGCAATGCTACTTAGTTTGGGACTAGATGGCGCTATGTGAATTGTCACAAAGTATTTATTTATTATTTGTTCCCTATGATTAGTTTAAAACGACTAACGTTCTGTGAAGCTGATTTATATTATTATCACGTAATATGTGGTGAACGTAATACATTATTATAAAGTAATTTATTCAGTATTTAATATTTAGTAATCACTAGATGACGCCTGTGGTAATGTTAGCTCTAGCTAACTTTTCCCAGCGACGATTACAAACCCATATGGGACTTTAATGCATTATGCAAGGTGTCGTTGATGTCGTGGGTCGTGTGACGAATGCTCGTTTTGAAGTAATATTTACTATTATTTACAGAGGTCGTTGTTGTCGTTGTAATAATAGTAATCGCTGTAATCACTATTTGGCGGTTATTTTGATAATATTCGGCACTTGGTTGTGGTGAGTGGTGGCCGCGTTCAAGTTATCGAGTTGGTTTATGGGTCTTTGTAATGCGCACACTTCTATTGTTATCTATGTGATATTATATATTTAATCCTTCTGATTGCTTTAATAAAAATTGTACGTACAATTAAAAATTTGTATCATTGTGAATACCTCACCAGTTCACAGGTACAACCCCTTCATATATAATATACTTGTGTGACAACCATAATTATTGAAAATATAATCAAACAAAATATGCCGTTTTCGCTTTGTAACATAGTATATATCGTATAGTCAGTTTCAAGTTTGGCACATAATGTTTTAGTTTTCTTATTTATGTAAATTTACTTTTATAAATCATCACGTTTTATTGCTGTAGGACAGCAGACCGGCTGACAGCCATTATCCAATAGTTAGCAGCTATGCTCTATTGGTATTTGCGACACCACCACTAAAACGCTGCCGCCTGCGTAGGGGCATTAGAACCTGATCACTTGCCGGGACACAGCCGAAGTTTGAAAAGCCTTTAACCATAAACACAAAACGTTTAATCGAGACCACATCCGCTAAATACCCGTAGGCATTATTGATCAAGCATTAACGGTTTAATGGGTTCTAAAATAAAGTATATTCCATGAAATAGCTATTTCTATCCTTGCTACTTTTATTATACATAGTACATTAGATAATAGAACAGTTAAAGGATGTGTGTGATTCACCCTAATAAGAGAATAAAAAGACTTACCATCGCACCAAAATAAAATCTGTGTCAACTATGGGTGTTTCAAAAGCAAATGTTCTCTTTTGTCTTTTGTGTCCATCGTGGGTAATTTTTTTATTTAATATATTATCTTGTTTAATGGAACACAAATTACGATTTTTATTATATAACTAGCTGTGCCCGCGACTCCGTCCGCGTGGAATAGTGACTTTGGGCAGCATTTATTGGATATATGAGATCAACTTAAATTGGAAATTCAACCTACTAAGACCAGCCTAAGCTGAACCCTATTTCATATGATTGATGATATAAATCTGAGGTCAACTGAAATTGGACTATACAATTTCCGAAACTTATCATTTTTAACAAAAACTATTTTTCTAAAAAAAAATGTTACTCCTTGATACATCAGCTATCTGCCAGTGAAAGTCCAGTCAAAATCGGTGCAGCCGTTTCAGAGATTAGCCGGAACAAACAGACAGACAGACAGACAAAAATTGTAAAAAATGTTGTTTTGGTATTTGTACCGTGTATACGTCCGAATGAACTTAGTAAAAAGCGGTCATTTTAATATTACAAACAGACCCTCCAATTTTATTTATTTGTATATATGTATGTATATATAATAGTGCTTTTTTGTGTGTTAATAAAACAATTAGCTTGAATAGGTTAAAAAAATCCGTTACATGGATACATAGATATCTATCTATGTATCCATGTATGTATCTACATACAGGTCCAGTTATTATAAAGCGTGTAAAAATAGCACTCCTGCGGATTAGTGATATAATGTAACGGAATTTTTATTGCTGTATAACAGCAGACAGGCTGACAGACTGTCCACTTAGAGTTTTGCAGTTACCATCGCCTATGGGTGTTTGCAACGCCAGTAGCATCGCGAACACGCTGCTGTCCCATAAGGGTACAGAAACTGGTCACTGAAGTCGAACAAAATACAAAGTTATTATGGCGTCATACTTAAGACCAAAAATGGCCCTACCACGTAGTAGGTTGAGTTGTCTTGGCAACTTTTACGACAGGCTGACCCCGGCCCCAGAAGTCAGTATTCTTTCTCCGCCCCTGCACGAATCAAAATTGGGATCAAATCCGATCTTACACATTTCTAATACAATTTATAATTTGTACTACTGCATCAGTGTTTACAGTGTTTTGGAAACATTACAAATGGGGAGCGTGGGGCGTCTTATTATATTTCTTACAATTGCTTAAACCATAGCTTTAACAGCTTTAGTCTCTCTCTAAATGGAATGACCAGTATACGAGCCACGCTCACGTGTTACATATATATTTTATGTTATTATAGTACGCAGGTTAATTCACTGTGTTTTCCTTAACCGTAATATATTGTAATATGTTACATTACGTAAGAAAAACTGCTTAAGCAGGTGTATATACTTGTAAAATAACATCCTATAATGTTCCATTATAAAATTAGAAATTAGTATATTAGGGGAAGTTTGAAAGTCGCGCCAGTGATTGAGAAGCTGAAAAGCAATAGGTTAGCCTGGTATGGCCATATAATGCGAAGAGAGGAGCGTCATGTAACAAAGAGGATGCTACAAATGAGAGTGGATGGATTCAAGAAGAGAGGTAGACCAAACAAAATATGGATGGATTGCGTCAAAGACGATATGATGAAAAAGGTTGTGAATGTTGAGATGACAGCTAACGAGAGAACATGTTGTGCCGACCCCACATTGTCCCGGCATAGTATGTGTCAGACAGAGCCTAGAAGTGGGACGTTATGGGCTGTTATTATTATTATATTATAGAGCATTAAATGAAGACTGCCTTTTCGACGTCATGATTTCACAACATTAAAAACAACTTCTTAGTAATGATTACATGTACTTAATGAAATTAGTATAATTGGCCACAAAGCCCTACAAGTACCAAACTCTCGCCAAATGTATATAACTCCAAACAAATCCGTACAACAAAAAAATTGTTTAATTAAACGAGCCAATTAAAAAGTTTTTACTCGTTCTTTCATTAGCTCTTGCGTCGAGATTGCTAATTGACATTTTATATAATGCTATTTGACTTTGGTTACTGTTTTTAATTTGGAAGAAAACTTCAGAATTTCAAGCCACGAATCACAATTATGTAAATTAATTTTAGTTTTAAGGTAACAATAATTGATACTTTGAGGTGACAAGTCAAGATTAGTTATTTTGTGTACGACACAAAATTCGTCGTATTGTTGTTTTTTTATGAAATTACTAGTTGACCCGGCAAACGTTGTTCTGCCATGTGAATAAAAAAATAGTCCTTCACCAAGTTCCAATTTATGACTATACCAAAATTCATCAAAATTGGTTCAGCGGTTTAGGCGTGAAAGGATAACAAACACACTCGCATTTATAATATTAAGGCCATAATACTTTTGTGTGTGTGTTGTTGTTTTTTTATTGCTGAGGGACAGCAGGCAGGCTGACGGACAACTTAGTAGTAAGTAGATACCGTTGCCTATGGACATTTGCGACGCTAGGAGCACTGTGAACACACTACTGTCCCATAGGGGTACATGAACCTAGGTTTCTAATGCCGGAACAAAACACAAGGTTGTTGCGACGGTATACTTATATACAGAGGGTGGTTGCCACTCAGACGGTCTTGGAGCCCTACCACGTAGCTAGGGTTGTTTTGTCGCCTTTTACGACAGGCCGACTCCGCCCCTCTATCGAGTAAATTTGATATTTACCAAAATCGACGATTGGCACAGTCATAGACTTGTTTGAGAAATGCACGATTCCAATTACGAGTTTCAATAAATAATCTTATCAATGGAACGCTTGTGTACCTGACTTGTACTCACAGTTGCTAATAATCGTAGCTACGAAAGTAAGCTGTGTGCACAATAACAACAAGCGGTCACCTTACAGTCGGAGCTATAAAGGTCACAAACAGTGCGATAAATATAATACAAAATGTTAGGAAAATCACGTCGGCGTTGTAAATAGTATCCGAGACCCTGCCTTGAGAGAATCGAACTTCATTGCAAAGTTCTCAGGTACTAGCATTCTCTTTGAACAACTACTGTAAACACCGAAGTTCGTTTACTTTGTAGTGCTTCAGAAGGGGTCGAAAATGCGACGCAAACCACGCGAAGGCGTCCTAATTGTTGTTTTGTTACAGTTAATTAGTTTTAGTATAGTCATGGAAATGCGATCAAATCCAACTAGGTGCGAAACCATAACACTGCCACCGACGTCCCACCGTACGGCGACCCGGTTTCAACTATTGCGTTAATTACGTAATCTCAGTAACAGGTAATTAATATTGAATAATAATCTAATATTTCTCGCACAGCTGATATACAAGATAGAAAGTACACATTTGTTTAGCTGACTGCGTGAACGCATCGAATCTAAGAGAAGCGGAGAGTATGCCACTAGGTAGCCTGGCTCTTGGGAAGTCTGTGGCTGTGGAGCGTTTTTAAGGAAAAGACCGCGCGCTTTGGGTGCAAGAGTTTTACAAAAACGATGATTTACGGACTGTAGCGCGTAGAAGACCCTGCAGTAATCAAGATTTTTGTCTCTTAAATTGTGCGAAAAGTGTCTCTCTTATTTCAAAATGGGTCAAAAAAATTTAAAAGGCCGTCGCAACATTAGAAAATACAAAATCTGGGTGGCCAAGATCATCAAGAACGAGTCCGAATCTTTCAATTCGCAAGCGAGCAAGATAGCTTAGGAGCTCGTGAAAAGCTACCAGTGTATAAATAATTAATAAATAAAAAACATACATACATTCACATAACGCCATCTGGTCCCTAACCTGGTCTAGATAATTAATATACTACATTTATATACATTTTTTTGTAAATAAATACATATTAACCTTAAAGACCCAGACGTATATTTTACCAAACCCAGAATTTTGTGTAGTCTCTTATCATTGGACAAAAATTTGCTGTCGGGCGTGCTAACTAATGGCCATAAAAACGTCTGTTGCGAAAAATGTAGACTGTTAAATGTATATATATGGCAGACGTGGAAAATAATTTAAAAATTTAATATTTTTGAGAATTTCAAAATGTTCTGCCAGACGCGCGAAAGACATCTGCCGCTATGATTTTCCTTTAATATTAACAATATATATATTTTGAAATTCGAAAGGGCAGCCATGGCAAAATTTGTTTGAAATTGTAAAAAAATTGTACCTGGTGCAGTTGAGGAGCTATAAAAGCAGCCACTTTGGGCTTAGTGAGTTCCCATTTCATGAATTGTAGGTATAAAAAACTCATTACACAACATTCTGGCTTTGGTAAAATATACACTCTTATCTTTTCATGAGGTCTTAAATTAAGAGCTTTAAATCCTCTTTAACTGGCAAATTGACCCACTGACATAAACTGGTCTCCACGGAGTCCTTTATTTTGGGAAGTAAAAATGGATTATGCACACCTCGCCGCGTGGGAACAAGTGGCAAGTTAGTGTGGGACACATTTAGACAATATTATTTTTATGAAATATATTCCCAAATACTCTAGTCTGATAATTAATTAAAGTATATTTAACATAATGACGATTCACATAGCGCCATCTACTGCCAAAGCGCTTATATACTTTTGTAAAAAAATTACGTAAACATACTCGGTACAGAAATTGAACCCATGACCTCCGCAAGCATTCTGACGTCGAAAGCCATTGCGCCGCGAACGTCATCAATTAGCGTGTCTGGTACGTCGCGCGTCGTACTGGGTCAAGATATTTATTGCACAATTGCCGGACAATCGAAACTGCTATGCACTACGCCATTCATTAAGCTCATCTTCCGTTCTTGAACCTTCGTTACTTAATAGAGCATCTTGTTCATCTAGTCTCGTAACATCTATTACTCTTCTTCCTGTCCTTATCTCAAACTATGTGGGGTCGGCATGTTCGCAACTTGTTCCCTCCTCCTCCTCTATTAGCTGTCATCTAAACATTCACACCTTTTTTAACCATATCATATTTTACACAATTCATACATCTTTTCTTTGGTCTCCCTCTCGTCCCGTATCCATCCAATCTCACTTCTTCCTCCTCCCGTATCCATCCTCCCTGCTACATGACTCTCCTTCCTTCGCATAATATGGCCATACCAGGCTAACCTATTACTTTTCAGTTTCTCAATCACTGGCGCTACTTTTAAACTTCCCCTAATATACTCGTGTCTGATTTTATCCATTTTTGTAACTCCGCTCATACATTTCAAAATTCGCATCTCTTTTGCATGCAATGCCTTTCATCTTTCCGCTTTGTGGCCCAGCACTATGATCCATATCATATGTCATATCAAATGACAGGTCTTATAACGGACACACCTTTGAGTCTAAACGGCACTTGTGGATCGCAAATTGTTCCTGAGACTGTCGTCATTTCATAACATCTATTACTATGTTAATTGAAATTTAAGTAATTTAAGACAGTCTTTCGTATACCTACTGATGATACAATTTGATTAGCATTTATCGAAGTACAAAATAAGAGAGAAAAGAGTATCTCACTTTGGTAGCGGGACAGTGTGAATCCCGTTTTGCTCCTAAGTGTCAAAGAAAAATATAGAACGAAGATTTTTTGTAGTTAAACTTCTTATGGGGAACAATTATGAGAATAAAATTTTTCTTTGCGATATAATGAAATTAGCACTGTCTCTCAAGTTTCCGCGAAAACTCATGACTATGTTCAGAGTAGTTTCTCAAATATTTATTAAGTTTTTTACGTGTTTTATATCAGTGGAGATTAAAAAATAATATTTATTCATAACTGTGTTAATGTGATTTTAAATTATTTATGGTGGTCAATGACAGGCCATTGTAAAAATTCATTATAAATGTGACTTGTAGCTTAAAAACATTTAGATTTGAGATTAATAATTGTCGGTATGTATTATTTTTATTTTATTAATTCATTTTACAAACAAAGGCTTATGGTATACGGGATGAAATCTTTAACAATTTTTGTTGTTACGCTGAAGAAGTGTTAGAACTTCTTATGTGCGTACTTAAGTACACCTACACGTTATTTTTATTACTGTGGAATAGCAGACACCCAGACGGACTTGGAGCCCTACCACCTAGTGGCAGCCGACCCTGGTGGTATACATACTTCGCCCCTGCACCACGCAAAACCTACTGGTGCGTTGGATGTTTTCCTACATGCAGACCTTTGTCTATGTTCCTCGAGCCAATTTCTAGTAGGCAGTGCGGTCAAATGTACCTGGTAGAGCAATTATACTACACTTGGAGACCAATCTGGAGAACCCATTGTAGCTGGCACCGCTTAGGCAGATTTTCTCGCCTAATCTTCATTTTTTTTTAAATATATAATACACTCCTTATTAGTGTATTATATTCTCTCTTTATTATTACATTGTTGACCCAAGTTTCTGTACCCTTATGGGACAGCAGCGTGTTCGCGATGCCACTGGCGTTGCAAACACCCATAGGCGAGGGTAACTGCTAAATTCTAAGCGGGCCGTCAGCCTGTCTGCTGTCCTACAGCAATGAAAAAAAACTCCGGATTCTGTTCGGGCATTTTTGTTTTATATAATTAGAGTGTGTACAGATTTAAAACAAATTAGGAACTTAAGTATAAAGTCAAATAAACAACAACAAATAATTATATTTTATAAATTCTGATTATTTAAATGTACTAATACTACTAATAATGGTTATCCAGGGGTCGAAATTCGACCATAATTAATTTAACTTTTAAGTCTGAACTTAAGGTTCTTTTGTCAAAGGTCTATAGTCCATGATTTCATAACTACTCGGTTAATTTCATTTCTTAAACATCGATATCGTAACATCGATAGTTTTAGTTTTTTATTATCGATTATCGATATATCTTGTCCAAAAAATATCGATACTTTAGAATAAAAAATAATTACTGCATAAATAAAAAATAAATAATTATAATTGCATAAGTTGATTAAAATGCTATGCAATAGCTTTACCGCGGCCGTCCCCGAGTGCCATTATAGTTTTTTTTCTACAATAATAGTAGCCTAAGTTACTCCTTGTTACATCAGCTAGTTTTTCTCAGTGTGCATCGCAGCTGTCGTGTTTGCGTGTAGTGACGGAGTTACATGATCCAAATAGATTATGGAGATTGGGGCGGGATGGATTGATTTGATTTGTTATTTACGTAGTGAAATAATGTCTGAGAATTAAGTCCATGCTAATATTATAAATGTGAAAGTAACTCTGTCTGTTTGTCTGTTACGATTTCACGTGTAAGTCGCTGAACCAATTTTGATGAATTTCTATATAGAGATGGATTAAGATTAGATCTTAAGCTTAGAATAAACCTACATATTAAGAATATCAGCTACTTTTTATATTTAAATGACTTAAATATATTTAATGCAGTGTTAATGTGAATAAATATAATATTGTATCCGTATAATTAATAAATTATTTTTCCGTGCAGAGGCGGAGAAATAATACTGATTTACCTCTGCGGCCGGGGTCGGCCTGTCGTAAAAGGCGACAAAACAACGCACCCTAGCTACGTGGTAGGGCCCCAAGCCCATCTGGATGGCGATCACCTTTGATCTTAACTCTTAAGTATGCCGCCATGATAACTTTGTGTTGTGTTCCGGCATTAGTGACGCAAGTACCCTTATGGAACAGCAGCGTGTTCGCGATGCCCCTAGCGTCGCAAACATACATAGGCGACGGTAACTGCTAAATTCTAAGTGGGCCGTCAGCCTGCTGTACCACAGCAATAAAAAAAGGAATAATAAATTCAAATTTAATTTGAATACTCTGTTGTTAGGAAAAACGGTCTGAGAATTTGAGAGTCAAATTTTTCATCATGTTAGCTTTGTAGATTTTCAAATCTTTTTATTTCTAGTTTACTTTTGTTTATCGCGTGGGAGGCGCTAATAGTGGGCGTGTCTAATTTAACGCCTCCTTCTCAAACGCCCACAATGCCCAATTTTAACCTTTTACGTTACCGTAAGGAAAGTGGATCCTAAAAATGAATACAATTGAACCTCTCCTAGCCCGTATTCATAAATGACAACATCTGAATTAGGGCACTACACCTTTCATCAGAGATTGTATATTATGTTCCGAAAAAAAAAACTGAAGTATACTCTATTTTTATTGCTTTAGGACAGCAGACATGCTGACGGACCACTTCGAATTTAGCAGTTACCGTAGCCAGTGGGTGATTGCAACGCCAGTGGCATCGCGAACACGCTGCTGTCCCGTAAGGGTACAGGAACACAACATAAAGTTATTATGGCGGCATATTTAAGACCAAAGATGGCCCTATCACGTAGCTAGGGTGGGTTGTTTTGTCGCCTTTTACGACTGGCCGACTCCGGCAGCAGAGATCAGTATTCTTTCTCCACTCCTGCACGGACAAAAACACACTACAGAAATAGGTATCAACAGGCAACAGGTATCTTGCCTGAAGTTCGAGAATTTCGCGTTTCAAACATTCAGCTGATTTATAAAAAATGGCAAATCCTTTCCGAGAACAGAACATAAGCGCGCAAGCAATTTTTTTTTAGTAATTTTATCAAATATATGTTAATGACTGGATTATTAAAATCAATACAATGCATTTTTAAAATAACTTGCATGCTTGGTTGATTGTTCCGCGAGAGCATAAAAATTATACACATCCGTGTATAATTCATCGGCTCTAACTCAAAAAATATCCGTGCAGGGGCGGAGAAAGAATACTAACCTCTGCGGCCGGGGTCGGTCTGTCGTAAAAGGCGACAAAACAACCCACCCTAGCTACGTGGTAGGGCCCCAAGCCCGTTTGGATGGCGACCACCTTTGGTCTTAAGTATGCTGCCATAATAACCCTGTGTTGTGTTCCGGTATTAGTGACCCAAGTTCCTGTACCCTTATGGGACAGCAGCGTGTTCGCGATACCACTGGCGTTGCAATCACCCACTGGCTACGGTAACTGCTTAATTCGAAGTAGTCCGTCAGCATATCTGCTGTCCTAAAGCAATAAAAAAATGGACCGAAGTATTTGCTGACAAATCCCGCACGAATCAGGTAAATTACTTGGGATCTGTATTTGATTCTCTGGTGACGTCGATTACGCCTTCAACGCTGTCATTTTTGTGGCGTGGGTTAAATGGTGTGAGGTGTCATGCGTCAAGCCTTTGATACCGTTTGAATTGAATCTCTGTCCTGTCTGCACTATATAGCTGTGAAATCTAGCAATTGAGCTACGTCTCACGTATGCTGTGGAGGATGTGGAATTCAAAGGGACTTCCTAGATTCTCCTAACTGCGGGTGGCTCCGTGTCCGTGATATTATAAAGAAACTACAAGAGTTTCACCTGCGTTGATATGTCCACATTTTATGACAGACTAGTTGACCCGGCAAACATTGTTACGCCATATGAATTAAAAAAATAAAAGTAGCCTATACCCTTCTCCAAGGTCTAATCTATGACTATACCAAAATTCATCAAAATTGGTTCAGCGGCTTAGGCGTAAAAGCGTAACAAATAAACAAAAAACTCACTTTCGCATTTATAATATTAGTTAGGATAATGCTGATAGCGAACTGTCAGGTATGATTAAAAATGTATAAAGCCTTCCGACCTTGTGTGAAATACGGCCGATATAAAGGTAGCAATCCGGTTGCTGCTAATGCAATTTATTCTAATCGCTTTAGTGTGCAATATTACTTTACTAATATATAAGTAGTTTTAAAACATTCTAATTGCTGATTATAATCAACAATAATCAGTAAACACATATAAAAAATAATAGCGTGCTGGTTTTCAAAAATTTTGTTAATCCGTGCAGGGACAGTGAAAGAATACTGACCGCTGCGGCCGGGTCGACCTGTCGTAAAAGACCTTTGGTCTTAAGTATGCCGCCATAATAACTTTGAGTTGTGTTCCTGTACCCACTCTTATGGGACAACAGCGTGTTCGCAATGCCACTGGCGTTGCAAACACCCATAGGCAACGGTAACAGTTAAATTCTAAGTGGGCCATCTTACGGTCTGCTGTCCTACATCAATAAAAAAATCTATGTAACCTAATTTGAAAAGATGACCCTCGGTTTAATATCTCTGCGCAATACTCTAAACGAAACGCTGCAACCGTTGTACTGGAAGATACAAGATTATCTCTCAATGTCGTCCTTTAGGTCTAATTTTACCTACCCATCCATTGACACTGCAGATGCAAAAAAATTATGATTATTTAATTAATAACATTTTGTAAATTATTTAGGGTATGCGAAGGTTTTAGTAACCTTAAAGCTTATTTGTAAGTGAGGTTGCATATTTAAATTACGAGTAATAAGTGATTTTAAATTTAATAATTATATAAGTATTCTTTCAAAATTGGCCCTCTGTTATTTAGTTAGTACTTTTTTTTCTATCACTTGGAATCTATACAAATAAATAAAATTGGAGGGTCTGTTTGTAATATTAAAATAACCGCTTTTTACTAAGTGCATTCGGACGTATACACGGTACATATACCAAAACAACATTTTTTACAATTTTTGTCTGTCTGTTTGTTCCGGCTAACATCTGAAATAGCTGCACCGATTTTGACGAGACTTTCACTGGCAGATAGCTGATGTAACAAGGAGTACCTAACTTAGGCTATTTTTATTTTAGAAAAAAAAAACAGTTTTCATATGAAATAGGGTTCAGCTTAGGCTGGACAATGTAGGTTTTATTTTTAATAATAAGTTGACCTCACATATTCAAAAAATGGTGCCCAAAGTCACTATTCCACGCGGACGGAGTCGCGGGCACAGCTAGTATTATAATATTAGGTAACTATTACGTATAACGTTACTTAATATTAAGGGTCAAAATATAAAGACAACACAAATAATGATATGAATTCATTTATCACATAATTCAATAAGCAAGTTGATAAAATGCTTTTGTAATTAGACACAGGCTTAATCAAATTCGACATAAAAATATAAGAGCAAAATCATAAGCCGCAAAGCGAACAGACCGATGCACTAAGTAAATCTTTACTTACGTGCAAGCCCTTGTTTAAAAGGACGAGCATGCAGTTAGCTGGATTCTATACGGTCTTGACGTTGTACAGACTACAGAAATAAAAACTTAAAGCATTGGAAATAAAGTTAAATTTTTGCATAAATTATATTTTAAGGTATAACTTAGCGCGTATCAATACACTTTACTGTCGCAATCCAATCCTCGTATCTCAGGCACCTGATAGCTCCGTGGTAACACTAATAAATAGAGGTCTCCGGTTCAAATATCGGCATGCACCGTTTAGGCAGTAAAAAACATCGTGAGGAAATCTACATGCACAGATCACCGGTATCTGTAACCCACCAATCCGCCTTGGACAAGCGTGGCTGATTTTCTATCCGGTATCCCTAGGATAGGAACAGGCCCGAGCCTAGCTGTGGGACTTAAACGTCATAATCTAGTTTACAAACAATAAAGGTGTGCGCGTGAGCTTGCGTGCGTGTGCGTGTTTGTATGTGTGCGTGCGTGCGTGTGTGTATTTTACACTTGTGCAAATATTTCACTTATATACTATCCACTTTACCAAAAAATAAAATGTAAACAAACAAACCAATGTTTCCCAAACAAAGCTAGAATAAAACAACATGGCGGGTATAATCCGACCGTAATAATAAAACACTCCTTTCAATCGACAATAGTACGTTGAACAGTTCACTTATAATTACCAGCATATAAAACCAATAAGAGATTTGGAAGCATTCTCTTTAGGTTCTTTATAATGTAAGTTAGTTATTACAATTAATGTTGTAAATATGTAAATTTTATATGTATTAATATTTATCTTTCATAATAATTGTAAAAATATTTTTTTTTTGTAAAAGTAAGGAATAGTAATATAAAAAAATAAGAATATAGGAGATATTTCTAATAAATAATTAAAAGTTGTTATGTTAATTTTTATATCATGTTGATTATTATAAAATTGACACCCAAAAAATCCTTTTACGATTTGTTTACATTTTATTTTGTGGTAAAATTGATAAGGTATAGTTATTATACATAATTGGAAAATATAAGAATGAATTAGAATTTCACTAGATACCGATATACCAAGTCTATCTATCTAAATCGCCTCAATATCATCCAGCTATTTGTTATTTAAAATTTTATATGTTTACCTACATATTTCTGTTAATTAGCCTCATGTTTGTTTGGATAACTGAACACTGTGTCAAATAAAATACAGTTGACTTCATAAATATTTTTAATATATAAACAGTGTTATTAGTTATATTCTGGGAAATCACATCACCGTATTATTATTATTATGTTATCTCTTCCGTGAATTGATCTTCTCCTTAGGGCTTTGATCGCAAAGCAATGACCAAAAGACGACCCTGTAATGTCTACACACAAGCCTCGGTGACACAGACCATGACATATCGGCCAGTAATGCAAAGGTGGCGGCCGTAGGGTTAGAACTATTAGGCCGACATGACCACGTCGGATTCCCCCGGAGTACCGGTGTGGTACTGGTCATTCGGTTTCCACGGTTTTTTTTATTGCTGAGGAATAGCAGAGAGGCTGACGGCCCACGTAATAGTAAGCATTTACCGTCGCCTATGGATATTTGCGACGTCTGGGGCACCGCGAACACGATGCTGTCCCATAGGGGTACAAGATGCTGGGTTACTAATGCCGGAACACAACATAAAGTTATCATGGCGGCATTCTTATACACTAGGTGTAGTTGCCATCCGGGCGGGCTTGTGGCCCTACCACACGTAGCTCTATGATTGTTTTGTCGCCATATACGACAGACCGACCCTGACCGCAGGGGTTAGTATGTTAGTATGGTTATTTACTCCGCCCCTCCACGGAGAAAAGTTTTGACAGATATTTCATCATTATATCGATTAGAAAAAAATATTAGATGGGCAGTCATCCTTGGTAGTCTCAAACTGACGCTTGCAGCGTACGAGTTGTTATAAAAACACAATGTTCATTGTCGGAAAATAACGCATGTAAAAAAGTGTTGTTACAACATTAATTACGTTTACAATGTATGTTGTCGCGTGAGTAAGCATGACGTAGAGGATTCGGGGGACGGGGGAGGAGCGGCCAAGTGCAAGGTCTTTGCGCTTCCGCATGCAATCAATATGCAGCCGCACGTACTTGTGTGTCGTCATCAAATTACTATTTGAAACATAGTGTTTTTATACTGCTTCTCTGATTAATATATTGTTCACTTTGTTATTATAGCGAATGTTGTAATATTCGCAATTTCAATGTCACCTGCCATTGTTTTGTTTGACGGTCGTGTGGGTTAGATTACGCACAATACACTATGATTTATGAAAATACGTTTGAGCAAATGACTTTGGTCTTTTCTGATTTTTGATGTAAATTCTTCAAGTACTTTAAAGGCAGGCGCTACTTGCCTTAATATTCCTCAAAGTCATCGTGAAGTTAGACTCTTCTTCTTCATCTAAGCGTTGCATACCGGTCGCAACCTAACTTCCGTTTCGGTGCCCGGGGACCGCTTTCCGATTTTTTCTACTCCACTTTGCACGGTCTTCAGCATCCCTGGTAGTGAGCCCATCGTGAAGTTAGATTGTACAGAGGTAAATTGGGACCATTAAAGTATCCGCACAAACGTACTTCTGTTATAAATTGTTGACAGTAATATTACTAGCATTATTACGAGGGCTGTTTGATAACTCCGTGAATCAGTTTCCCTCTCAATTTCCCGCGCAGTAATTTTAAACTGCTGCTTTACACTGCTGCCGTCAACCACCATCATTTAATATACTACTGTCAAATTTTGAGGAAGCTGCGTGCGTTTGCATTTAGTTTGTGTTTGACAGCCATTTAAAGCAGACAACCTCATGAATTTTAACAAAAATGGAAACAAATGAATGAATTTCGTGTGTTGATTAAGCATTATTTTTTGCGCATAAAAACCATCACACCAAGGAAAGACTTGATAAATACTATAGGAACTCTACACCATCAATTTCAATGGTTAAGAAGAGGTTTACTGAGTTCCGTTGAGGTCGTACCAGCACAAGTTACGCCGTACGTTCAGGCCGCCCAAAAAAGGTCATCACGCCAGAAATTGTCTACAAAATTCATGGAATAATATTGGACGATCGGAGAATAAAAGTTCGCGAGGTAGCTGAGGCTGTAGGCATCTCAACTGAGCGACTACATCACATTTTACATGAATATTTAAACATGAAAAAACTATTCGCGAGATGGGTGCCGCGACTGCTCACGCTCGACCATAGCACAACCGTGTGACCACTTCAAAGGAGTGTTTGGCGCTGTTCAACCAAATACCCCAGAGACCAAGGGACAATCAAAACAGTGGATTTTACCGGGTGAACGTGCACCAAAAAAGGCCAAGATGGGTCGGTCAGCCAACAAGGTCATGACCATAGTTTTTTGGGATACACGCTGTGTCATTCACATAGATCACCTAGAGAAGGGTAGATCGATTACCGACGAATATTATTCAGAGCTTTTAGACACATTCGATCATCATCATCATCATCATCCTAGCGTTATTCCCGGTTGCTGCCCAAACTTTCGTTTCGGTGCCCGGGGTCCGCTTTCCGACTTTTTCTACTCCACTTCGCGCGATCTTCTGCATCCCTGGTAGTGAGCCCATTGGCACGCATATCACCCTTTACGACGTCAAGCCAGCACTTTTTGGGTCTACCCCTCCTGCCGGGGCCCGGCGGAGGCGGCATGGCCAGACATTTGTTTCCCACGTAAGCATCCGGTTGCCGTAAAACATGGCCATACCAACGGAGCCGACACTCCTGCAATTTATCTGCAATGTCACGGACATGAAGACCACCGCGAATGCGGGAGTTCCTAACGCGGTCCTTCCGCGTCACTCCACACATCCACCGCAGCATATTCATCTCCGTGACACGCAGTTCTTGCTTGTGTCGCTCTAACACCGGCCACGCTTCACAGCCGTATAAAAGGACAGGCCTAATGATGGTCTATAGACCTGCCCCTTCAACTTTACCGGCATCTTGGGGTCACAAATGACACCAGTTACCTCACGCCATTTGGCCCACGCGGCAGCAATGCGTGCCTTGACGTCGCAATCGATGTCACCGGATGCATGAAACACAGATCCCAGATATTTCACAAGGTCCGTGCGCTCGACCTTGTTGCCGTCTATGCGTACGGGTGTGGGATCTGTGGAGTTACAGGCCAAGTACTCGGTCTTCGTCACATTGAGCTTCAGACCACCGTTCTCAAGCGACTCTTTCCACGCCTTCACACGTCGCACCAGCCTACCCCTGTCCGAATCTGCCAGCGCGATATCATCAGCATACATGAGCAACCACGGGGGCTGCTCATGTGAGTTTCTGATGCTGTCTGACAATACGTCTAATACCACGCTAAACAGAAACGGACTAAGGACGGATCCTTGGTGCACCCCGACGGTGATGGGGAAAGGTTTGGTGTCGCCAACAGCGGTTCGAACTACGGAATCGGAGTCACGGTACATGTCTCGGATGATGTCAACATAGGCCTCTGGAATCCCTTTGGACCGCAATGCCCACCAGATTATCGCGCGAGGAATACAGTCGAAGGCCTTCTGCAAGTCGAGAAACAGGCAATGCAGAGGCGTATTCTTCGCCCTGTATTTCTCCGCGACAGTCCTTAGGGCAAAAACAGGGTCCATTGTCCCGTGACCAGGGCGAAACCCATATTGACAATCCGAGACAGTGCACTCCTGTCGAATCCGAGAGTCGATAACCCTTTCGAAGAGCTTCATGGTGTGGGACATGACCTTAACTCCTCGGTAACTACCGCACTCCTGCACCGACCCCTTGCCTTTGAAGACTGGAGTAATGATACTCAGTCTCCATTGGCTCGGGATCGTACCGGTGAGGAGTGTCCGGTTGAAAAGGTCTGTTAAGATGCCCACACCACGAGAGCCCATCGCCTTCCAGGCTTCGATGGGGACTCCATCGGATCCAACAGCTTTCCGATTCTTCATGCGGCGAAGACAATTCTGGACTTCTGCAGGCGTTATCAGTGGCACTAATCCTTGATTCGGAGGAAGATCAGGCGGCTGCACCTCTTTGTGCTGCGTGTTCAGCAGCTCGTGGAAATACGAGCGCCATCTCTCCTTCACCGCGAGGTCCTCGCATAGCAGGTTGCCCACAGGGTCTTTTACACAGCGGCACTTGGAAATGTCCTGTGCCGCTTTGACCCTGGAGCGCGCCAACTTATAGATGAGCTTCTGCCCCTCAGACGATTCCAACTTATCGTAAAGTGGTTGTAAGTGGTCTCGCCTGGCTCTGGCAACAGCTCTCTTAGTGGCGCGCTTTGCTACCCGGTATGCGTCGCGGTCTTCAGGAGATCTGGACGCTTGCCACTTCTTAAAGAGGGCTTTTTTCGCCCTGGTCTCCCTCTGGACTGAGTCGTTCCACCACCAAGTCTCCTTGTCACACTTGCGTCCGCCCTTAGACACGCCGAGCACCTCTCTCGCCGACCCAAGGATAGCCGCCTGAATCCTGTCCCAGTAAGCTTGAACTGGTCCGCCCTCACCTCCGGCGCACTTGTCGCCGATGGCAGAGGCGAACTCCTGGGACTTGACTTCATCAAGCAGCCACCACCTGATTCGGCGTTGAAGGCGGTCGACACATTTGCCTTTGGGCTTTACGCAGAGGTCCATGACAAGAAGACGGTGTTGTGCAGTGAGACTCTCACCGGGTATGACCTTGCAGTTGGCTACTTTGCTGATGTGGTGTCTCCTAGTGAGTAGGAAGTCGATTTGGGTAGCATTCCTCCCGCTCTTGTAGGTGATGAGATGCTCGGGTCTCTTTTTGAAATACGTATTCACGATGGCAAGGTCAGCAGCCGCACACGTATTGAGGATGTCCTCCCCTTCCGCGTTGCGGCTACCGTACCCAAATCCACCGTGAACACGCTCAAATTCCCCACATTCAGCACCCACATGACCGTTCAGATCACCCCCCAAAACGATCCCCTGTGATAATGGGATTCCACCGAGCACTTCTCCGAGTTGATTCCAAAACGCTATTTTATCGGCGTCGTCACAACCGGCCTGTGGCGCATAGGCACTTATCAAGTGGGTAACTACCCCATCGATAAGCACCCTAACGACCATAAGCCGGTCGCTATGACGTTTCACTTCCAAAATGTCGTTCTGGAACTCCTCCGAGAGCACTATGGCAACCCCATTCTCCCCACCAGGTGCACCTGTGTAGATCAGCTTGTAGCCATTCCCAATGAACCGGGATCTGCTGGCCTTCCACCGAGTCTCCTGCAGGAACGCCACGGCCACCCTCCGCCTGGGGAGCACATCGGCCAACTCTCTCGCGCGTCCGGTTAGCGTGCCAATATTCCACGTTGCGAAGCGGAGTTTCCTTTTGGATGGGGCTAGTGTCTTTAGCCGTGCTCGCCCACGGCACGGCAGCCCTAGTCCACTTGTCACAGGAGTCAGGCGAGGTTCCTGCGCGTCGTTTTGCGGCGACGCCCTATCCGTGACAAATCTATTACGAGTCCTAACCATATATTATTTGACAAGTTTTGGTTTTTACGGGAGCGACTGCCGTCCGACCTCCCAACCTCTAAAGGGAAACCTAGAGGTGTCCTTCCCTCGCCGCATGCAAGCTGGCAGAGGGAGTAACCCATCAGTCGGCTTTTACGACTCCCTTGGGATGATTTGGGGTGGCCCTATTCTTTCTTCGGCCGGGACCACACGGCTCTCGGCTTTTAGACACATTCGATATTGATTTAAAACAAAAACGACCACATTTGGACAAAAAAATTGCTTTCCTTTGTTTGTACAATAAATAAACCTGATCTTTAATAAAAAAACAGTAGCTGCCAGAGAAACTATATTATGTCGTTGATAAGAAAATATGACGTGAATATATGTATATTTCATACGCTGAGAAAACAGCAATTCGAGTTTATATCGAGTTTCCACGCTATAGACACGTGAGTCAGCGATAAACCAGTATAAGCTTTATCGATAGATGCCTTTGAGAGCCTTCATTAGTTGATTTTATTCCTTTAAATTAACCTTTTTATATTTGCCAATATTAGAAAAATAACTTACTGTATTCAGTCATTAATTTATCAGTGTAAAACTGTGGACACCAAATTTAGCCACTTTGCCGTGTTTCATATGCAGAAGACAAATATAAGAAAAGTTTCCGCTTATTATCTTTCCCTTGACCTAATATTCAACACCTCTGTGAACAGTGAGGTACCCAGATAAAAGGCTTGTGAGAGGAAAATTCTAGAAGGACAAATAACTCTCCGAAAGTGTATTGAAACGTACCTACGTTACGTATAAATACATATTACGTTAAGCGTTAAGGATTGCACCATCTTATATGCTTTACAAAATTTAACAAATTACAAGTCACAAGTCACACAACAAATCACAAGAATATAACAATGATATAAAAGTATTATGAGTTAAAAGTACTATGACTATAAGCAATTAATTATTAATAAATGATTTTGACTTTGCTTTTTATCCTAGTTTATGCGTACGATGTTGTGAACCAAAGATGATATAAATATTGAAATTTTTTTTTATTGCTGTAGGACAGCAGACCGGCTGACGGCCCGCTTAGAATTTAGCAGTTACCCTCGCCTATGGGTGTTTGCAACGCCAGTGGCATCGCGAACACGCTTCTGTCCCATAAGGGTACAGGAACTTGGGTCACTAATGCCGGAACACAACACAAGGTTATTATGGCGGCATACTTAAGACCAAAGGTGGTCGACATCCAGACGGGCTTGGGGCCCTACCACGTAATTGCAACACTGAACTCAATACGCCATCTATCTTCAATTATGTGAGCTATTAAACGTCTCGCATCTCACACTTGTTATAAATTTTGACGTTTAGTTGATTATCAGAATAAAAAGACAATTGCTCAGTTTGCGTGTTTTATTAAATAAATAGGTCTGGAATTATATAAATTGTTTCATAAAATATCAAATATACTTTACAACGCCTATGAAAAAAACATGCGGGTGGAATGTGCACATGATTGTGAAATCCGACGCGCGACGTTATGCAATTATCTGTATCCCTGCACTTGAACTGTTCCGCTCGGCCGAGTGCAAGGCCGGTGTTAATAAACATGTACGAGTATATTGTATTTAAAATGGAAACGTATATGACGTAATTCTCTCGGCTTTCCACAGCAGATGACTGTTCCTTTTCTATGAGGAAGGAAGTTGGTAATTTGATTGTAACAGGAGCTATTGCTTCGTGCCTGTCACACAAGAAGGAACGGCACGGTGTTTCGACGAAATATGTTATTATAGATGTCTCACTACTCCCTAGGTAAAGATGGCTTAAACCGATACATACATGTACTTCCGAATCAGGATCACACGTCCAAGTATTTGTCATGTGCTTCCTTGATTCAGTTCTCTTACTCGCAAAATATCTTAGAAAGAAACTATTGACTTTAATTCCTTTTTGCACATTATATTAACATGACCTGTATTTATCTATTTATCCATGTATCTAAGTAACGCGATTATCGAACTCGATTTTTATCCACTTTGAACGATTAAAAAAATTCAATAATTTAGCACACTTGTCAAAACGACAAAGCATAAATTTAATAATTTTGTCCCATAGTCCTTAACAGAATCATCAAGATTAACACTTTCTTTTCCTTCTGCCGAAACGCCATCTGGCGTATTATTAATAATACTGCCTTAAGATGGCGTTAAATTAATAAAACCTTACCGATTGGGTATTGACAACAAATCAATTTTATTTTATAGTTAATCAAGCTATAAAGTAAAAAAGAATACTTAAAATAAGAATAAAATTACTGACGAGAAAATTAATGTCACTGTTCTAAAAGCGTGGGCTGATTTGTATGATATTTTATAACTAACTCTTTTACTTTAAAAAAGCAAATGACTACGTGTACACTCGTCCCTACGAGTTGTTGTCATTCAAGCTTATTTATACGCGTCTAATTCGTTCTCTTGACCCACTTTAACATCTCAACGAAATGTCTTTAACCTTGATTTAAGTTTGACGTAATTTTGTTATATATGTTGACCCGGCATACATTGTTCTGCCATATGGTTTTTTTAAAGTTGCCTATGTCCTTCTCCAAGGTCCAATCTATGACTATACCTAAATTCATCGAAATTGGTTCAGCGGCTTAGGCGTGAAAGCGGAACAAACAAACAAACTCACTTTCGCATTTATAATATTACTAGTTGACCCGGCAAACATTGCTCTGCCATTTGAGAGTAAAAAAAGTAGCCTATGTCCTAAAAGGTCCAATCTGTGACTATGTATATCGAAATTAATCAAAATCCATTCAGTAGTTTTTGCGTGAAACATCCATATATACAAACTTTCGCGTTTATACTATTAGTAAGGATATAGGGATAGTCCGTCGTTTTCTCGTGATTCAAAAAATTTAAACATTAATTATATTGATTGAATAAAATAAATATATATTATTGCAGACTTTATTAAAGGTTCTAAAAATTGATCAACGCAAGGTTTTGTTATAAATTGCTTCAAATCTTATAACCAATGTTTTATTTAATGACTGACTATGCTGTCACAAATATAATACACTAGCAGCCCGTCCCAGCTTCGCACGGGTATTTAACAAAAAATTAAAAATTAAACCCTTCTATTTTTTTCGGTCTCGGGGAAAAACCTCTCTTGACGGATTCCCCCGGCCCGGGGGGACCGAGGGATATAAGGGACTCCGGAAAAGATGTTCGACCATCCGACTACCTACTAAAAAACCCCGCTGTTCTCCTATCGCCTACACCCGGGCCCACGGATATATGGCCGATCTCGTGGCCCGGGCCGGTGCCGGCCCACGCTTTGTCTTCAAGCGGGCCACTTCTAAAGTGCTGGCGCCAGGGGGTCAGGGTTTCGTTCCCCCGGCGCTCTCTTGTAACAAATCTAGGAGTTGAGGATACTGCGGAACAGCACGCGGCCTTCTCCCTCGCGGCAATAGTGCGGGCGGCGAATCCTCCCCCGAGGGGCCGCCCGCGGCCGCTTTCTACGGTGGCCGGAAATCGTTGCCCGCCCTCCGGCGCCGACGACGCGGCCTACGTTGGCGGGAGGGGAGTGCGGTGGCGGACTCCCGCTCCCGTTCCGTCGCCTCCCTTGCAGACACTACTGCCTCGCAAAAGGAGGCGACGGCCGTCCACCCAGGATCGCCCCTGACCATGGACAGAACCAGGGCCGGGAGCGACAGGTCCGCGGCCAATTCCGGATGGGACTCGCATCCCCGTCACGTGCTAGTCAGGCGTGGGTACGACTACCAGACGACACTCCAGAAAAAGCAGAGTCGCCTGACGTCGTAACCGGCCCAGCAAGACCAACCGACAGCGAGGATGCAATTCCCGCCCCGGGAACACTCTCTGTGCAGGCGCAGTCGAAATAGGCATGGTTTTGACTACCAAATCAGGTCCCAGGGTAGAACCCGGGACCCCAATCAGTATTCGCAACCATCCCATCGGGGACCACGCCACGAACAGAGAGCTAAGTTGGAAAGGATGTAAGAGGTAGACGGAAAGAAAGGTAGGACTCTGTTGCCTCGAACGGAGAGGGGAGTGAAGCGACGGATGCTCGGGCACCTCGGGTACGCACACCCATGCACTCCTCGGACAGAGGAGCGCCCCTGAGGGCAAACCCTTCTATTTGCGTCAGGTTACTAAAAAAATAAAATTATAAAGAAAGTTTGAATATTATTATTTCTATGAGCTTTTATTTTAATGATTTTTTTTGTTATTACTTTTTATTTATTTTTCGTTAGTTTTTAATAAGTATTCTAATTTTTGTAAAGACCCCAGTGACGCACGCCTACATTGCATAAGGTGCTGCCTAGCTAGCCGAACAGGGTGAGCGGCTACCACGCAACATTTTTCTAATACTTACATTTTTAAACTCGTGATATTTTTCGAATGGAATATCCGAATTGAATAATTCAAAAAGTTATATAAAGGTATTGAAGCAGTTATGAATATGAAGTAATTTATTTTGATAAGGATTAATACCAATATTCAAATAAAGAGCCTTTTCTAGGGGCGGCATTTCAATTAAATTTTTAAAATAAAAGAACACTTATTGTGGCATAACTATAATAGTTAGACATATGCTGTCGCGACACTTTTTGTAAATAATGATGTGTTCTGCAAAGTTGTAGTACATTATTTTATTCTATCATCAATAGTTTTCGCAGCGCACGCGATTTAAATAATATTTTAGGTAATTTTTTTACACTTTGGGTTACATTATTGGAGTTTTAGTAAGGATCCCTAATTTTTTTGAAAATATAATATAGCCTATGTCACCCGGGGATAGTGTAGCTTCCCAACAATGTAAGAATTTTTTAAATCGGGTCAGCAGTTTCGGAGCCTATTCAAAGCAAACAAACAAACAAACAAACAATCAAATCTTTCCTCTTTATAATAGTAGTATAGATTAATTAAAGTTTTTATTATAATATAATAAAAACGTCCCACAACTGGCTCTCACTGTATTCCTACCCGCCACACCTGTCCAAGGTCGATTGACGGGTTTCACATAACGGGGATCTCGGTATGCAAGTGTCCTAACGGTTTTTTCTTTCATTGTCAGAACATGGATATTAGACAAGAAAAACTGCTCAAGTGGTGCATGCTATCCTGGGATTCGTACCTGGTACTTTTAGATTGGTCCCCGTGTGTCACACACTGAAGTGGAGGACCAAATATAACTTTTCAATATATATTTATTTGATACTAGCTGTGCCCGCGACTCCGTCCGCGTGGAATAGTGACTGGGCAGATTTTTTTGGATATATCTTATAGTTTATTTTGGATTACAAACCCTATAAACCCTAAAATATAAATAAAATATGCAAACAGTCAGTATTATCGAATGCAACTGTTACCTACAAACCTAGAACCTACAAAGTCCAGTCTAAGTTGAACCCTATTTCATATGATTGATGATATAAATCTGAGGTCAATTTAAATTGGAAGTCAAATATCCGAAACTTGTCATTTTTAACAAAAACTATTTCTTTTTCCTAAAATAAAAATAGCCTAAGTTACTCCTTGATACATCAGCTATCTGCCAGTGAAAGTCCCGTCAAAATCGGTGCAGCCATTTCATTTGAACATTTTATGTTCGTTATTTTCATTTATTTTTATATTATTTCGTTTTAAATAGCATTTATATTGTCATATAGCAAGAACTATTCATTTGTAGTTTGAAAACATAGTTACCTACTTTATAGAGCAAACGTTTAAGACTTAATTAGTGAAAATCTCAAGGAAATATTATGCGAAACCATAGGTTGGCGGTCGAACCAGAAATTAATTTAATCAGAGGCAATCTTCTATCTAGATCTAGAAAAGGCCTATGATAGAGTGGTGAGGAATGAATTGTGGTCAGCATTGTCCATGAACGATGTGAGCAGTGTCCTCATACGAGCATTGCAATCTATTTATAGGGATTCTAGTGCTTGTGTAAGGATAAACGGGGCATACACTCAATGGTTTAATATCGAAAAAGGTATTAGACAGGAATGTGTAGCGTCACCGTAGCTGTTTAATCTGTTCATGAATAATTGCTTGACAGATTTAAAAGATAATGAAAGTGGGTTGAGAATGATTGAGTTACTCGTCAAATGTTTTCTCTATGCTGATGATCAAGTATTACTTGCGTCTTCGGCCGAGGAGTTGCAGGAGATGGTAACTGTTATGAGTGGAGCTTTTGTTAGAAAGGGAATGAAGATGAATGTAAAGAAGGCGAAAGTGATGGTGTTTGAAAGAGATGAGGCAGTGATAGACTGCAATATCGTCATTGGAGATGAACAAATGGAACAGATGAATGAGTTTGTGTATCTGGGTTCAAAGTTTACAAGAGATGGAAAGTGTGAGAGTGATATTGAAAGAAGAGTGAATGCAGGAAACATGGTGAATGGAGCTTTATGAACTCCTTTATGAACAGTCGGAAGGTATCTAACAAGGCTCGTCTGTGCATGAGGAGGTGTTGGTTCCGATACTCACATACGGAAGTGAAAGTTGGGTATGGCTGAAGAAACATGAAAGCAGAATAAATGCAGTTGAGATGAGAGCGTTAAGAAGTATGATAGGAGTTAAACTGAGTGACAGGATAAGAAATAGTGAGATAAGGAAAAAACGTTGTAGTCTGAAAGAAGATATAGTGACAAAAATTGAGAAAGGTATGCTGAGATGGTTTGGCCATGTCGAGAGAATGAATGAAGAACGATTGACGAAAAAAGTGTATAAGGCGAGTGTGAATGGAAGTGTTGGAAGGGATAGACCTAGACGGACGTTTGGAGAAATCAGGGACGTCTTGAAAAAAGGCCAGGTCAAGAGTACCCTAAACCCAAGAGCATGTCATCATCATCATCATCCTAGCGTTAGTCCCGGTTGCCACCCAAACTTTCGTTTCGGTGCCCGGGGTCCGCTTTCCGACCTTTTCTACTCCACTTCGCGCGATCTTCAGCATCCCTGGAAGTGAGCCCATTGGCATGCATATCACCCTTTACGACGTCAAGCCAGCACTTTTTGGGTCTATCCCTCCTGCCGGGGCCCGGCCGAGGCGGCATGCATGGCCAGACATTTGTTTCCCACGTAAGCATCCGATTGCCGTAAAACATGGCCATACCAACGGAGCCGACACTCCTGCAATTTATCTGCAATGTCACGGACATGAAGACTACCGCGAATGAGGGAGTTCCTAACGCGGTCCTTCCGCGTTACTCCACACATCCACCGCAGCATATTCATCTCCGTGACACGCAGTTCTTGCTTGTGTCGCTCTAACACCGGCCACGCTTTACAGCCGTATAAAAGGACAGGCCTAATGATGGTTTTATAGACCTGTCCCTTCAACTTTACTGGCATCTTGGGGTCACAAATGACACCAGTTACCTCACGCCATTTGGCCCACGCGGCAGCAATGCGTGCCTTGACGTCGCAATCGATGTCACCAGACGCATGAAACAGAGATCCCAGATATTTCACATGGTCCGTGCGCTCGACCGTGTTGCCGTCTATGCGTACGGGTGTGGGATCTGTGGAGTTAAACCCAAGAGCATGTATGAAGGGAATAATGAAAGTGGACGCAGCGAAACAAGTATGTAAGGATCGTAGCAAGTGGAAAGAAGTGGTCTCTGCCTACTCCTATGGGAGAGAGGCGTAATTATATGTATGTAGACGCAATCTTGATTTTAATAGATTTATTATATACATACATATAATCACGCCTCTGTCTGAACAAAAAGTAACGGAAGTGTATGTTTCTCTCTCTCTCTCTCTCTCTCTCTCTCTCTCTCTCTCTCTGTGTTGTGTCTATGATTGCGTGTGTGTGTCTGTGCGCGTGTGTGCTATTATCTTCATTGCTTAATTTACTATTAATAATCATTTATTGTTTCCATGCATCCGGTGACATCGATTGTGACGTCAAGGCACGCATTGCTGCCGCGTGGGCCAAATGGCGTGAGGTGACTGGTGTCATTTGTGACCCCAAGATGCCGGTAAAGTTGAAGGGACAGGTCTATAAAACCATCATTAGGCCTGTCCTTTTATACGGCTGTGAAGCGTGGCCGGTGTTAGAGCGACACAAGCAGGAGCTGCGTGTCACGGAGATGAATATGCTGCGGTGGATGTGTGGAGTGACGCGGAAGGACCGCGTTAGGAACTCCCGCATTCGCGGCAGTCTTCATGTCCGTGACATTGCGGATAAATTGCAAGAGTGTCGGCTCCGTTGGTACGGCCACGTGTTGCGGCAACCGGATGCTTACGTGGGTAACAAATGTCTGGCCATGCCGCCTCCGCCGGGCCCCGGCAGGAGGGGTAGACCCAAAAAGTGCTGGCTTGACGTCGTAAAGGGTGATATGCGTGCCAATGGGCTCACTACCAGGGATGCTGAAGACCGTGCGAAGTGGAGAAGAAAAAGTCGGAAAGCGGACCCCGGGCGCCGAAGCGAGAGTTTGGGCTGCAACCGGGAATTAACGCAGAGATGATGATGAATCATTTATTGTTTCCGATTGGTTAATTAGTTATGAAATAAATCTAGAACAAGACCCCTAATTACATTTTAAATATATCCGTCTAACATCATTCAATGTTAAGATTTCATTTCTTTAGAGACGTATAAGATTATAATTATTTTCATAATATAAGTTTTCATTTATAACAACACCTATTTAAAAACCATGTATAAAAACATTTATATTGTTTGCATTGTTTCATTGGTAGATTAAATTCAGTAACTACTGGACCTGATAGATGAAGACTACACCAGGGCAAGATATCGTCAGTATCCCACAGACGATATTTTACCCATGCTCAATAATGATTAGCGTTATAATTGTTCTAGAGATTACCGCGAACAAACAAACTCACAAACTAACATCTCTTTATAGTTTCAGCGTAAATAGAATCGAGCATTATTGTCTATATTATCTAAATACACCATGTTTACACGCTTATATAACACATATGTATGTATGTAAATGAACTAACACGCAAATCTCTGTAATGAATGCGCCTGAGCTTGGCAACTACCAAAGTCAAGGTTGCACTCGTGCATCCCGCATTTCTTCGCACAGTACTATATGACTAAACAGTATTATACTACTTGAATGTATGTAGAGCTGTCTCAAAAACTTGGATAATGCATAGGACTGAAATTAATATAGGAAGACTTTAAAGACGAGAAGAAGAAAACCTTAGTAAAGAATAGCTGTCGTAAGTTCACATCCAGATTAAAAAAATCATGATTAGAAGCAGAATTTCGAATCCTACGTTGACAGAAAACTGCCAGCCTTTGTATACTAGATACCAATTCATAAAGGTCATATTAAAACATATAAAACTACTCTTTCATGAAAAACCCTTTTTGTTGGAGCCTCCGCCCGAGGAGAGGGAGGGGGATATATAGTGGTATGTGGACTAAAAATCACTCTATTTGCCTATCGTTCAGCACCTGGGCCAAGTAAAAAGTGGATCGCCCCCATTGTGAAAATAGCCCTCTCACGGTTATTCAATGTAGCCCTCTAAATGTCACTCAATTTAATCCGGAACAGCGCGTGGGCCTGCTCTCGGCGTATTTTCAGACGACGCAAACTGTCCCATACACAGTATTGTATTACTTTCCTTTCTAAAATTAACTTTAAGCAATCTGGAGAAGAACTTAGTTATTTTTGACTATATTTTATACATCCAGCTTCATTCTTAATTTTAATCATACCATTTGATGTGTATTATGTTTAATCTCCTTAGGACATATAATACATTGTACCTTATCTTCACGTCTATAAACGTAACTTCAGATGTGCTATAGACCTTTCGCTTATACATTACCTGCCACGCGCATCTCGCGAAAACGTTCCCGTTCGCTGCCGTCGCGGCGCCCCTATACCGTAGTGCTGACTGCTGAGTGCTGCCGAATTTTCAACTATGCTACCGGCACGCTATCATGGCCGTTTTGACGTTTGTCCACTCCATGAAGTTTGGTGTTAATTAGTAATTACATTTGTAGGAGCAAATGGCTGTTCTTTAATGTCAATTATTGACAATTAAGGACATTACGGATGAATTTCAGGAGTGTCGGCTCCATTGGTACGGCCACGTTTTACGGCAACCGGATGATTTCGTGGGAAACAAATGTCTGGCCATGTCGCCTCCGCCGGGCCCCGGCAGAAGGGGTAGACCCAAAAAGTGCTGGCTTGACGTCGTAAAGGGTCGATGAAATTAAACGCGCTCGCACGTCGCTCGAAGATGACCCACATGAAGGACGGCCAAAAACCGCAATCACACTATGGAAAAGGTGCACGATATCGTGTTGGATGATAGGTGTGTTAAGGCGGTATAGGCGTGATAGGTGAGTGAGATACCTGAGGCCGTGGGAATATCGAAAGAAAGAGTGCGAAACATCTTGCACAAAGAATTAGGGATGCGAAAGCTCTGCGCAAGGTGGGTGTCGCATTTGCTGAATGCCGATCAAAAGCAAATGCGCAAACAATATTCGCAGCAATGTTTGGACCGATTCAATAGGAACGATTTTGTGCGGCGATTTGTTACCATGGATGATAAATGGGCCCACCACTACCCGCCAGAAACGAAACAGCAGTTGAAGCAGTGGGTAGAAGCCGGTGGTTCAGCGCCAAAGAAAGTGAAGTCGATCGCATCTGCCGGAAAGTCTGTTTTCGGATGCGAAAGGGGGATCCCTTCCTGTTAATTGATTATTTTTGCAAAAAGCAAAACAATTACAGGCGAATATTACTTTAATCTTCTTGACCAGCTGGATACCAAAATTCGCGAGAAGAGGCCTGGCTTGAAGAAGAAGAAGAAAAATCATTTTTCACTAGGACAACGCACCTGCTCACAAAGGTGCGTTGGCAATGGGAAATCTGGGGATTTGGGGTATTATTTACTCGGCCATCCCCCTTATTCTCCTGATTTGGCACCCTCAGACTTCTGTTTCCAAATTTGAAGAAATTTGTTTTTAGGAAGCACTTCGCGTCTAATAAAGAAGTTGAGAAGACCGTAGATGGATATTTTCGCAGCCTTCCAGACTCACTTCCGGGAAGGAATACTGATGTTGGAGCAAGTTGAAGTCAAGGGAGAATTTGTAGAAAAATAAATTCATTTTTCAACTGAAAATTGCAGTCTTTCATTGTTTTACCTTTGTATATCTTTGAATTCATGGTCAGTATTGTAATTGTAACTAATATTATAAATGTGAAAGTGAATTTGTTTGTTACGCTTTCATGTCTAAACCGCTGAACCAATTTTGATGAATTTCGGTATAGTCATAGATTGGACTTTGCAGAAGGATATAGGTAACTTTTTTTAAATTCATATGGCAGAACAACATTTGCCGGGTCAACTAATTAAACATAAAGCATTTCTATTCGGACAATAATTTTATTTTATAACCTAGATTTTATTATGGCTAATAGATAAAATAACGAGAAAGTAGTCCACTTGTAGCATACCTAATGTTTGAACAAATGAGCCAATAAGGATTTGATATATTTATTTTTACTTACACGTATCCATCGACAAATTTCCATAATAACCTTAATTTTATGTCTACTGCTACTGTATTAGCAGGCAGTCTGTCAAAAATATGTAACCAAGGTAAAAATACGAATATTAGCTTCTAGTTAGATACAGCGAAAATATTTTTATTTACCTAAATGATTAATTTCATTGGTCAACAGTGGTTTTCTTGTCCTTGATAAAATATTGATTTCTGATATATGTACTCACAATTCATGAAACTATCAATGAATTTGGAAGATTTGTTGTAGTTTTTTTAAAATCTTTATTTCAATTTTGTACTACTAAATTCTAAAAAAAATAACATAATATTTATTATTTATTTTTTTAAATTAGTATGCTTCAAAGTAAAGAAACAGGAAAATGTTGAAATCCATGTCATACTTCATTGAAACTCCTTTTATGAACTTTTCTTCTATAATTTTTTAGGAGACAATCTCTTTTTAAAGACTAGCAGTATTTTGCAATCATGTGGCAGTCCCGTCTACCTTAATACCTTTCCTCCATTACTTTTAGATCCTGGTGGAAGCGCTCTCCTTATTCCTCACTATGATTTCCCAAATTATCAGGAAAATATCATAACTGTGATAAATTTTGTATATTTCACCAAATGCCGAATTTGAGGACCATCAAATATTCCGCCTTGATCTTTTCCATACTAAACTTAGGAAAATTCCTGCAAATAAATTTAAAACAATCGCCCTCTTTGTCTGACGCTTTATCAAATTGTTTTATCATACCTAATTTAATATGTAATGATGGAAGTATGATTTTATCTTTGTTTAATAATAGTTTATTACATTGGCTTTACCAAGTACCAACAGTTAAGGACGTTCTCATAAGCCACATCCACACATCTTGTGGGAACAAGATATGTGGATGAAGTTTCTTTACAGTCCCTTAGACAAATAAAGCAACGGTATTCTGTGTATCCACTTTGTTGATCAAATAAAAAGTTAATCATTTTCGTTTATTTCTTTAAAATAATTATTTAATACGCTAAATGATTTCAGCTCAAACAAAAACACTTAAATACATTCATTATTTCCATGAATATATTCGTAAACTGTGCACTTCTAAAAATATAGATATCCAGGGCATCACGAAAGTATTATTTTTATAGAGCTGTGTTATTTACTGTTTTTGTATATTGAAATTAGTTATTAGTGTATGAAGGGAATAATGAAAGTGGACGAAGCGAAACAAGTATGTAAGGATCGTAGCAAGTGGAAAGAAGTGGTCTCTGCCTACCCCTACGGGAAAGAGGCGTGATTATATGTATGTATGTATGAAATTAGTTAATGGCACAAAATTGCGAGTCTATGTTTATTTTTTTGGATATCATGATTAAATAAGTATTATATTGATTTTGTGAAGGCAGAGCCGACTTGATACTTCGTCGTCTACGTGGGTAATGTTAGCTCCGTGGATCATTATCGAATCTATTGGAGGGAAGTTAAGATTGATTAATTAATGATTACTTAAATTTCAATAGCTCATCTGTTCTTGAGTATTAACTCAAGTAGTATTAGTATTAACTAATTTCCATTTTTATTATGTATTACCAGTTTTCAATAAAGGCATTATAAAATTTATTTGTCAGCGGCATCCTGTTGGTATGCCTCTAGTGTTGCAAACGTCCATAGTCGGATTCGACCACATGCTATCGGGTGCATAATTTACACGTCTGCTCCAGCTATTAAAAATTATATTTTTATTGACGTGATTCACTATATAATATCCGGATGACCGAGCTTTGCTCGGTATTTTTTGGAAATTAACAATTGATTTTCTTAGTCTAACCTCAAAGCAAACACTCATTGACTTCGTGTCATTTTTCAGTTTAAATTGGGACTACTCAAACGCCACCTTTTTGTTTAAGTTGATAAAAAGAAATGATTCCTAGCTAGATCGATTTATCGCCCCTGAAACCCCCCGTATACTAAACTTCATGAAAATTGTTGAAGCCGATTCCGAGATTCCAATTATATATATATATATATATATATATATATATATATATATATATATATATATATATATATATATATATATATATATATATATATATATATATATATTTATTATATATATATATATATATATATATATATATATATATATATATATATTATATATATATATATGTATATATATATATATGTATATATATATATATATATATATATATATATATATATATATATATTTATTGTGGCATACATTTTCGAATTAGGCAAGTAGTTATTGAAGTAAAAGAGTTGCGACTCACTTTATCGTTTATTTTTATACTTTAGAACTATGGTTTTACACTATTACACTGTTTTTAAAATATAACTTGGAGAGCGTGCGTCGTAACGCTCACCGTCGTCGTCCATTCGTCGTCGTTCTCTCTCGTCTCTCTGCCAACTTCACTCATATCTCATACCTTTCACGCTATGGCTTCATTCAAAAACATCATCTTACATCCAAACACATGCGTTCCAGAAATATCATTCCCACATTTATTGTCAAACAGCATCAGAAACTCACATGAGCAGCCCCCGTGGCTGCTCATGTATGCTGATGATATCGCGCTAGCAGATTCGGACAGGGGTAGGCTGGTGCGACGTGTGAAGGTGTGGAAGGAGTCGCTTGAGAACGGTGGTCTGAAGCTCAATGTGGCGAAGACCGAGTACTTGGCCTGTAACTCCACAGATCCCACACCCGTACGCATAGACGGCAACACTGTCGAGCGCACGGACCATGTGAAATATCTGGGATCTGTGTTTCATGCGTCTGGTGACATCGATTGCGACGTCAAGGCACGCATTGCTGCCGCGTGGGCCAAATGGCGTGAGGTAACTGGTGTCATTTGTGACCCCAAGATGCCGGTAAAGTTGAAGGGACAGGTCTATAAGACCATCATTAGGCCTGTCCTTTTATACGGCTGTGAAGCGTGGCCGGTGTTAGAGCGACACAAGCAAGAACTGCGTGTCACGGAGATGAATATGCTGCGGTGGATGTGTGGAGTGACGCGGAAGGACCGCGTTAGGAACTCCCGCATTCGTGGTAGTCTTCGTGTCCGTGACATTGCAGATAAATTGCAGGATTGTCGGCTGCGTTGGTATGTCCATGTTTTACGGCAACCGGATGCTTACGTGGGAAACAAATGTCTGGCCATGCCGCCTCCGCCGGGCCCCGGCAGGAGGGGTAGACCCAAAAAGTGCTGGCTTGACGTTGTAAAGGGTGATATGCGTGCCAATGGGCTCACTACCAGGGATGCTGAAGATCGCGCGAAGTGGAGTAGAAAAAGTCGGAAAGCGGACCCCGGGCACCGAAACGAAAGTTTGGGTGGCAACCGGGACTAACGCTAGGATGATGATGATGATGATGATGATATATATATATATATATAAGAATTGCTCGTTTAAAGATATAGGATTCCATGGTACAAAATATTTTATTGTTATTGATACTACTATTCATATTACATTAGTTATGGATACTATATTTATATTTTATCCGTGCAGGGGCGGAGAAAGAATACTAACCTCTGCGGCCGGGGTCGGCCTGTCGTAAAAGCCGACAAAACAACCCACCCTAGCTATGTGGTAGGGCCTCAAGCCCGTCTGGATGCGATACCCTTATGCGACAGTAGCGTGTTCGCGATGCCACTGGCGTTGCAAACACCCATAGGCGACGGTAATTGCTAAATTCTAAGCGGGGCGTCAGCATTTCTGCTGTCCTACAGCATTAAAAAAGACAAAAAAGAACTACTTTTATGTACGAGATTTTCAACATTTTTAATTTTGTGAGTTGGTAAGGAATAAAACATATTTGTGTACAAGTTAATAGGTCGTATGACCTATGTAGATATTGCCTGTGCGTATTCTGATCTCGGGACAACGACGAGGAGGAACGTGTTACTTACGTTATATGTTTATAGTTAGATAACTCTTTATTACTTAACAACTTGTAACTACGTGCTATCTAAGAAACATTTTTTTTTAATTGCTGTAGGTCAGCAGACAGGCTATTATTGTAGCGCTGCCAAAGACGACAAATAACACTTCTATGAATGCCAAAATGCCGAGATACCTGAGATTGATTACTTCCCGCTTGCAACATCCCTACAGCTCTTTGCATTTCATTTGCCGTCAAATGACGTCGCTCCATGACGTAAAGAATATCTAACAATTCAATTTTGTCGCTAACTTTATTTAAATGGTTGTTAAAATTATAAAACCAAGTCTAAACGTAACAATAAAAATGCACTTAAATTTAAACAAATTCCCTTTCATTTAATTTTATGAAAAAAAAAAACATAATCGAAATGATTATACAGAAATCGGTTGGCAGTTTTATGCATCCAGTATTTTCATGACAACAACTTTTCCATTGTCAATATCTAACAGTTTTTTTTTTTTTGAGAAAGTTTCGGCGGAATGATCCTGAAGCATTTGGACGCACATTTTCACTTTCAGTTGTACTTTTTCAACATTACGCCACAGTCGTGATGATTTTAAGCCACCGTCGATTTCATCAGCTTACGTTGAACGTGAAATAACGGGAGCTGTCTGTCTGAAATCACCTAAAAGGAGTAACATAGTGCCGCCAAACAGTTTGTCCTATCCAATGCCTCAAGCGAATGTTTGTGTGCCATAGCGCATTCATCCCAAATGATAATTTTACACTGTTTCAGCACTGTAGCCGTGGACGATTCTTTTTTTATATGCTGTACACTGCATCTGGGTTATTTTGAATGTTTAATGGTAGCTTAAATGCTGAATGAGCTGTTCTGCCTCCATCTAGTAAAGTTGCTGCAATGCCAGATGATGCAACGGCCAATGCGATGCCATTTTTGGTCGTATCTTGGCACGGAGTAGCGAAATAAGAAATGTTTTGCCAGTTACACCTGGAGCATCCAAAAAAAAAGAATCCCCCTTGCACTGCCGAAACTGCCAGCATAATGCGGTCGTAAGTTATTTTTTGTTCATCATTTAGTAGTGGAACATTGCGAGTAACAATCGCTGCTTATATATTAATTGAAGATTAATTTAAATTGAGAAAATAAAATTATAAAAATCACGATTACAAAACAGGGATTGATTGTAGAAGGGTTAAAATTTGAAGTTATATGTATTTTTCAATGCTAAATCATAATAAAATAAAAATAAAAAATCCTTATCATTTAGGGGTATGAAAAATAGGTGTTGGCCGATTTTCAGACCTACCCTATATGCACACAAAATTTCATTCGAATCGGTCCAGCCGTTTCGGAAGAGTTTGGTAACAAACACCGCGACACGAGAATTTTATATATTACATGTATTTTTAATATTAATATTTTATAAAATTATTTGTAATTATATTAAGAAATGTAAATAACTAGAAACGAAAATAAAAATGAGAATAATAATAATATGGACATTAAATAAACTCGCGTTACAAATACAAATGTCATAAAAAGGTCCTCTGCCCCGGTTATAAGAAACCAACGCTGGTATTCCGTAGAGGCCTACAATAATGACTTGACTCATTGAGAAATATTGGTGATCTGCACTTCACTAAGCAAACTAATTTTACTAATCCTCGCCAGATTTAAATTCAGTTATATAATATTAGATACTACGGAAGGTATGAACCTATTAGATTAATTTTGATTCACACTTTATGGATAAACTGTGAATCAAAATTAATCAGACGTTAAAACATAAATCCGTCAAGGCCAAACACAATCAAGATTCTAGAATAATTCAACTTAATTACACCGTCTCCATCCATTTGTTTTTATTATATAACTATGTATTGTATTCATCTATATAAATAAATAAAATTGGAGGGTCTGTTTGTAACATTAAAATAACCGCTTTTTACGAAGTGCATTCGGACGTATACACGGTACATATACCAAAACAATTTTTTTTACAATTGTTGTCTGTCTGTCTGTTTGTTCCGGCTAATCTCTGAAATGGCTGTACCGATTTTGACGGGACTTTCACTGGCAGATAGCTGATGTACCAAGGAGTAACTTAGGCTATTTTTATTTAAAATCAAAAGAAATAGTTTTTGTTAAAAATGATAAGTTTCGGAAATTTTATACTCCAATTTAAGTTGACCTCAGATTTATATCATAAATCATATGAGTTTAGCTTAGGCTGGACTTTGTAGGTTCGAACGTACCTACGTATTCCGGAGGCGCATGGCGTAACAGTTGCATTCGATAATACTGACTGTTTGCATATTTCATTTATATTTTAGGATTTATAGGGTTTGTAATCAAAAATAAACCATAAGATATATCCAAAAAATTCTGCCCGAAGTCACTATTCCACGCGAACGGAGTCGCGGGCACAGCTAGTATTGCATATAAATCATATTTATGAAAGAATTTAAACTCGTTATTTTTTTCTTATGTTAATATTTAAACTAGTTAGCTACATAAAGTTGTTACCATATTATTCAAATTGTTTTTGTATGTTATCATCGAAGCTATTAATCCCGCTTCTTGGCGTCTCTTCTTTTCCTTTCTCTTTTTTCTCGTTTTCTTGAATGTGCAAGAAAAAGCTAGAATGGATGTAGCTGAATTGACTTTTTTACGGGAAAGACGATGCTTGATGGTGGTGGTTTGACGTGAATAATAAATTAACTGAAAATAATCATGAATAATAATTGTATGATATGAAAAGCCACTTGAAAATTATTAACATTTGTGGCAATTGTCATGAAGATTCATGTAGGTTTCGAAATGTTATTTACATAAATACAAAATGTTTCAGGAAGCGAAATATTGTTGAAATTATTTACATTTGTATTGTAACGAAATTTCTTTAGTGAATTTACAACGTTTTTGGAGTGTAAAAATAACATTACCGAAATTATAACCTCTTCTTTGACAACGAATGAATAAGACGTATATGCGTAATGTTCGAAACGAAAATCCTTTCCGAGCAAACTACGAGTGCACGTGGTGATATCCCCGTCATATGCTAAATGCGTTTCGCAAAGAAAAGGCACCAACTATTTGACTTGTAATAAGCAAATTATTGTTTAAAGACCCTTGAACACCGGGTCCTGGAGGCCTTTCGGCCTCATTTGATGGAGGTCTCACGTGACCAAAGAACCTGGCGTTTTGATAACGTTACCAGCTGACAGCGATGAGAAGGCAGCGAGCTCAGAGCATTTTATTGGAAGTTAAATTTAAGTATATAACATCGGCCCTTTATAGTAAATATATAAATATACTGGGATAATTAATTCACTCAGCGCTCTCTAGTTAAAAAGTAAATATTTATTTATATAAAGTGAGTTACCTGCAGTCAAACTGCGTAAACAGTTGCGGGGCATGGTTTAAATGAAAGTGTAACTTTTTATGAATAAATATATTACATACATACATACATACAAATAGCATAGCACTTGTGTTATAGGACTAGTCAACTCATCCACTACATATATACTTTTTTTTAAATAAATACATATTATAATAAAAGGCCAGGTCAAGAGTACCCTAAACCGAAGGACATGTATGAAGGGAATAATGAAAGTGGACGAAGCGAAACAAGTATGTAAGGATCGTAGCAAGGGGAAGGAAGTGGTCTCTGCCTACGCCTACGGGAAAGAGGCGTGATTATATGTATGTATGTATAATACGCGAGAGGGGAATCGAATCCGTGACCTCCGCTAGCGTACCGAAGTGCGTTAGCTGCTACGCCACGGACGCTGAATAGCCCACTGTAAGATACAGTATATTGGATTTACACGGTAACATTATTGCCTGGGTTTTTCTCCTTGCGTGAACGAATACACGCCCGGTGCACACACTGATCTCAATACGTAGTTTTGGTCTTGAAAAAAACTGCCTAAAGTAATAAACTGTGATAAAACTTTACTTAATTAAACAGTTAATACGTTATGTTGAATTAAATATTTTTAGCATGAAAAATTTAAACTTTTTATTAACACCTGATAAATATAATATTCTCTGTATTTAAGCCGGCTTTTGTTAATAATTCATATTTTACGTTTGACCGTGGAGTCCTCCTATTAAATGTGTATGTGACGTCACAGGCCTTGTTAAGGCTTCTTTGTTACTGCCCCTAATCCTCTCACAATCAAATTAACACGAATAACTTTTGAAGGTTTTGTATTGCAAAAATGTATGAGTTTAAGAGGTCGCTCTATGATTTTTGAGGTCCAAGTCAACTTCGCACAGAAATTATTCTACTTGTATGATTTCTGTTACTAAATGTACTTGGCCTACAACGCAAACAATATGACTACGACCCCGAAGTGGATGGACCCGCCGAGACTTCTTACCTCAGCCTGGCGAGGCCCTAACCGTCGTAGAAGACTCAACTTTCAACTGCCTTATATTTCCGTTACAGACTATTTAGATTAGGCAAGTTTGTTTCACCGTTTCTCATTTCCTAGCAAAAAATAACACGTTACGAAACGTTCTTCTTCTTCTTCTCAGTCGAATACTCTTGACAGAGCAGTCGTGGTCACGCAAGACGCCCGGCAGCGCTTCACCACCGCGCGCCATTTGTCCCTAGCTGAAGCCTGTCTTGCGCAGTCGTTTAGGGATACAAAACGTTAGTGCGCTAGAATAAGAATTGTTTTGTGATCCGCTTCAAGCCTTAACGGCTGACTATATCTTATATTCCCCCATACAGCGATCGAGTCGGGACCTGGTTACACTTCAGAAGAGGTACCCTCTCCAGTAAATGTAATGGAGGACTGGCAAATGTACATTCATCATCATCATCCCAGCGTTAAATGCCTGTTACAACCTAGACTTTCGCATTGGTGCCCGGGGTCCACTTTTCAACTTTTTTTTTCTCCAATTCGCACGGTCGTCGGCATCCCTTGTAGTGAATCCATTGGCACGCATATCACCCCCTTACAACGTCTAGCCAACACTTTTTGGGTCTACCCCTCCCGCCCGGGCCCGGTGGAGGCGGCATACCAGACATTTGTTTCCCACATAGTTAGCCGGTTGCCGTAAAACGTGGCCATACCAGCGAAGTCGAAACTCCTGCAGTTTGTCCCCATTGTCACGGACATGAAGGCTGCCGCGAATCTGGGAGTTACTAACGCGGTCACACATCTAGCGCAGCATATTCATCTCAGTGACTCGCAGTGCCTGCTTGTGTCGCTCCAGCACCGGCCACGCTTCAGATCCGTATAAAAGAACAGGCCTAATGATGGCCTGTCACTTCAATTTAACCGGTATTTTAGAGTCACAGATGACACTAGTCACCTCACGCCATTTGGCTCACGCGGCAGCAATGCGTGCCTTGACGTCGCAATCGATGTCACCAGACCGCGTGAAATACAGATCCCAGGTATTTCACTTGGTCTGTGCGCCAGACTGTGCCGCCGCCTATGCGTACGGGTGTGAGATCGATGGAATTACAGGCCAAGTACTCGATCTTCGCCACATTGAGGGAGAGTCGATAACCCTCTCGAACAGCTTCATATTGTGGGACATGACGTTAATACCGCGGTAGTTACCGCACTCCTGCACCGAGCCCTTGCCTTTGACGACTGGAGAAATGATTCTCAGCCTCCATGGGCTCGGAATCATACCGGTGAGAAGTATTTGGTTGCAAAGGTGGGTTAAGATGCCGACACCACGAGAGCCCATCGCCTTCCAGGCTTCGATGGGGATTCCATCGGTACCAACAGCTTTCCCATTCTTCATGTGGCGAAGACAATTCTGGATTTCTGCAGGCGTTATCGGTGGCTCTAGTCCGTGATTCGGAGGGAGATTAGGCGGCTGCACCTCTTTGTGCTGCTTATTCAACAGCTCGTGAAAATATGAGTGCCGTCTCTCCTTCACCGCGAGGTCCTCGCGTAGCAGGTAGCCCCCAGGGTCTGTTATGAAGTGGCACTGAGATGCATGGACTTTAATTATGAAAAAATGAAAGGCCAGACAACAGGCATCACTGAGGCAGCAGACAGTGTCGACTATTGATAGTAGAGACTGGGCTTCAAAATGAACGCTTTAGATGCGACCAGGGTGAATATTTACATTTCGTTTCTATATCTAATATATAAAATTCTCGTGTCACAGTTTTCGTTGCCATACTCCTCCGAAACGGCTTGACCGATTTTGATGAAATTTTTTGTGCTTATCCGGTATCTATGAGAATCGGCCAATATCTATTTTTCATACCCCTTACTGATAAGGTCACTATTCCACGCGGACGGAGTCGCGGGCACAGCTAGTATGTTATATTATTTATTTTGTTTTTGTGTCACTTGTTAGTAGGAGTAGTTAAGAGGTATCATTTCAGAAAATATTTATGTTATAACTTTTTTTCAGAGCGAACCAGAACGCGCCGCAGGCATATGAGCTGACGTCGGGTGAAATGGTGAGCGCCGCGTCTGACGGCGGTCACCATTGCTCTGAGGCGGTGTCGCAAGCTCACCAGGAACCGCAAACATCCCACAACCATGACCCCGCCAGGAGGAAGACACATTAGTATGTATATATATATAATGTTCTTCTTTTTAGAAATAAAACTTCAGAATGCGTTGCTCTGTAAAGAGAATTTATTGTTAGGCAAGTACTATACACCACTTTAAGTTATTCTAGATAAATAATACGAAATATAGAACTTACCTGTAAAGAGAAACAACATTTTATGCTGATATTTCCTATTCTATGATCTTAATTAGTTTAATGAAAATAATTACATGCTTATAAAATATTCAACTTAACCTCTTTTAACAATGACGTTTGACCCATACAGCATAGCCGAACTGTCAAACGTCAAGTATACAACAAAAATCTATTGTCTATAGGATGCGCGGGAGTTTTAAATAAAGGAATAGATTACTTTATTTACATATATATATATATATATATATATATATATATATATATATATATATATATATATATATATATATATATATATATATATATATATATATATATATATAGTTTTATTCTCCTCGAGATTTACTTACATACATCTTTCTAATATTAAATCACACAAACACTGAAATTTTTGCTACCATACTCGTCATATGAGTGAATGTAGGATGGATGAAATACCGACAGGTCTCAGAAACAATGTGTGACCCACTAGTACCACTTAAGCTCCAAGATAAAATTAATTAGCCCGTAATAAGACCTGTCGTATTGTATGGATCGGAATACTGGGCCATATAGGGGAGAGTTGAAAGGATGTTACATGTTGCGGAGATACTAATGCTGAGATGGATGTGTGGAGTTACGGAAATGAATAAAATTGGCCAAGGCAGGCGAAGGGAAGAATGTCATTTAACTAAGAAAACGATAGAAACGTAACGATAGAAAATAGTGGACGTATACAGGAGGAGTGGTAGGTAGACCAAAGAAAAGAAGGATGAACAGCGTAAAATCGTTTTCTCATCATATCATCTATGCTGAAAATGTGAACGTTGAGATGACGTGTGTGGAAAGAGAAAACATGTTGTGCCGACCCCACATTATGTGGGATAATGGCAGGAAAAAAAAAGATTCCATAATTACTCGAATTTTTAACGTATCCATGATGAAGAAAAAGATTGAAATGCGATGAAAATGTATCACTAATCAATAAACAAATGACTACTTTTGGAAAAAGAATTCCATGTTTTTAAAATAAAATTAATTTGAAATTAGAATTCTTAGCCAAACAAAAATTATTTTGATTTGAGATGGCCAGTACTGCAGAACGGCAATTTCATAGGTAAAGACCTAATATATCCGTAGTGAAGGGTGGCGACAACTTGGATCGTTAATTGGAAACTTTTTCTTTATAATAGTAGCCTATCCTTTCAATATGATTGTTTTCCAGAGAAAATCGTATGAATCCAGTTATATGCAGCCGAGCTAGAATCTCGGCCGAGAAAAGTAACTCGGATATCATTAATGTATCTATCCGATTGCTGTGAAAGGTCTTTTTTTTGGTCTCGGGGAAACCCCTCCTACTCTTGTCGGGTTCTCCTGCCCGGGGGGACCGAGGGATATGTGGGACTCAAACACTAAAAACCCCGTTGTTCTCCTATCGCCTACGCCCGGACCCACGGTCGGCGCCAGCCTGCCCTTTGTGTCAGGGCGGGCCTCTTCTATGTTTGTAGCGCCAGTGGGTCAGGGTTTCGTCCCCCCGACGCTCTCCTTTGTCAGCTCTAAGGAGTTGAGGGGGCCGCGGAACAGCACTCGGCCCTCGCCCTCGCGGTAATGGTGCGGGCGGCGGATCCTCCCCCAAGGGGCTGCTCATTGCCGCTTTCTACAGCGGCTGGAGGTCGTTGGACGCCCTCCGGCGCCGGCGACGTGGCCTGCGTTGGCGGAGGGGGGATTATGCTAGTTAGCTTCCGCTCTGACGCCTTGTTTGCGGATATAACTACCTCCCAGAAGAAGGTGACGGCCTTCCATCCAAGATCACCCCCCACCATGCACAGAACCAGGGTCGGGAGCGACAGGTCCACGCCGATTTGGGTGACGACGGCGCGGCGCTATTCACGCCACACAGGGCACACGGCGACAGTATGGGTCGGTCACCGTGTCCTCCTCGTTGCCTGCACCACAATGATGACACTCTGACGTTGTCTCCCGCCGTGTGTGACACAAGTTCCTCCGGAAGCAACCGTGCCCCGAGAGGGCCTGCGTCAGGTAGAAGGCACCGTGGTACCTTCCCATCCATTCGGCCAGGACGAGCCTCACAACCTCGATGGTGGCGAGGCCCAAGCTAGGAAAATGTGGTTAAAAATTAAATACTGATAGTTTAAATAGATTTTTATCTCATAAACACAATTTTTTTTTCAGAAGGTATTTTTGAGTAGGTAATATTTTTGTAAACTTACTTTTATCTTTCAGTAATCAAGATAGTTATGAAATGTCCAGTTGTGATTTACCAGCACTTCAACACCCACCGCTAATCAGTGCCACCCGAAAGCGGAAACCGTCCTCCTAGTAAGTAATTTACTATTACTCGTATTTGTTAAAGGATATTATTGATGCGACAAACTAGTCTCTAAATTTGGCTGAAAAATGTTATCGACTATAATTTTTTTATTTTGCTGAGAAACCACTGACAGGCTGTCAGTTCACTTAGCAGTTACCAGCGCCTATGGATGTTTGCGACGACGAGCTTGGCGCCCTACCACTAGGTCGTTTTGTCGCCTTTTATAATAAATCCACCTTGACCGCAGGGGTTATTATTATTACTCCGCCCCTGCACGGGGAACATAATTGGTCACTATTAAAAATTATCTAAAAATAAAAATGGATCTTCGAAATGTATGTACGCTCATAACTTTCGAATGACTGGACCAAATTGGATGATTATTTGTTTTATGTATTTATTTTATTTTACATGCGTTATTGTTAGGACAAGGTTTCCATAAAATGAAAATTATAATAAAACATTTTAGATTAATTATTTTAATGTTATTATAGAACATAGTCGCACTCAGGATAGATCAAGTGTCAGTTGACGTCAAACTTCACACTGATACATATTGATGTATCAATATGAATCAATCTTAAGTCATAAATTAATCATATGAAGCATTGGCTTCAAAGTGTTTCGTGTATTTATAGTTTTATCATAATGATATTTATTATTATCGATAAGAAAATGCCACCAGTGAGGCGTCATAATATCGGCTGTCGCACGCACGACGCAAGACGCATTCAAAATCTTCAGAATCTTCATCACTAATACACTACATATATAGTTTTTTTTAGCAAATAAATACATATTGCCATCCAGACGGGCTTGCGGCCCTACCACGTAGCTAGGGTTGTTTTGTCGCCTTTTACGATAGGCCGACCCCGGCCGCAGAGGTCAGTATTCTTTCTCCCGCCCTGCACGGATAAATGTCTCCATGGACGGTAGATTTTAAAAAAACCCACTATACCCACTCGTCCCCGCATCCCTCTCATATCCATCCCCCGTGATGGTGGTAGTGGTTCCCTAAAGACACGCCATAATAGTGTTCACAGTTTTGTGCTGTTATTAATAACACCCGTATCCGAGAAATCTGTCGATCTGTTACATTTCAACCGCTGAACAAATTTCGATGAATTTCGGTATAGAGAAGTTTTGACCTCGGACATTGGCTACTTTTATTTATTTATATGGCAGAACAACGTTTGCCATGTCAGCTAGTTAGTTTCATATAAATATTTAAACATTCTGAATGTGTAATATTTTTATTTGTAATATTTTAAAGCTAATTTCATCTCCGTCTTCCACGTGTGTACTCGTGCAAAGAAAAACAATTTTGAAAATCAATTACCCTATAATTTAATCAGCAATAATGCATTTAAAAGCAAATTCTTTTTCACGAAGTTGAATACGAATTGTCCCTCATACAACTTCCTATTGACCCTCAGGACGCTTCGCTACATTGTCCGATACAGGTATAGCCAGATCGGCGAATTCACCCTAATTTGGCGGTTGTCAGGGTAACCTATTGTGTGACACCTGCTCGTTTTAAACGGAACGCTTTAGTAATTATAACTTTAGTAACAAGTCTTCTTTATGAGTTAATATTTGTGCGAATAGAGAAATTTATATTTAGTTAATTTAGATAAATAAGATTAAGAATAAGATTATTTAATATATAATTTCGAAGGACCCCCATAAAATTATTGGCGTTTTATTATTAAGTTTACTAATTATTATTATTGCAAAACTAACGATGTGAATATAGGTAAAGGCATTTTGTGTCTCAGCGGCTGACTAAATTAAAATGTAGTAGAATCTCTGTAACTTGAACTTGAAGGGGATACTAGAAAATTCGAGTTATAGAGTGTTCGCCTTATGGAGGCTTTCGACTTAGGCGAATTTTGTTATGAAACATTCGATTTGTGAAGGTTAAGATTTATGCTAACTAATTTTGTAATGTAAAATAAATAAAATCCTAGTATGAGAAACAATAGTTATTGATATGTATATTCTTAAAGTCGGTTTTCATATAATCGAGTTGTAAAATTTCAAACATTGCATGTTTGATTTATATATTATTGCTAAAATAAGTGCTGAATTTGGTTATAGGGGTTCACTAATAATTTCGACTTATAGTTGGTTCAGATTTCGAGCAACAGATGTTTAAGGGGTTGAAAGATAGGGAACACAAAATTTTTTCAAGTTCAAACTGTGTGACTACTCGAAAAACGAATAAAAACATAATTAAATTACATGTGATAGTTTTTTTTTTGCTGATATCAGCGGGCAAATTTTTTTTTCTCTTAAAGCTAAGGCTGTCATCGTCTCAGACGACTAACGACAGCGACACCGGGCGGAAAAGGCATTCCGACCCCGTGGGAGCGGGGTCGATCAGCCGTGGCAGCGTGCTCGGGGCGCGTCTCCTGTGAGGCACGCTCCCGGCTCGAAAGCTGCATGGGGACAGTTGATAGCGGCCACTAATGGCAAGAGTACTATTAATTTGGGGACTATCGACTTCACCGGTGAAGCCGATCCTATTCTAATCTACTACCGTTTCGGAGTGCTTATAGCTGGGAGAGAAGAAACGGCGAAAGAAACTCCCCCGCAACACATCTATTCTACGTGTATTTATGTACTGTGTGGGTTGTGTACATCTACAGGCTATGGGGGGCGGAAGGCATCCCTAAACCTGTTCCGTCGGGCTGGTCCATGCCGGACTGGGGGGGATAGCGTCCGCGAGAGCATTCGCTTCAGCGTCCTAGAGATGGGGTCGCGTCTATCCGTGAGCACGTTTCGCGGTCGGCGACGCGCGGGGGGTGCTCGGCGGTTGGGCGTGCAATTGACTGTCTCCACCACCAGTGGATTGGGAAGGAAATCTCGCACTTTTTCAATTCTATATTCAACAATTCTCTTAATACTCACTATGATGATTGCAAACTAACAGTTAGTAATTTCTGTTTGCAAAAAATTATTGAGAACCGTATTTATGAATTAGATACATACATTAAAATTAAAGGAGGGGGGGGGGGAGATTCCTCTCATATACTAGATATGGGTACGTTTGAATAAATCGTAGAAGACTAACGCATTAAAAATGTACGTGTGACGTGAATTTCGTGGCATAAACTGCAACTAGAACTTTCTTTCAGTGGCGGTGACAGTGTTTACGACGATGATGGAGTTGAAGACACCAGGTCTTATCGTACCGTGCCAGAAAAGAAGTCAGTTATTTTTTTATTAACAGAAATGCTTTTTTTATTTTGAGTTATAAAATAATAAAACTGGTTTTTCCAATGGATGTAGAATTAAATATTCTGGTTATATTCTTAACATTAGAAATATTTATAACAGATATAATATCGGTTCCAAATCACCTTAAGTTTCCAAAAATACCTGAATTTTATCACAAATTTAACATCATGCATGCATAATTCTAAACATTTTACGGTTTTCCGGAAACCGGCTACTTACGTGGGGAAGAGATGTCTAGCCATACCACCTCCGCCGGACCCCGGCAGGAGGGGTAGATCTAAAACGTGCTGGCTTGACTTAAAAGGTGATATGCATGTCAGTGGACTCACTAGTAGGGATGCCAAAGACCGTGCGAATTGAAGAAGAAAATGTCGGAAAGTGGACCCCGGGCAACGAAGCAAAAGTTTGGGTTGCAACCGGGATTTACTGCCATAATGACGTTGATTTATAATAATAAACATTATTGTTGTTATAATTATTAACGTGGAGTCTCTAATTATTTTGATTTCTCTTTTATTATTACTATTATTTCTCTAAAATATTAATATTAGAATTCCATAGATATATAAAATATATTGTATTTTGCCATATACATATTTTGTTTATTTTATTACTTAGTCACTATCTTTAGAATAAAGACTCCCGGCAGGAGAGGTAGGCTCAAATATGCTAGTTTGACGTTGTATCATTTGTATGTTAAAGATTGCCATGCGTACCAATAGACTAGTGAGTATAGACTCACTAGTCGTGCATACCAATAGTGGTATGCACGCCTGGTAGTGACCAGGGATGCCGTATACCTTGCGAAGTGGGGAAGAAACAGTCGAAAAGCGAACTTCGGATATCGAAGTGGATGTTTGGGTTGAAAATCGGGATTTGTCCAAACAACGAGATAGAAAGAAACTTAACAATACTGTTTTAACTGTATCATCAGACAGAATCACAGCGAAATAGAGAAGCGCAGGCGGGACAAAATGAACACGTACATATCTGAGTTGAGTTCCATAGTGCCCATGTGCGGCGCGATGTCCAGGAAGCTAGACAAACTGAGCGTGTTGCGGATGGCCGTGCAGCACTTGCGATCGATCAAGAGGACCCTGTCCATCTGCCCGTTGAACACAAGACCTCGACCTGCGTTCCTCACTGAGCGGGAGCTTAACACCTTGTTACTTCAGGCGGCCCATGATTGTTTCCTGATAGTGGTCAGCTGTGACAGAGGATGTCTACTGTATGCCTCCGCTTCCGTTAAGAATACGCTGCAATATGAACAGGTTCGAATAACGCTTACGAATTTAAAGAAACACCTAAGTCAATATTTAAGGCGAAAATTATCCTAACTAATATTATAAATTTGAAAGTGAGCTTGTTTGTTACGCTTGAATTTCGGTATAGTCATAGATTGGACCTTGGAGAAGGCATAGGCTACTTTTTTTAAATTCATATAGCAGAACAACGTTTGTCGGGTCAACTAGTTATATATATTTCATTAATAGCTTAAATACTGCGTTATTACTGACTGCGGTATCAGATAGCCCAGTGGTTTTACACTTGAAAACCAATCTAAAGTTCCGAGTTTGAATCCCACCGTGGCATCCACCACTTGCCAGTTTTTCTCACCTAATAATGTGAACAATTGCCATGTAGCGACGGAAGGAAACATGGTGAGGAGACCTGCATATCGGGATCGCTCGTATGCGTAACCCGCCTATCATCAGCCTTGGACAAGATTGGCGGGTATGCTGTCCATTTCCTGTAAGGGGAGCCCCGAACTCGGTGGTTTAGTTCTTTGTGTGTGTGTGTGTGTGTATTACAATCAAGGAATGCCACGAATATCATCGTTAGTATCTCCGTATTTGTTTGACATATTAATCAGTTGACACTAATTTTTTAGTCTGAATTGGTGGGACGAAGTTTATTCCACTTCTTGCATTCCAAAGACGTTGCCAAAGTGAAGGATCAGCTGTGTGCATCAGATCTCACTCCGCGGGAAAGATTTATAGACGCAAAAAGTAGGTATATTTTAACCATGCAGTGTAAATTTAATAAGTTTTCATGTTTTAATTTGTTAATAACTTATTTTGGGTTTTTATTATCATAAAAAAACTTTTTTTTTCGACCATCTCTTGCCATTCAATTGCTTCGAAAAATTTATATAAAATAAAATATAGTTTTTTTAACTTGACTTTGACTAAAAAATACATGTAGATTTTGAGATACTGGTTCAAGTTAAAATAGATAAAGACAATGGCTAAATGAGTGCTCTCGAATGGGATTTTTTATTGTTGTAGGACAGCAGACAGGCTGACGGTCCACTTAGAATTTAGCAGTTACCGTCGCCTATGGGTGTTTGCAACGCTAGTGGCATCGCGAACACGCTAACACGTCACTAATGCCGGAACACAACATAAAGTTATTATGGTGGCATACTTAAGACCAACAGTGGTCGCCATCCAGATGGGCTTGGGGCCCGGGGCCCTACCACGTAGTTGTTTTGTCGCCTTTTACGACAGGCCGACCCCGGCCGCAGAGGTCAGTATTCTCTCCGCCCCTGCACGGATAATAAGGGTTAGGTGTAGGAAACTTTTAAGGCGAATGTTTTCGCAGCGATGATGCCAGTAAAGACTAATATGGCAGCAGACGCATCGCGGCTCTGCCCGGGATCACGCCGCTCCTTCTTCTGTCGGATCAAGTGCAAGTCACCGCCTCCCGCGCCCGTCAAGGAGGAGGGCGAGCCCAACCCCAAACAGTGCAAGAAGCCCAAAGAGAAATACTGCGTGGTGCAATGCACAGGTACCTGTTGTATATAACTTTTTTTTTAAACTTGTGTGTGTGTGTGTGTGTGTGTGTGTGTGTGTGTGTGTGTGTGTACTTATGTACACACGTAAGAAATACTTCTTTGGCGTAACAAAATAAAAATAGTTAAAGATTTCATCATATATTCCAATACTTTGTTCGTAAAAGGAATGATTAATTAAAAAAAAAAGTAATTTAATACTTTAGATTTTAAAAAATACCGACAAATAACCTCAAATCTATCAATGCACTTCATTTTTATTATTTTATTTAAATACAAAAGTCAATTTTATCAGGAATTTTTTCAATAGCCTAATATTCACCACCACATATAATTTAAAATTACATATATATACGCATATTAGGTGGGCCTTATGAGAAAGCCCATGGTCGCACAGAGGGCAATGGAGAGGGCTATGCTCGGAGTTTCCCTGCGAGATCGAATCAGAAATGAGGAGATTCGCAGGAGAACCGAAGTCACCGACATAGCCCGGATGATTGCAAAACTGAAGTGGCAGTGGGCTGGGCACATAGCTCGAAAGACTGATGGCCGTTGGGGCAGAAAAGTCCTCGAATGGCGACCGCGTACCGGAAGACGCAATGTTGGTAGGCCCCAGACAAGATGGACCGATGATCTGGTCAAGATCGCCGGAATAGGTTGGATGAGGGCAGCGCAGGACCGATCATCGTGGAGATCTTTGGGGGAGGCCTTTGTCCAGCAGTGGGCGTCTTCCGGCTGAAATGGTGATGACGCATATTATATATTTATGAATATATTATTACGATTTTAAGAAACTACTGGAATAAGGTTATCATCTAACTTCATCATGTCGCAACGTAAATAAAATAAAAATTTTACTCTCATATTTTTTTCCAAACACGCCAAAAGAAGTACAATTTGGAAATTTCGTGTCGAGTGGTGATGGATCTACACAATCAATACCAATGACTGCATATTTTTTCCGTCTCTCCTATGCTTTGCATTTCTTACTATTAAAATTATCTAGTGTCAATGCAAAAAGCTAATCGATGCGCCCATTATTAGTGCTAGACGCACTATTTAGTGTTTATACATCCATATCAATCGGCATCTCGGATCATTAATCCAGAACGACGGTAAGATAGGCTGAGGGCAAGGAAGGAAAAGGACTTACCCGGCCTTTGATCCTCGCACTTGAGCCCCGCTTTAGTTGGTGATTTGTTTCTGTTTTGAGATGTGTATTCAAGCACGTACGGTTGCCGGTAGAGAGAGTACCTTTTTCTTGACGTTACTTAAAAGGGACAGCTGCTGGCATTTCTTCTTCTTTTTTATCTTTTTTTTTTTTTTGTTTTATTGGCCGAGTGTAATGGTTTATATGGAAGTTGGATAAGAGGATAAATGAAGGAAAGGTTCAAGCCGAAACAAAAGTAGTTGCAGAACAATTTGTGATCTTGGTGGGATCCCTTAAAACCGGTTATAGCGTAATCTTTTGAAATATGATCCAGGCTACCTGAAGGCCTGGACGCCGGAGACGGAAAGGACGAATGAGAATAGAGAGGACGGTGAAGTAGCGAACTCGTCGTGTCTCGTGGCGGTTGGGAAAGTTCTTCCTGACATGGCTCCTTCAACCTTCCCGTGTTCCTCTGCGCCCCCCACCAGGCTGTTGCAATTCGTCTCAAGGCACGCCATTGACGGAAAGTTCTTATACGTCGATCAAAGGTAAGTTTATTTGTTTGCTTTAAAACCTTTAACAGTGTTCAGTCAGGCATAGCCTTGTATGTTATATTTCTTAATTAGGCGGAGAAAAAATAATTGTTTTTTCCATTAGCCTCACGTTTGTGTAATAATTCAAGTGTTTTTTTTTTTTTGTTATAGCTGTTTATAAATTTTAATGTAGTTGATAAATAACAATGGTTAAAGTTTGAAATTGTCATTGTATATAGTAACAGATACATACTTTGAATTGACACAAAACCGTCATGGTGTGAGATTATATATTATATATATATATATATATATATAATATATAATCTCACACCATGACGGTTTTGTGTCAATTCAAAGTATGTATATATATATATATATATATATATATATATATATATATATATATATATATATATATATATATATATATATATATATATATATATATATATATATATATATATATATATATATATATATATATATACATACATATATATATATATATATATATATATATATATATATATATATATATATATATATATATATATATACCCGCCACGCTTGTTTAAGGCGAATTGGCGAGTACACACACCGGTGATCTCATGGTAATTATTCTATAATATGCACATTGAGCGAGAAAAACTGTCCAAGCGGTGTGTATGCGTAGGATTGGAACGCGAAACGTGTGAAGATACACTTTTTTTATAGAAAATGTTAATTATTTTTTATACATATAACTTTATTAAACTGGACTTAAAAAAAGCTTATTTATTGAGTGTGTTCTGTTTGTAGGGTGACCGTGGCTCTTGGTTTCCTGCCGCAAGAGTTGTTGGGCACCAATCTGTACGAATACGTGAGTGCACCTGAACTGGCCGCCGTTGCGCACACGCATAAAGCGGCGCTCCTACAGAAGAGCTCGCTGCACACGCCACCTTATTCTTGGAAGAGGAAAGACGGTGTTTACACGAGAATTCAAACACATTTCAAACCGTTCAGGTAGGTATTGCGTCGCTATATTCATTCCTTACACGTGTTTATTTGTTGTTGATATTTATGAAATTTTAGCTAATTTTCCCTCAGTGACTAAATATAATTATAGTTATTAACTTGTTAACCGGGTATGACGAAATATCTTGTCATACACGAAGTACGACTATAATGGACATGACGACATTTGCTGCCATGGAACTTTCCGGAATATTTTGAAGGTATTATCTATACATCTATATAAATAAATAAAATTGGAAGGTCTGTTTGTAATATTAAAATAACCGCTTTTTACTAAGTTCATTCGGATGTATACATGGTACATATACAAAAACAACATTTTTTCCAATTTTTGTCTCTGTCTGTTTGTTCCGGCTAATCTCTGAAATGGCTGCACCGATTTTGATGGAATTTTCACTAGCAGATAGCTGATATATCAAGGAGTAACTTAGGCTATTTTTATTTTAGAAAAAAATAATAGTTTTTGTTAAAAATAATAAGTTTCGGAAATTTAGTTCCAATTTAAGTTGACCTCAGATTTATATCATCAATCATACGAAATAGGGTTCAGCTTAGGCTGGACTTGTAGGTTGAATTTCCAATTTAAGTTAACCTCAGATTTATGTCATCAATCGTATGAAATAGGGTTTAGCGTAGGCTTTTTTTTTTTTTTTTTTTTTTTTTGGTCTCGGGGAAAAACCTCTCTTGACGGGTTCCCCCGGCCCGGGGGGACCGAGGGATATGTGGGACTCCGGGAAAGATGATTGGCCATCCGACTACCCACTAAAAAACCCCGCTGTTCTCCTATCGCCTACGCCCGGGCCCACGGATATATGGCCTGCCGATCTCGTGGCCCGGGCCGGCGCCGGCCCGCCCTTTGTCTTGAGGCGGGCCCCTTCTAAAGTGTTGGCGCCAGGGGGTCAGGGTTTCGTCCCCCCGGCGCTCTCCTAACAACTCTAGGAGTTGAGGGGGGCCGCGGAACAGCACGCAGCCCTCACCCTCGCGGCAATAGTGCAGGCGGCGGGTCCTCCCCCGAGGGGCCGTCCGCGGCCGCTTTTTACGGCGGCCGGAGGTCGTTACTGGCCCTCCGGCGCCGCCGGCGTGGCCTGCGTTGGCGGGAGGGGAGTGTGGTGGTCGACTCCCGCTCCCGCTCCGCCGCCTCCTTTGCGGACATGACTGCCTCGCAGAAGGAGGCGACGGCCGTCCATCCAGGATCGCCCCCGACCATGGACAGAACCAGGGCCGGGAGCGACAGGTCCACGCCGATTTGGGCGACGAGGGCGCGGCGCTCCTCGCGCCACGCAGGGCACACGGCGACAGTGTGGTTCACCGTGTCCTCCTCGTCGCCCGCGCCACAGTGGTGGCACCCTGACGTCATCTCCCGCCCTATGCGACACAGGTACCTCCCGAAGCAACCGTGCCCCGAGAGGACCTGCGTCAGGCGGAAGGTCAGGGCGCCGTGGCGCCTTTCCACCCATTCGGCCAGGACGGGCCTCACCGCTTCGATGGTGGCGAGGCCCGCGCTAGGGTGCGCGAGGCGCTCCTTCCACTCCACCATGAGTACCTCATCGCGCAGCTCCGCCCGCTTTACCTCCACTTCGCGAGGCGCGGGGCGAGAGCCACGCTCGGCCGCATCCCGGCGCCACTGGTACAATAGCGCCAGGACTCGAGCCTCGAGGTCCCATGGTGGGGATCCGGCCAGCAGGGAGGCCGCTTCGAAGGACACCGTGCGGTATCCCCTTATCGCCCTGACGGCCGGTTTAGCGTAGGCTGCACTTAGTAGGTTCGAACGTACGTATTCCGGAGGCGCATGGCGTAACAGTTGCTTTTGATAATACTGATTTTTTGCATATTTCATTAATATTATAGGGCTTGTAATCCAAAATAAACCATAAGATATATCCAAAAATTCTGCCCAAAGTCACTATTCCACGCAGACGGAGTCGCGGGCACAGCTAGTAGTTCATATGTAGTTATATTTTATTTTTACTTTCATACTATGGTCTATTGTATTACTAGCTCATACCTGCGACTTCGTACGCATGAGCGCTACACCGCTTGCCCCCACTACTCCGCGGCAAGATAATAAAATCGTTGTTTCTTAAAACTTTAATAACTTTATATTAAACTGGTTGACCCGGCAAACGTCGTTCTGCCATATGAATTAAAAAAAATAGCCTATGTCCTTCTCCAAGGTCCAATCTATGACTATACCGAAATTCAAGCGTAACAAACAAACTCACTTTCGCGTTTATAATATTAGTTAGGATTCATTTTGCAAAATTGGTGAGATACAGTTAGATCTAGTTCTGGAGCAAGCGGAATCAATTTTTATCTACTTTTAATCATCATACTTAACTTAATATTAAAAATGTGAAAGTAAGTTTGTTTGTTACGCTTTCACCCGAAAACTACTTAACCGATCATCATGAAACTTTGTACACATATTCTTGGAAGTATTAGAAGTAACATAGGATAATATTCTTTATTGAAAAAAAAATATTTTACGAAGATATTTATATATTACTAGCGGCCCGCCCCAGCTTCGCACAGGTATTTAACAAAAATTTCAAAATTAAAAATTATATACACACACATAAACTCTTCTATTTGCGTCAGGTTACAAAAAAAAAAAAAAATTAGAAAGAAAGTTTGAATATTATTATTTCTATGAACTTTTATTTTAATGATTTTTTGTTAATATAAAAATATTTATTTTTCGTTATTTTTTAATGAGTATTTTTTTTTTTCAAATTTTTGTAAAAACCCCAGTGACGCACCCCTACATTGCATAAGGTGCTGCCTAGCTAGCCGAACAGGGTGAGCGGCTACCACGCAACATTTTTCTAATACTTACATTTTTAAACTCGTGATATCTTTCGAATGGAATATCCGAATTGAATAATTCAAAAAGTTATATAAAGGTATTGAAGCAGTTTTGAATATGAAGTAATTTATTTTGATAAGGATTAATACCAAAATAGAAATAAAGAGCCTTTTCTAGGGGCGGCATTTCAATTAAATTTTTAAAATAAAAAAAAAACACTTATTGTGGCATAACTATAATAGTTAGACATATACTGTCGTGACACTTTTTGTAAAGAATGATGTGTTCTGCAAAGTCGTCGTACATTATTTTATTATATCATCAATAGTTTTCGCAGCGCACGCGATTTAAATAATATTTTAGGTAATTTTTTTACACCTTGGGTTACGTTATTGGAGTTTTAGTAAGGATCCCTAATTTTTTTGAAAATATAATATAGCCTATGTCACCCGGGGATAGTGTAGCTTCCCAACAGTGAAAGAATTTTTAAATCGGGTCAGTAGTTTCAGAGCCTATTCAATGCAAACAAACAATCAAATCTTTCCTCTTTATAATAGTAGTATAGATATTATGTACCCTTTCTAATTTTGCTTTAGGTTTAATTTTGCCTGTCTATCGCCCAGCGCGAGCGGAGCGGGCGTGATCGGCTAGTTTTATATAATTTTGTAGTATTTAAATTTCACCCTTATAACTTTTGGTGCAATAAAAGCAATTCAATTTAATTACCACACTAATTGAGGTATAATAATATTATTTATAATCAGGAAGAGAAAAATCCCATTTGTGAATGAATTTAACAAAAGTTGATTTCCCGGTTAACAAATTAAAGTAATATTGAATTTTTTTTTGTTGCTAGTTCTTAGTCATGTTTAACGTTTTTTTTGGGTAACCTATGACAAATGTTGTTGGGTTTATATTAGTACTAACATAAAAAATGAGACAATTTACTAATTCTCATATAAATACTGTTTGTATGTCCAAATAAATGAAAAAAAAATTAACTTAGATTTTACGTTTAGTTTATTTTGGAAAATTATGTCCGGGAACTTATCTAAAAATATACACCGAATTTGCAAATGAAGAGAATACTTGTCAGTGTTTGTTGTTTGTGGTATTTGGATGTGGTGGAATACTGCTTTGAAATATCATTTCCGTACTGATTCAAGCTAAACGCTGCATTCAAAGGCAAACAATTCAATCTTAACGCGATCATACTTAAACTTTTCAGTCACGTGCGATATTCGATTATCGTTTTCAAGGACTTTTGTTTCAACTACTGTTATTATAAAGGATTGTATCGCTTGGTACTAACCATATACATGTAGCCTGTAGTGTGATTGCCTATTGTATTCCAAACTTTCTTTTCGAAAGATTTGATAAAACTGCGAAAATGCGACATAATGAAGTTAGCTGACTGTCTTTTGAAGTTGTTCGAATTGTTCATAAATCTACAACACGTGTTTTATATCAGTGGAGACAAAATAATATATTTATACGTAATTAAATATGTATCTTCTTCTTCCTGCCCTTATTCCACATCATATGGGGTCGGCACAACATGTTACATCTTGTAATAGTTGTGGCTTAGTTTTTACAACCGGCCGCCTGCCTGACGTTAACCCTTTTTGGGGAAAGATCTGTCATTATTTTTATTTAAATTATTTTTCTTGTTTCACATTGAAAGTAGGACACGAAATTTCGATGTCAATCATCTAATATATACCCTCAAGCCACACTTTTATTGGTTTCTTAAATTATTACGCGTAAATATACAGGGTGACTTTGACAAACCCGTCCAAATTCACACAGAAGAATCTTTAGTAAAAGTTATGAGAAACATGTATTTTAGTTTTGTATCACATAGTACAAAAATGTTGAGTAATGAGCATCACAAAGTCATTCAAAGAACTCGCAATTTACATAATACGGCGCTAGAGTGTCAATGACCTCCATCTGACCTAGTAAAAGGCCGAGGACGGCGGCATTGCACCGGGCGAGCGAATACGTACTACTCATTTACGCGGGAGAGACAGAGACAGGCAATAACAGGTTAACGTACGAAGGTTGCACCATAGAACTATTCTGTACGATTGAATTAATGATCATATATGAAATATTTTATGGTAAAAATTTGACATACAATTTTTTTTGCAAAAATGGGTTCCTTAAATGATGTTTAGTGCGTAAAAAAAATTTGGACGGTTTTGTCAGTCACCCTGTATATATGTGATTTTAAAAATTCCTGATTCAAAAAAATTATCTTAAAAAAACTTTTTAAGATAATTTTTAAGTCCATTTATAAATTTAAGGATTTTATTAATTTAACCTTCGATCAATAATAGTTTGTGATCGAAGAATTTAACATTTATTTTACAAACAGAGATTTGAAGCCTATGTGATGAATTTTTTATCTATTTATGTTTTGTTTCGCCACCCACACACACACACTTTTTAAGTCGGTACTTTTCTTAACAATTCAAATAAATGTGTATGTGTGCCATTGTGTGCTAGCAAAAGATATATCCTTACTTGTACATTTAAAAATGGAGTTTTTAACTCCTAGTCGGAGAAACGGTCGTTACCGCTTGCTTTTACTGTTTTAGGAATCCCTGGAGTAAGGAGGTTGAATGCTTGATCGCGAACAACACAGTACTGTTGGAATACGACATGCCCGTTTCAAATGAGATCAGGTCGACAGCATACGAGGGTTACAATAATCAGAGTATGTATTTTTTTTTTAGTTTATTATGATCAAATCTCATTCAACGCACGTTTAAATTGATGCAGCTTAGGCTTCTGATTTGGAGATCGTAGTATCTTCACCAAATTTTACATATCTACTATGTACGGTGTTCGATATGCCGTGATATACCAACTGTTAGAGGTCAAGACAATATTTCTCGCTGTCACAGTTTTTGCGCACGTAATAAGATTGTCTCGATACCTTTTTTTTAATGCTGTAGGACAGCAGACAGGCTGACGGCCCGCTTAGAATTTAGTAGTTACCGTCGCCTATGGGTGTTTGCAACGCCAGTGGCATCGTGAACACGCTGCACTACGTATTAATGGCAAAGGAAAATAAAAGTGTGACTTTCAAGCCCAAAGGGTTAAACTATGCCAGTTGACTTGCATTGTTTTGTAGAATGTTCTTCCTTGTACGAAATGGTTCTCAAAAACGTTCACGTTGCGTACTCTCAGGATTTGGAATGAGCTTCCTGTTGAGGATTTCTCAGTGCGATACGATATGGGTTTCTTTAAAAACAAAAGGCGTTATAAAATTTCTTCGAGGCCGGCAGCGCGTTGGTAATGCATATCTGATGTTGCAAACGTCCACAGTTACACGGAAAACCAGTTTAGGCGTATCAAAGCTAAATGTAGTTATCTATTATTAGAGGACGATTTGGCGATGCAGCAACTCATAGATTCCCAGGTAGAGAGCCATAAGATCGGCAGCGCCATCGCGAAGGAGACTATCCAAAGGCATTCTCCGGAATTCTCCGCTGAAATACCCGCGGAGATACTTCAGGATGCGGTGTTCAATCAGCAGGTATTAGTATCAAAGTATTTTATTTCTCTTTGAAAGCGTGGACTTTTTAGGTTCGTTGACGTTTTTTTTCCAAATTGAAATGTGTAGCGATTTAATAAACGATTAACAAACGTGTTGACACTTACACGAGTAGAGTTTCGTGTCCTAAATATTTAACATATTTTAGCAAACATTTTATTTTGGACAATAAAAAGATATGTTTTCTGTTTTATTTTTATTGCTTTGGAACAGTAGTCAGTCCTTTTAATGATAAGCGGTTATGTCGCCTAAGGATGTTTGCACTTGGGGCACCGCTAACACGCTGCGTCACTAATGCCGGACCACGATACAAGGTTGTTATGGCTGCATATTTAGAGGTCAGGGGTGATTTTCATCCAGACGGGTTTAGGACCATGTCACCTAGCTTGGGTTGTTTGTTGCATTTTACAACAGGCCTCCATCGGCCGCAGGGGTCGATATACTCTGTCAATGCACGAAGAATAGTTTGATATGTAATTTGTGGCGACGACAATATTTCATCCTTGGACGCGGGACCCACTACTGGACTACGGACGAACAAACTAGCAGAACACGCAAAAGATTTTTATTCGTCCAGGGGCGAAGAAAGAATACTGACCTCTGCGGCCGGGGTCGGCCTGTCGTAAAAGGCGACAAAAGAACCCACCCTAGCTACGTGGTAGGGCCCCAAGCCCGTCTGGATGGTCGAGACCACCTTTGGTCTTAAATATGTCGCCATAATAACTTTTCCCAAGTTCCTGTACCCTTATGGGAAGAACAACAGCGTGTTCGCGATGCCACTGGCGTTGCTAACACCCATAGACGACGGTAAGTGCTAAATTCTAAGTGGCTGTCAGCCTGTCTGTTGTCCTACATTAATAAAAAAAATAAACGCACTCTAAAACGTACACAGCTTATAAAAGCTAGAACTTAAAGTGGAAGTTTGAATGCAAAGCAACCGGGAATGCTAAATCTTTTTTTTTTTAATTTTTTTTTGGTGTATGTATACGCCAATAATATAATATCAAAAGTTGTAACAAGATGGTATAAAACTGAGATACTGCCAGAGAACTGCCATTTATGTGTTTCGAGTGATCGACTATTGACTAATAATTTTTTAATAGATATCTTTTGCTGATAACGCACTTATGGAGGACCACCCGAATTATGCTCAAGTAAGGAACAATGTTTCGTTGAGCGCAGCCGGGGCCGCGGGTTCTCCGCCTCCGCGAGGCACCGTGACCGTCGAAGCTGCATCTGTTTCAGCTTCTCCTCCGCTGACTCCTCTCGGTATAGATGGTAACAACGAAGCAGCCATGGCGGTTATAATGAGTTTGTTGGAGGCCAACGCGGGCCTCGGCGGGCCGGTTAACTTCTCAGGCCTGCCTTGGCCTCTACCCTAAAAAAAATTCCTTTACATAGTCCTAACGCCATGATAACTTATAAGCCAAAAGCACATTCATATAAAGGATATTATTAACTTTATGATGATGATCAAGTATTACTTGTGTCTTCGGTCGAGGAGTTGCAGGAGATGGTAACTGTTATGAGTGGAGCTTTTGTTAGAAAGGGAATGAAGATGAATGTAAAGAAGACGAAAGTGATTGTGTTTGAAAGAGATGAAACAGTGACAGACTGCAATATTGTGATCGGAGATGAACAAATTAAACAGATAGAAGTGGAAAGAAGTGGTCTCTACCTACCCCTACGGGAAAGAGGCGTGATTATATGTATGTATGTATTAACTTTAATGTCCATATTCCTTAAGATCTATAAGAGATTGGCGCCTGGACTGTATTTTGTACCACCGGATGCGCAGTTTGGGACTATCCAAGGCCCCGATTATTATGCGCTTACATTAGCCTGGCGCTTATATCTTTTTATTAGGAAATATTACATAATATTTTCTCTATGGCCTTGCTATATGAACCAAAACTCGAAACCGGCGTACGTACCCCCAAATATGTACCATCGTGTATTGCACGTTTTACATTGTTAAGACCGATTATTCGACATTGATAGCCGACAAAACAACCCACCCGAGCTACGTGGTAGGGCCTCAAGCCCGTCTGGATGGCGACCACCTTCGGTCCTAAGTATGCCGCCATAATAACCTTGTGTTGTGTTCCGGCATTAGTGACCCAAGTTCCAGTACCTTTGTGGGACAGCAGCGTGTTCGCGATGCCACTGGCGTTGCAAACATCCATAGGCGACGGTAACTGCTAAATTCTAAGCGGGCCGGCAGCCAGTCTGCTGTCCTACAGCAATAAAAAAAAAAGATAATATCGGCAATCCGAAAGTTATTAACTATATGAATTTAGTGGTTTATTTTTACATATCAAAAAAATCACACTATAATTAATTGCAAAAGGTTTATTCACGGTGACAAGTCAATTAAAATATGTAGTCGTTGAATATACATGGGTCTTAGTATTGAGTTTGTTACGGCTGTGGACCTGTTACGACTCTCCTTAGGCAAGTGGACTTACTAGTCAATTAATGTACTTGAAATCGTCTCTATTAGGCGGGTACGTTCTGTTATCTAAGACGATTAGGTATAATCACTTCACTTGGATAGCGGTCTCTATCTGGCGTGATAGTCAATTTTATTCTTTGGAAATGACAGGGATATAGTAAGCTATGATAAATATTTGGGCTGCAAAATGCTGTTAATTTTAGGATTACCCTCTTAACAATTTTTTTTTTATTTTAGGTTATTTATATACTATCCTAAAATGAAAAGGATGATATTATAGCTGAGGTTTTGTGTAAACTTGCATATGTCTGTCCAAAGAGTGACTTTGTGTTGTTAGTTGTCGAGTTTGTAGTCGGTGAATGTACATTAAAATACTTTTAGATCTGTAATCATTAACAATTTTATCGTACGACTCTATTCACCTTCCTTGTTGGTATCGTCAGATTCTACCAGACCACTCAGTATTGTTGCAAAAAGCTTTTCAGAGACACTCGCGTTTCTTAACCAAAGAAGTACTGGTTACGATCACTTTCCTCGTACAGATGTTATAAAAATTTCCGGAATTATCCATTATGAAGCTTAATGATGATGCAATTAATATTACTATGGGATCCTGGCAATGTATTCTGTCAATTGGCCTAATTGAGATGTATTGAAATATCGGCAATTTTGCAGCCCATTATTTTTTTTAGAATAAGCTTATTTAATAGGCTAATTTGAAAATGATAGGTAACCATTTATTTGTGACAGGTGTACATGACCTATTTCGTTTGTTTAGATTAGTTCATTGCAGCTCTTTTAGTAAAATTGTACTTGCTTAGTTGTTTTAGATATTAATTATAAAATGTTGTTATACGTTGGAAACAAATTGGGATCTTAACGAAAATAAAGTATACAACATTTCTATTTAGTTAAATTAATCTGTTCTTAATTTTAAAAATATCTATTAGATTTTGTTTCTATATTTTATTTATATTACTATTTTAAAGAAGTTGACTATTTGAGGTTATGTTTTTCTATTTTTATTTAATATTATTTGAAATGTCATATTAAATACAAAGTTAGCTTGTATTAAACTATATATCATTTAACTGTCCGGAAGTAAAGTTATTTTAATCATCTTTCATCTCGATCTATATTACAATATCAAAAAGCTTAGGTACAGATGCTTGCAAATTTCAGAAAAACATGCACGCTGGTTGCATCGCAAGAACTCATTTCGTAGCGCAGAGTCCACCGTTGTGTACCATCACGAGCAACAGTGCTATGCGATATTCAATTTCAAAGATTGGGGGATTCCCCAACATCCTCAATTTCGTTTTCGAAGTTAGACTTCATTAGCGCCGTTGTTATTTGAAAAAGCGACACCAAAAAGAGACAAATGTATTTCTTCTTCTTCCTGCCCTTATCCCACATTATACGGGGTCGGCACAACATGTTACATGTTGTAATAGTTGTAGCTTAGTTTTTACAACCGGCCGCCTGCCTGACGTTAACCCCTTTTTGGGGAAAAAGTCTGTCATCTTTTTTATTTAAATTATTTTTCTCGTTTCACATTGAAAGTAGGACACGAAATTTAGATGTCAATCATCTAATATACCCTCAAGCGACACTTTTATTGGTTTCTTCTTGAGTAAACAACATCCGAGTGTCGGTTAGGGTATGCAGGGTTTTACGGGGTCGGGGTGCATTCCGTTGCGCTTGAATACAGACACAGGAAGCTTGCGCACAATGCGTCCATCTTCATATATTTCGGTGGTGGCTCACAGCAATCTTCCTCTTGGCAAGTTAGGGGCCTTGAAACTCGCGGCTTCTTTCACAACAATACATAACCTTCGGCGAAGGACATCGTGGCAAGCAGGGATAGCACATAGGTGGATCTTCACAGCACGTTGTTGGTCAAGGGGACCACTAACATCGGACATACTGCAAATTTCTCGCAGTCTTCAGGGTAAAAGCATGCTATTTTTATTTTTCTCTTTTTCCTTTGTGAATTTAATATCATAATAAATAAGAGAGAAACGTGTTTATAAATGGGAATTTAGCCTGCGGGAAAATGAGTTAGAATACACGTATACAGTGTTTCCTTGTAATAATAATAATAAGTAATCTTCATCTCTTTGTTCGGGCTTTCGAAGCTTGTATTCACTAATCCATGAAATGTATTATTTTGCATTAATGAGCAATAATCAGTTCTTACAGAACTCTAGCAGGCCATCGGTAACACGTGTTTGCAGTACCGCATTCCCGTGTTAGCATTGTGCCATTAACCAAAGCATGCATTAAGCTAGTCGTAGACTATTAATATAGATACTTACAGTATGCATCACTCTTTGCCATGAGAGGACGCTGGTGGATTTGGACAAGTAATAAACATTAGCCTTTTTTAACTTGCAAAATCTTTAGGTCCCTGAATGTAATAAACGTTAGACTTAATTTTCAAAGAGAATTAATCCAACGTGGAAGAATGTGTCTTGAATAGACCGGTTTTAATTGGTAATCTAGCAGTTTGGATTCCATACAGTTCACATACTATCATGGATTATAACCAGAAAAAACGTTTGTTCACACGTTCAAATTATATCATAAATATAATCATTATTAACATTTTAAAATTGGACAAAAATACCATGTCCTTAAATTATGCATTTTTTGTATTATATTTAAAAAGGTTTTCGTCCATTGTTACGGCATTAATAAAAATATATGTACCTCATTAGTTAAAATATTTTATTATAAATTATATTTATGAAGCTCAATTTTTATTTTGAATATCACTTTTAATATTTTATTTTATTTAGAATTAATAAAAATTACGGTGGATTGGTTATGTTTTCTTTTTAAAATTGAAGTAAGATGTTTTATAATTATTTAAAAAGTTTATTATGTTAAAATATTTGTTGAATATTTTCTCAGTGATATTTTTTGAAATAATAAATAGTTTTAAGTAAATTGTAGTTTGTAAGATGTATGAATGTTTCTGATTTTAATATTAAGTGGATGGGTAGGTTATAATGTGCTCCTGTTATTTCGTTTTTATAGCTCTTAGCTCTCAAGTACAATGGGGACATCCATTAATTACGTGAGCTATTTTTCGATCAGTTTAGACCCCCCCCCCCCCCCTTTATGTGAGATTTGCATGGACCCCCCCCCCTCCCCTTACGTGAGATTGGTGCTAAAATATTTTAAACTAAAATTTATTTTACTATTCGGGAAAATAATAAACCGTTCAGTTCAGGTATACTATAGTTAATTTATTTAAATTAAATAAAATTCAAAGTAAAAAAACAGACTAAGCATTTTTTTTATATCTGTAATATTTTATATTTTTTGAAGGTGACGTGAGATTTTCGATTACCCCCCCCCCCTCGGTTTGAATGAGATTTGGTGAGATTTAATTGGACCCCCCCCCCATTCTGAGTTCACGTAATTAATGGATGTCCCCAAAGTTGAATACACATTTTTTTAAAGATGGCGGTTAAATTTGCGCGTTACCTTTCTTACTGGTGGAATAAGCTGATGGAACATAAAATGATACCAGCACAGCTTGCATCACCAGCAATTAGTACATATCACCAACGTCAAACGTTTTACTATACGTATTTAAGTGTTTTGTGGAATATTTAAAGTCACAAATAGCATGTTGTTCAATGAAAATTTTTTACCATATTAAAAACAGTCAAATTAGATCCAGTCGGTAATTTAAGTGCGCCAAATGTTTAAGAGTGCTATAATTTAGATTATTCATTAATCTTCATGATTTTTTTTAATTCCATGATATTTCTTTTTGATAATCAAGAAGAAACATTAAAAACATATTATTATGTTTCAAATATATTAATATTCTCCATGCAGGAGTAAGATTACTAACCCCTGCGGCCAGGGTCAACCCTAGCTACGTTTTTTTTATTGCTGTAGGACAGCAGACAGGCTGACGGCCCGCTTAGAATTTTTAGTAATTACCGTCGCCTATGGGTGTTTGCAACGCTAGTGGCATCGCGAACACGCTGCTGTCCCATAAGGGTACAGGAACTTGGGTCAGTAATGCCGGAACACAACACAAGGTTATTATGGCGGCATACTTAAGACCAAAGGTGGTGGCCATTCAGACGAGCTTCAGGCCTTACCACGTGGGGTAAGGCCTGAAGGGAAGGGAAGTAAGGGTGGGTTGGTTAGTCGCCTTTTACGATATAGGCCGACTCCGGCCGCAGAGGTTATTATTCTTTCTCCGCCTCTGCACGGATAAAAGCTACGTGGCAGGCAACCTCCTTTGGTCTTAAATATGCCGCCATAATAGCCCTGTGTTGTATTCCGGCTTAAGTGACCATGTATCCCTATGGGATAGCAGCGTGTTCGCGATGCCTCCAGCGTTGCAAACACCCATAGGCGACGGTAACTGCTTACTGTTTTAAGTGAGCCGTCAGCGGCTGCTGTTCTACAGCAATAAAAAAATATGAGACGATTATTCGAAGTATATGTCAAGACTAGTCAAAATTTGTACACACGAAACAATGTTTCCTTTTTGGAGTTTACTCGTTAAGAATCGATTTTCATATATAAGGCGCCCGATATGAGAAAAATGTGAGAGAAAAATCTACTAATGAATGACCTCGTAACGTTTTTGGTGCGCAAGGCAAAAATTACTTTATTTGTTATAACTTAAGGTTGATTTCACATTAAATGTTGTTTAACATATGTCTTTTCATTTGTAAGTGACAAGAGTTATTTATTGCTTTGCTCATTTTATATGACGAATGATCGTAAGTATTATATAATGTTTTGGAGATTTGTGACTTTATTACTAGGTGCCATAGTTGTAATTAGGTTGAACATAAAACTGTTTTAAAACTTTTTTTATATATGTATTATTAGGAACCAGAAGTGAGGATTAATAAAAAAAAGAAACAAATTGGAGGTAGACTAACCTCAGTTCTATATTTATCTCATTACAATTAAAAACTAAATAATTCACATCAAACGATTTTATAATTAGAAATATGATTACAGGTAATTCACTATATACGTAACAGATCAACCGTAAAACAATAATGGAATAGATTAAGAACTAAATTAACAAGAAAATATGGCCGACGTATACCGCACGACCTATCGAGGACACGTGCTTGCCTAAGAATCGAACCGACAATAACGAAATGAGAGGCAGACCGACAGCTTCCGCACGCGATGACGACCGGACGAAAAAGAGAACTGGCACCTACTTGCGGCGCATTATATAGAAGCGGTCGGCCCGTCCCTCACTCGTTCCCACTTCACACTCTAAAAGTGATTCTCTTTAGTTGTTTTAAATATCAGCAAGCGATAATTTTGAATGTTGTCTTTGACAGTTGTAGCCAACTTCACACGGATGGTATTTCCTTAGGAGTACATCTGATACGGCCTTTCCTGACAGCTGATCGTCCTCGATCCTGGGCTGCATACGGCCGTTGAGGCGTCCAAGACGTGACCTAGTCCAGTGATGTCATCGACAATCCAGCCGTAGCACTCGTAGACGGTAGCGGGTCGACGACATCACCCGCGTAACACGGAGACAGCGTAGCGGGTGGGATGTCATCAGTACGGTCATCATCGCCAGAAGGCAATGTCGACGTTGATGGCTGAGTGGACTCCAAGGGGTCTGCTTCATCTAGAATCAATCGGAACCATTAATAGGCCCTAACCTACCCTTTCCCAATTTACAGACACCTGCTTAGCGAATCTAACGCTACAGCTAAAAACTGACAACGACTTGACAAACTAACGCACAGTCAATGATATGCACGACTTGGTATCAGACACCAACGATACACACGACTTGACAAAGTAACGCATTGTCAACGATATGCACGACTTGGTATCAGACACCAACGATACACACGACTTACCAAACTAGCGCATTGTCAACGATATGCACGACTTGGTATCAGACACCAACGATACACACGACTTGACAATATTTCAACGCCCGCGTTCGCCTAGCGATATGACACGCTACGAAACGCACACTCGCAGTCAAAAATGCAGCACACGCCTCCGGAGACCACCCGCCACGTCACGGCACCACCCGCCGAGCCGCAGCTTGCGTCGTCTTCCCGTAGTCCCCGCTGACAAGTCTCAACTCGTACGGGCCGCTGGGTAGAATGCTCACGACCTTGCAAGGCCTCTGCATTCCCGAATCCAGTCTACCTGTCGAAACAAAATATGGCTGAGGTAGTCTGCGTGCGGTATGAGCACACCTTTTCTGTACTCAATGGAGAAGTCGAAATCTTGCAAGTAGATCCACCACCTTGCCACCCGCGGCAGCAGATCTTTCTTGCGCTCCGTAGCTTTCATCGCATTGCAGTCGGTGACGACGGTAAACTTCAACCCCACAAGGTAGTGACGGAAATTTTGAAGTGCTTTCACGATGGCTAGCGTTTCAAGCTCGTACGAATGGTATTTACTCTCGGCGCCTTGTGTAACCTTGCTGTAGTACGCGACTACGTGTTTCTTACCATCCGGATGGATTTGTAGCAACACTGCTCCATAACCAATGCTACTCGCATCCGTATGGACTTGGGTGAGATACTTGGGATTGAAAATGGCTAGGACCGGTTCGTTTGTTAAGTACCGGATGAGCTCCTGACGGATGGACTCGTGTTCCGATGTCCAGAAGAACTCGGAGTCTTTTCGGGTGAGATGAGCAAGTGGTGCGGTTTTGGTGGCATAGCCCTTGATGTACCGCCTAAAATAACCGGCAAGTCCTAGGAGTTGCCTTACCTGCTTGGCTTTTACTGGTGCGTTCGAGTGAACCAAGGCCTCAATCTTACGCGGGCTCGGCCTCACCTGACCCTTACTTATGATTCTACCGAGATACTCTACCTCAGTGACCAAAAAGGAGCATTTTTGTAGGTTCACCGAAAATCCAGCATTTGTAAGCGTTTCTAACACCCGACGAAGCAAATCGGTACCCTCCTCTACGCTATTACTCATAAGGAGTACGTCGTCAATATAAACCAACGTGTTCCCGTCATTTATATGTTCGCGCAACGTGTCATTAATTATTCTTTGATAGACGATCGGACTGTTAGCCAAACCGAAGGGCATTTTTAGGAATTCAAAATGGTCCTCTGGCGTTACAAAACCGGTTAGGTGCACACACTCTTCTTTAATTCTAATTTGATGGAAACCAGAGGCCATATCTAGGCTTGAAAAGTAGGCATAGGTACCCAGCCGATCAATCTGGTCCTCTATCAAGGGGAGGGGGTACCTATCTTTGACTGCGATACGATTGAGAGCCCGAAAATCTACACAAAGCCGATCCGAACCGTCGCGTTTCTTCACGAGTATGATTGGGCTGGCGTACTCCGAGGTCGAGCGTCTTATGATGCCCTTTTCTAAAAGGTCCGCTGTTATTTCTCTAACCTTTACCTTCTCGGAGTAAGAGAGTCTGTCTATATGGCCGATAGACTACCGGGGTGGAGCTAGTCAATTTAATGTCCATTTCGCCTGTTGTTACAGTGGTTTCAGCGGTTCCCGTATTAAAAAATTTTGAAAACTCTCTGATAATGCCTAACAGTTTATCGCGCTCGAAACCTTTTACTTCCGTATTTATCTGAATATCCTCTGCTTGCGAAGTAACGAGGTTAACGCATTTCACGGGTTCCGAATGAGAAAGATACTGACGATCTTTTGTGCGCACGTAAGTCACACCGTCACGGTTAAGTATGTCCGTTCCTATTACAATAGACGTTACCATCAGTGAAGATGGTACTACCACCAGGTCCGCTTCGATCGACAAAACTGTCAAACTCAATGACAACCGTAATATACGAGGTAGAAAGAAACTCGTGGTGATGTCACTACTCTTAGAACAGTTCGAGTAATCCGTGCACCAATTAACGCTACGCTCATTTCGAGACTCCGCCTTATGGTTTATTGCAGTAAGCTCATAGGTTACTAGGAGTATTGGAATCTGCGAATAGTCTATTCGCGCCGTTGGCACCCGGAGGTTTTGGCTTCACAGTACAATTGCGACGTAAGTGACCTCTTTGACCGCAAATGAAACACTTAATGTCTTTATCGCGATTTAACTGTGGGGGACGTGACGTAACCTTTGATGCGGAGCCACGTGGTTCACGTGCGTTATAGTTCGGTTTTGTGTAAATAGACAAGAAGGACACGATGTTATCCGGGTTTAGGTCGGCATTAGACGCTGCCGCGTGCAATTGAGGGTTAGTAATTCCTCTTATCACGATAAGTGTACGTAATTCATCGCTTAGGCCTTGTACAATACGTAAACGAAGTAAAGTGCGCCGGGCATATTCAGCGTAAGTAGCGTATCTATCCGAGGTATTATTCATGGCATCGAAAAGTATGTTTGCGTAGTCAAGCCTAGCCGGACAAAGGGACTTAAAGTCTCTTTTAAAATTAGACCAGGTTCTGTCGTTAGTGACCCATTCACCTATCCACACCTTAGCATCCGCTTTTAAACAATTTGCCACGCGGGACAAACATTCGTGGTCGGACCATCCGTTAGCCTCTTTCGCACGGTCTACCTCCTCGCACCACACTTCGATATTATTAATAGTAGGGTCAAAGTTAGACACGAAATAATTGTGTGTACGTACCGGTTGGACTGCCTTTACAGCGTCAATAATCGCTTGAGCGAGGATAGAAGTCTCTGAACCGCGCTAGACTGATTCCGAGACACGACCCTGCTCCACGTAGCTAGGTTTATCGAGTACACTAAGCGCGGAGAAAGGGACAGGTTCTGACCTACCACATATCGGGGTTTGTAATCGCGGCGGTGGAGTGTGACTTTTTACGTCATGACCACGATCGTTATAAACACTATGACGTGATACCCTACGCGGATGGCTGTGGCTTCGCGACCTACGGCGAGATCGACGTGACCTACGGTACCTTTTCTTTGAACGCCGTAACGTGCTATGAGAACGACTAGACCGGCATGAAGCAAGCACTACGAGAATGACGAGATCTATCGTATGATGCGCGACTGTCGCCACTTGTAAAAGAATTTCGCGAACGCGATCTTTTGCGATGACGGTCACGTAGGCGCTTATCACGAGAACGGGAGGTGTGTCTAGTACGCGAGCCACCCCGTCGATGCTGAGAACGTCCACGTGACGTAGATCGCGACATTTCACACACTAGAACACTATTTAACTAATTAACTCTTAACGTACCTTAGTTTGGTATTAATACGAAAATGTGCAAAATAAAAATATGAAGAGGGTAATCGTGAATCACTTGTTATCTGTGAGCCTTGAGTTCAATATCCCACTTCTGATATTAGGAACCAGAAGTGAGGATTAATAAAAAAAAGAAACAAATTGGAGGTAGACTAACCTCAGTTCTATATTTATCTCATTACAATTAAAAACTAAATAATTCACATCAAACGATTTTATAATTAGAAATATGATTACAGGTAATTCACTATATACGTAACAGATCAACCGTAAAACAATAATGGAATAGATTAAGAACTAAATTAACAAGAAAATATGGCCGACGTATACCGCACGACCTATCGAGGACACGTGCTTGCCTAAGAATCGAACCGACAATAACGAAATGAGAGGCAGACCGACAGCTTCCGCACGCGATGACGACCGGACGAAAAAGAGAACTGGCACCTACTTGCGGCGCATTATATAGAAGCGGTCGGCCCGTCCCTCACTCGTTCCCACTTCACACTCTAAAAGTGATTCTCTTTAGTTGTTTTAAATATCAGCAAGCGATAATTTTGAATGTTGTCTTTGACAGTTGTAGCCAACTTCACACGGATGGTATTTCCTTAGGAGTACATCTGATACGGCCTTTCCTGACAGCTGATCGTCCTCGATCCTGGGCTGCATACGGCCGTTGAGGCGTCCAAGACGTGACCTAGTCCAGTGATGTCATCGACAATCCAGCCGTAGCACTCGTAGACGGTAGCGGGTCGACGACATCACCCGCGTAACACGGAGACAGCGTAGCGGGTGGGATGTCATCAGTACGGTCATCATCGCCAGAAGGCAATGTCGACGTTGATGGCTGAGTGGACTCCAAGGGGTCTGCTTCATCTAGAATCAATCGGAACCATTAATAGGCCCTAACCTACCCTTTCCCAATTTACAGACACCTGCTTAGCGAATCTAACGCTACAGCTAAAAACTGACAACGACTTGACAAACTAACGCACAGTCAATGATATGCACGACTTGGTATCAGACACCAACGATACACACGACTTGACAAAGTAACGCATTGTCAACGATATGCACGACTTGGTATCAGACACCAACGATACACACGACTTACCAAACTAGCGCATTGTCAACGATATGCACGACTTGGTATCAGACACCAACGATACACACGACTTGACAATATTTCAACGCCCGCGTTCGCCTAGCGATATGACACGCTACGAAACGCACACTCGCAGTCAAAAATGCAGCACACGCCTCCGGAGACCACCCGCCACGTCACGGCACCACCCGCCGAGCCGCAGCTTGCGTCGTCTTCCCGTAGTCCCCGCTGACAAGTCTCAACTCGTACGGGCCGCTGGGTAGAATGCTCACGACCTTGCAAGGCCTCTGCATTCCCGAATCCAGTCTACCTGTCGAAACAAAATATGGCTGAGGTAGTCTGCGTGCGGTATGAGCACACCTTTTCTGTACTCAATGGAGAAGTCGAAATCTTGCAAGTAGATCCACCACCTTGCCACCCGCGGCAGCAGATCTTTCTTGCGCTCCGTAGCTTTCATCGCATTGCAGTCGGTGACGACGGTAAACTTCAACCCCACAAGGTAGTGACGGAAATTTTGAAGTGCTTTCACGATGGCTAGCGTTTCAAGCTCGTACGAATGGTATTTACTCTCGGCGCCTTGTGTAACCTTGCTGTAGTACGCGACTACGTGTTTCTTACCATCCGGATGGATTTGTAGCAACACTGCTCCATAACCAATGCTACTCGCATCCGTATGGACTTGGGTGAGATACTTGGGATTGAAAATGGCTAGGACCGGTTCGTTTGTTAAGTACCGGATGAGCTCCTGACGGATGGACTCGTGTTCCGATGTCCAGAAGAACTCGGAGTCTTTTCGGGTGAGATGAGCAAGTGGTGCGGTTTTGGTGGCATAGCCCTTGATGTACCGCCTAAAATAACCGGCAAGTCCTAGGAGTTGCCTTACCTGCTTGGCTTTTACTGGTGCGTTCGAGTGAACCAAGGCCTCAATCTTACGCGGGCTCGGCCTCACCTGACCCTTACTTATGATTCTACCGAGATACTCTACCTCAGTGACCAAAAAGGAGCATTTTTGTAGGTTCACCGAAAATCCAGCATTTGTAAGCGTTTCTAACACCCGACGAAGCAAATCGGTACCCTCCTCTACGCTATTACTCATAAGGAGTACGTCGTCAATATAAACCAACGTGTTCCCGTCATTTATATGTTCGCGCAACGTGTCATTAATTATTCTTTGATAGACGATCGGACTGTTAGCCAAACCGAAGGGCATTTTTAGGAATTCAAAATGGTCCTCTGGCGTTACAAAACCGGTTAGGTGCACACACTCTTCTTTAATTCTAATTTGATGGAAACCAGAGGCCATATCTAGGCTTGAAAAGTAGGCATAGGTACCCAGCCGATCAATCTGGTCCTCTATCAAGGGGAGGGGGTACCTATCTTTGACTGCGATACGATTGAGAGCCCGAAAATCTACACAAAGCCGATCCGAACCGTCGCGTTTCTTCACGAGTATGATTGGGCTGGCGTACTCCGAGGTCGAGCGTCTTATGATGCCCTTTTCTAAAAGGTCCGCTGTTATTTCTCTAACCTTTACCTTCTCGGAGTAAGAGAGTCTGTCTATATGGCCGATAGACTACCGGGGTGGAGCTAGTCAATTTAATGTCCATTTCGCCTGTTGTTACAGTGGTTTCAGCGGTTCCCGTATTAAAAAATTTTGAAAACTCTCTGATAATGCCTAACAGTTTATCGCGCTCGAAACCTTTTACTTCCGTATTTATCTGAATATCCTCTGCTTGCGAAGTAACGAGGTTAACGCATTTCACGGGTTCCGAATGAGAAAGATACTGACGATCTTTTGTGCGCACGTAAGTCACACCGTCACGGTTAAGTATGTCCGTTCCTATTACAATAGACGTTACCATCAGTGAAGATGGTACTACCACCAGGTCCGCTTCGATCGACAAAACTGTCAAACTCAATGACAACCGTAATATACGAGGTAGAAAGAAACTCGTGGTGATGTCACTACTCTTAGAACAGTTCGAGTAATCCGTGCACCAATTAACGCTACGCTCATTTCGAGACTCCGCCTTATGGTTTATTGCAGTAAGCTCATAGGTTACTAGGAGTATTGGAATCTGCGAATAGTCTATTCGCGCCGTTGGCACCCGGAGGTTTTGGCTTCACAGTACAATTGCGACGTAAGTGACCTCTTTGACCGCAAATGAAACACTTAATGTCTTTATCGCGATTTAACTGTGGGGGACGTGACGTAACCTTTGATGCGGAGCCACGTGGTTCACGTGCGTTATAGTTCGGTTTTGTGTAAATAGACAAGAAGGACACGATGTTATCCGGGTTTAGGTCGGCATTAGACGCTGCCGCGTGCAATTGAGGGTTAGTAATTCCTCTTATCACGATAAGTGTACGTAATTCATCGCTTAGGCCTTGTACAATACGTAAACGAAGTAAAGTGCGCCGGGCATATTCAGCGTAAGTAGCGTATCTATCCGAGGTATTATTCATGGCATCGAAAAGTATGTTTGCGTAGTCAAGCCTAGCCGGACAAAGGGACTTAAAGTCTCTTTTAAAATTAGACCAGGTTCTGTCGTTAGTGACCCATTCACCTATCCACACCTTAGCATCCGCTTTTAAACAATTTGCCACGCGGGACAAACATTCGTGGTCGGACCATCCGTTAGCCTCTTTCGCACGGTCTACCTCCTCGCACCACACTTCGATATTATTAATAGTAGGGTCAAAGTTAGACACGAAATAATTGTGTGTACGTACCGGTTGGACTGCCTTTACAGCGTCAATAATCGCTTGAGCGAGGATAGAAGTCTCTGAACCGCGCTAGACTGATTCCGAGACACGACCCTGCTCCACGTAGCTAGGTTTATCGAGTACACTAAGCGCGGAGAAAGGGACAGGTTCTGACCTACCACATATCGGGGTTTGTAATCGCGGCGGTGGAGTGTGACTTTTTACGTCATGACCACGATCGTTATAAACACTATGACGTGATACCCTACGCGGATGGCTGTGGCTTCGCGACCTACGGCGAGATCGACGTGACCTACGGTACCTTTTCTTTGAACGCCGTAACGTGCTATGAGAACGACTAGACCGGCATGAAGCAAGCACTACGAGAATGACGAGATCTATCGTATGATGCGCGACTGTCGCCACTTGTAAAAGAATTTCGCGAACGCGATCTTTTGCGATGACGGTCACGTAGGCGCTTATCACGAGAACGGGAGGTGTGTCTAGTACGCGAGCCACCCCGTCGATGCTGAGAACGTCCACGTGACGTAGATCGCGACATTTCACACACTAGAACACTATTTAACTAATTAACTCTTAACGTACCTTAGTTTGGTATTAATACGAAAATGTGCAAAATAAAAATATGAAGAGGGTAATCGTGAATCACTTGTTATCTGTGAGCCTTGAGTTCAATATCCCACTTCTGATATTAGGAACCAGAAGTGAGGATTAATAAAAAAAAGAAACAAATTGGAGGTAGACTAACCTCAGTTCTATATTTATCTCATTACAATTAAAAACTAAATAATTCACATCAAACGATTTTATAATTAGAAATATGATTACAGGTAATTCACTATATACGTAACAGATCAACCGTAAAACAATAATGGAATAGATTAAGAACTAAATTAACAAGAAAATATGGCCGACGTATACCGCACGACCTATCGAGGACACGTGCTTGCCTAAGAATCGAACCGACAATAACGAAATGAGAGGCAGACCGACAGCTTCCGCACGCGATGACGACCGGACGAAAAAGAGAACTGGCACCTACTTGCGGCGCATTATATAGAAGCGGTCGGCCCGTCCCTCACTCGTTCCCACTTCACACTCTAAAAGTGATTCTCTTTAGTTGTTTTAAATATCAGCAAGCGATAATTTTGAATGTTGTCTTTGACAGTTGTAGCCAACTTCACACGGATGGTATTTCCTTAGGAGTACATCTGATAGTATATTAATTTGTTAATTTACCCTTTCTTAAGGTATTAATCTTTTTTCAATTAAATAAACTCTTTTTGCGTATGTTTAGACAATCGTACTTAAGTAGTAAACTCCAGTCGTGCGTGGGAGCTGACACACAGTTTTTTTTAAATTTTCAATTAACATGTCGAAAAGGAATTACGTTTCCGTGTTGATCTATTAGCGGAATGAACCGGAGACCTCTTAGCTCTGATATTCAGGTTATTGTTTGCTGTTAGTCTCGTTTATGTTATTTATTATTTTAAGTACATTTTTTGGAAATTCGTAGCAGGGTGGAGGGGTGGGGAGAGGTATCTTGTGTTGCCTTTTATAATTAGTCAATTCAACTGCACGAAGTACATAAATTGACAACACCTAATTTACTCTGATCATTTGAGTGAACGCTGACAGAATTTTTATAAAAAAAAATACATGTGATTGCAAAATTTCGTCCCATGTTTGTTTAGTTTTGTCTAATTCCATCAAAAAATCCTATCCATTCAAAAATGACCTTGGTTGATAAGTTAATGATGACCGTTAGTCATATTTATTTGCTGATTTACGATGATTTTATGTAATTACTAATGATTGGTAAAATAATAATAATTAAAATCTGTGCTCAATCAATCTTACCCCAATTACAAATGTAATTAATCAAAGAATTTAGTATTTTTTAAATAATTCTCAATTTACCAAATATTTCTTGTATTATACGCAGTCTTCTTGTAATTATGAGACGAAAATTATTGGCGTTCACATCTTTTTAATTAATCACTTATTCTTTATTGAATATTAGAGAAAGGTATTTGATGATATTTGTCACAACACATTTCAAAAATATCAAAATAAATATCAATAATACTTTTCATGTAATTTTTACTTCCAAGTATTATTAATATAATTATAATTTCGTTACTTTAAATAATAATATGTATATCAAAACGAAATAACGATAGCACTACATCGATGTTATTTGTATAAACCAAGCACAGTATATTAAATTAAGCACTTATTTTGAGTTTAATCACGTGTGCGCTTAGATGATTAAGTATACGAACTCATTCGGCTGATTCAAATATTAAAAATTATAAAAATAATTTTATTCTATTGGCAAATTGCTGTTTAATTTTATGTACTGTGTAATCGTGTCCTTAGAGCACATTCACACGATGTAAATTATACGCGCCGTAGATGCTCGTATACATCGCGTAAAAGTGTAATGAGGTGCAACATATCTGGTCATTATCATGTTAGCGTTAAATCCCGTTGTCAAACCAAGCTTCCGCTTTGGTGCCCGGAGTCCACTTTCAGACTTTTCTTCTCTATTTCGCACAGTTTTCGGCATCATTGATAATCAGTCCATTTTTTAGATCTACCTCTCCTGCCGGGGCCCGGCGGTAGCGGCATGGCCAGACATTTGCTCCCCACACAAGTGGTTCTTACAGTTTGTTCGTAATGTCACGGTCATATGGGCTGGCGCGGGTTCCTAACGCGGTCCGTCCACGTTACTCCACACATCCACCGCAGCATATTCATCTCCGTAACACGCAATTCCTATCCGAGTCGTTCCACCGTTAAAAGGACTGCAAGAATATTCTTAAATAACATTGGAAAAAGTATACGCTGCATGTAAAAAATCGCACGTGACTGACCAATCTGAGTCGCCGCGTGTAAAATATTTCGTGTGATTGTGACCTGATATTGTTGTTAGTGTATAAAAATGGAAATTATTAAATTAATAATCATGTTTGTGTTGGTCTTTCATTCTAAAGCTGTGCGTTTTATTTATCTCTCCCACTGCCCTGCGAATTGAGGTAATATTAACAATGTATATTTAAGGATACAACTTGTTAATTGTGGTTTGTTGCTCTAAACAATTTTCCTCTTGTTCCGGCTCTTGCCAAAGAGGGCGCACGCGAAAGCATGTCACGTGCGGATCTAGGGTAGTAGAGGAACTCTGGGATGGTGGTTTTAGTGGGTAATTAATGAGTCCCACACTATCCCACGATGGGGTAGTGCAGAGTAGTCGCGAGGCTCAAGCCATGGGATGTGCATAATTTCCACTTCATCAATAAAAACAGTTTTATTCCGACCAGAAACAAAAATTAATGGCGGTCGCCCTTGTAAAAAATTAACCACATCTAATTCAAATATTTCTTGTGCCCTTTCTTTATTAAAAGAACAGATTCCGGACTTCAAGATGCATCTTTGGTTGTAACCACAAATAATTTTGCCATTGGGATGGATTAAATGTTATCGATCCGAGGTATTCATTACAGGCAAATTTACTTACGATACGATTCGATACTTATACAAAACTTCGATATTTTAGTTAGATTGTCGAAATAAAAATACATAAACTTTATAACTACATTTTATTGTACACTAATATTACAATTTCAAAAACTATCTAATACAAACTAATACTTATTTCACCAGAACAAGTAATTTCAGCGTAGAATGTTTAACATTTCGTTTTACACGCATACCAACGTTTATGAGTAATATTAGGCTTAATCGAGCTTTTATCCAAACTAGAAGCTCTTCAGTCATAGGATGGTGACGGATCTAACATATATTATACTTTACAGGGCAGCCATTTGAAAGATACACAAGCGTCATTTTACTATGAGCACCTATCGAATCCCTGATTTTACCGACTGATTCATTTTAAATCCAAAATTCATATAATTTTTTCTTTAAGGGGACTCGGTGGTCTAGTAGCTCAAAATACATGGTTTTACAAAATAAAAATATCATAATAACAACCAAAACTTTTGACTATTTTATTACTAATTAAGCATAGAAAAATAACAAAGAACCCGGGCGACGTACAGATATATTGTAGCATAAGGTGACCAAATATTTAAAATGTCAATAAGTTCCATACACTACACGTTACCATTAATATCTGAACATTCATTACTTCATTAATATCTGAGCAGGTGCTTGTCAATAATTTCTATATAAACAACTAACCAAAAATATCTGAACACTTACAACGTCAAGTGTATCTACGCAGACAAACACTGAGCTTACCTAATTCGTTACTGCGTGATATAAAGGACGAACTAAAAACGACTATCGACATGACTATCTGTGGTTGGTCCAGTCATTTGGTACTTTTACCTGGAAATTTTAAACTGGTGATTTCATTGAGGTCGACGTGCTCTCTTCGAATTTTCACACTGCCCCCAGGGTTCTACCGCAAAGGCATAAATTACCATCCCATGAGATGGCAGAAATTAATATACAATGAAGGTGAATACTTTGATAAAATAAATACATTTTATTTTAAAAAGAATGTTTGAATTTTTCAGTACAAAACGGCAATTTCATATTTACACTCCTAATACTTCTATTGAGTTCTGCTTCTGCCGGCAGACGTTTCGTAGAAGGGGGAGAGGGGGGGCCTGACAAACGACGCGACGCATTCCCATAAACCTACAACGCATAGTAAAATATACGAAAAATACATTGTTGGTGTAGTTTGCGGCGCTCGTACGCCAAAACTATTAATTTTACCTAAAAATTGTGAAGACAAATTGAAGGAAATTTTCTCTAGTTTAAATTTGTTCATTAATGTGTTATCGTAAAATGAGATGGAAAGGAGATATATGGTCAAAATATTGCTATTAGGCGCCATTTTTCCAATATGGCGGTGCGAGCGACAAACATTTTTTATTTTATTTTTAAACAATGAGCGACAAAGTGAAAATTCGAAGAGAACACGTCGAACTCAATAAAATAACCAATTTTCAAAACTCCCGGAAAAAAATCCACCCTTTTTGAACACCAAATGACTGTTTTAGGTATAAATACGATGAAAAGGGAATAAAAATTGTATATAAAATCATTTAAGATACAACTGATATTTTATGTTAATGTCAAACTATTGATAGAAAATAGATCTTGGTTTTGTAATGAAATTAAAAATTATTATTATTTTTATTTGTGACAACATAATTAGATAAAATATTAGTATTTTGTGTAACCTCCTTCTGCATTTAATACGTCCCCTGTAACCGTTTTCGCATGGAACCAACAACCTTCTTACAAAAATTTCGTCCTCTGAAAGATTCCCAAACGTTATTTACATGTTATTGTTAAGTGTTTAGATATTTTTGGTTAGTTGTTTGTATATAAATTATTGACATCTGTTTTTGATATGGTTTATTAATAAACCATACCAAAATAACGTTAATTAATAAATTATTGTTTTATATACACGAAGACATGCTGTGTGGCAGGGTTGAGATTTATCAAAGACAAGTGATGACGATTTTAGACATTCAAATTTTTCAACCTATTTTACTTTTGACAATGTATATATCGATAACTGTCATACTTAGGTTACATTAAACTTCTTCACGTTTCAAATCTATTGCAATTCAAGTTCTCAACTATGTATTCTGTCACTTAGCATAGGTTTGGGTTCATAAAATATGTTCGCATACAGCGAGCAATAAAGCTGATTTTAGCGTGACGTATTTTATGAACCGCCCCTTTTAAAGGTTAAAAATAAATAAATATTTAGAACAAATGTTGAATTAATGAGCGATTTTCGTGTATTCATTTTCTTAGTAATGAGTATTAGAATAAATGTTTTACTTTTTTAACAATAATTAGGAAATTAATAGGAACTAAGCGTATTAAGAACAACTTGTTTATTGAATATATTAATAAATTAAATAACTTAAAACCAAAAACGCACAATTGTAATGCGACGCTTGCCAAATGGCCCTACCGATATTTAGAAAATCCAACTTTTAGGTTGACTGTTTAAATTTGCCATTTTGCGTCATAGTTCAAGTGTGCGCATGACTTTGAAGCTGCGAAAGTAACAATCGAGAAAAGAAGTAAGTATTTTTAATAAATTTATTGCAAATTAAACTTTATATAATTCTAAAACGGCCCAAATTAATATAATCTACAAGTCGTATGAAAAACAAAAACAATGAGAGATAATTTGAAACTTGTATAAAATCTATTTAACTTGAAGATACATATCTGTAGCAATTTGAACAGGGGCATCATTACTCCATGGCATCACCGTACTTGTTGGTGGACGCAGGTGGAGGTGCCGGCGCAGGAGGCGCACGCGAAACATATGGCACCGTGTTCGGATCCAATCTGTCACAGGGAATACATAAATCTCATTATCAATATTCAAAAATTAGGTATGCTTATTTATAACTAACTGTGCCCGCGACTCAGTCCGCGTGGAACTTTGGACAGCATTTTTTTGGATATATGAGGTCAACTTAAATTGGAAATTCAACCTACTAAGTCCAGCCTAAGCTGAACCCTATTTCATATGATTGATGATATAAATCTGAGGTCAACTTAAATTGGAAACTAAAATATCCGAAACTTGTCATTTTTAACTAAAACTATTTTTTTTTTCTAAAATAAAAATAGCCCAAGTTACTCCTAGCTATCTGCCAGTAAAAGTCCGTCAAAATCAGTGCAGCTATTTCAGATTAGCCGGAACAAACAGACAGACTAAAATTGTATAATATGTTGTTTTGATATATGTACCGTGTATACGTCCGAATGCACTTAGTAAAAAGCGGTTATTTTAATATTACAAACAGACCCTCCAATTTTATTTATTTGTATAGATTGGCAATTAGTAGGTAATTTCGTTTTTCAGTCTATTGTAAAATAGTAAGAATTAATTATTTAACAGGGGCAAGTAGTTCTGCGTTTAGTTTATGTAATGAGTGGAGTGTGTGTTTATAGACTATGGGGGACGGATAGTGTTCCCAAATCTATTCCGCCGGACTGCGAGAATATTCGTTTCAGCGTCCTAGTCATGGGATCGGATCTATCCGTGACTGCTAATGCTTCCCCTTTTATAGTAATCCTTCCAAAGATGGACCTTACTCAAATTTTAGAATTTAAAAAAAATATATATTATAAACTTGTCACTTGATTTTCCATTTTTTCCTATATTGCACGACGTGAATTAAGATAAAAAAATTATTTAATTTATATAAATATAATTGTTTACTTGTACGGGTCTTGTCGATTTCCTGCATATTCTCCTCTGTTTTTGCGGCGCAAGTCCTCGTAACTGAGAGATGGCTTCAATTCGCTGTCTAAAGGCGACTGCAATGCTGTAAAGATACCAGAAATTATCACAGTAGACTTAGCAAATATGACATATAGTGCAGACATTTTCCGAAAACAATCCTCGGTTGCCGAAGCAAGTCTGTGATGTAACCAAAATGTTCTCTCTCATTCTTCTCTATTCATTTTTTTATCGATAATCAATCTGATTTATTCTCATTTTTACAAATGCTATATTTGAAAATAATTTTAATTAAAAAGTGAATGTTGATGAAATATTTTTTCCATATAAAATTTGAAAAATTATTTATACCTATTTAAACAGAAATAAAGTCTCTTACAACCCACTGTCCATATAATGTGATAGTTTTTGGTCAATTTTTATTTTTTTATTGCTGTAAGACAGGCTGACAGTTCACTTATAATTCAGCAGTTAGCGTCGCCTATGGGTGTTTGCAACGCCAGTTGCATCGCCGAGACGCTGCTGTCCCATAAGGGTACAGGAACTTGGGTCCCTGCACGGATAAAGTCTTCTTTCTTTTAGTATCAATTTGTAGCAGTGACTGACAGTTTAAATATTGTAAACATAAAACTCACGTTCACGTTGCGTATCGGGACGGTAAGTGTCGTCCGCACTGAAAAGGGGCCTGTCTATATCCAAGTCTAATGAACTGCCCGGACCAGCATCAGAGTAAATGTCCCCAGGCTGAGCTCCCAACATTGGCGGAGCTGGAGGAAGTGACTTAATTCTGAAATAAAAATTAAATAATATTTAGATATTTTTATGAAAATCATTGATTACATGGTGCTTAAGGGGTCGTTAAAATATATATTAAGTCTTTACCTATGAAAATGCCGTTTTGTGTGAAAAAATTTAAACGAATTTTTTTCATGTATTTTTTATTTGTATTAATCGAAGTAATCACCCATGCAATCAATGCATCTTTGCCATGGCAGTGGCAGTTTATTAAGGCAGTGGCCCTTCTTAAAGAAATCAACTGGACGGGAGGCAACAAATTCTTCAAAGGCATTTTGTACTGCCTCTCGGGTATTGAATTTTTTTCCCGCCAAGAAGTTATGCAAATTCTGGAAAAAGTAGCAGTCTGTAGGCGCAAGGTCTGGTGAGTAGGGCGGATGACGGAGAACTTCCAACCCCAGTTCTTGCAACTTGGAGACCGTCTACTGTGCAGTATGAGGTCGCGCGTTGTCGTGCAGGAGCAGCGGAGACGAGCGATTGACCAATGTTGGTTGGAGATGTGCCAGCTTCTCCATCATTGTGTTCAGTTCTTCACAGTACACATCTGCAGTAATGCTCACCCCGTTTGGTAAGAAGCTGTGATGAATCACACCGGCGCTAGACCACCAAACAGTAACCATCACTTTTCTAGGGGTAAGTTTTCGTTTAGGGCATTGTTTACGTGCTGAACCAGGATCCAACTAACTTGCTGAGCGCTTGCGGTTATCAAACAGAATCCATTTTTCATCGCAGGTAACAATTCGGTTCAAAATTCCTTCATTTGTGTGTCTGTTGAGCAGTGCAAAGCACGTCTCGACGCGTACTTCGCGCTGGCGATCATTGAGTTTGTGGGGCACCCATTTGTCAAGCTTTTTTACCTTGCCAATTTGACGCAAATGGACCAATATTGTTTTGACGCTAACGTCGAAAGCTGCTGCTAATTCAGCCGTAAATTGTGTATCATCAGCTTCCACAATCGCCTTTAATTCGTCATTGTCGACCAGTCTTCGGACGACCGCGAGGTTCATTTTTCAGGTCGAAATTCCCAGAACGGAAGCGAGCAAACCTAACAGGTGGTGCGTTGGTTTGTAGTGTTAGCTCCGTAAACGTCGTTGATGTTGCGTGCCGCTTGTGCCGCGTTGCTGCCACGACGGTACTCATATTCCTTAATTACTCGAATTTTTAACGTATCCATGATGACGAAAAAGATTGAAATGCGATGAAAATGTAACACTAATCAATAAACAAATGACTACTTTTGGAAAAAGAATTCCATGTTTTTAAAATAAAATTAATTTGAAATTAGAATTCTTAGCCAAACAAAAATTATTCTGATTTGAAATGGCCAGTACTGCAGAACGGCAATTTCATAGGTAAAGATAAAGACCTATTAGTATATTAACGACCTCTGTGGCGTAACGACTAACGCAAGTTGGTAAGCTTGCGGAGGTCCTGATCCGAATTATATTATTCTGCTCCATCTGGGTTTTATAATACATATTTATTTATTTACAAAAGTATATATTATATAGTATATGATTATCTAGTACCCATAACACAAGTGCTATGCAACTTAGGTTGGGTGTAGATGGCCCTGTGTGAATTTTCACAAAAAAATAATATGCACATACACACACACATACATATAACATACAATACAACAAATTAGTCATTGTCAAAATGTTAAAATCTCAAAAAGTGCACACAGCATATATTGGTTTGACAACGACGATATATAGAATGGTATATCATACTATACCATGTGTATAACTTAATCCCTTCAACATATTGACATATGGTAATTTGATATTATTTATACTGTTAAGCTTAGGTTCTGTCCTGTATGAGATAACATAAATATACAATTTATAAAAATATACACAATAGATCAATACACAATGGATCCAAGGTGTATTGATAGACAAAGTGTACATAAAAGGAAGGTAATAATACACTCAGCTCTGTTGAGTAAGTTATAAATAGGAAGAAAGTTCTCGGCCTAATACAAGGATAGATTTGCAATCATTAATCATTTTTGTCTGTGTTTATTTGTTCTTTCTAAGTGGTTTTATAATAAAATTTATTGCAGCTGACAATCTGCGAGATTTACAATTAATTATTATTTATTATCGATTAAAATATTATTATAAATGCCTTAATTGGGGAAATGCTACGTCTTTAAACTTCGAAAATAAAAAATCTGATTAAAAAAATGGGAATGATAACCGATACTGTAGGGGTAATGAAAGAGATAATCTTAAATATTAAAATATAGTTGTGAAGGCACTGTGATGGATCTATTATGTTTTTACTTAAAGCCGGTCTAATGTAAATGTGCTCATGCTGGACTCAAACAGAACTTAAGTTTTTAGATAGAAGCCATTGATACAATGCCATAGATAGTAAAGTCATTTCGCATTTGCCACAAAATTATCGTTAGCCTGATTCTATGAATGTTTACATTGAAATAAATAAAACAAATACAGGTGAATACTATCTAATCTTCAGGTTCAGTTGGGCAGTATAATTCGCAAGCATGTACTTGAAGAAATAAAAAATTCACTAGAAAACGAACCTGTTCACTAGAGGGCATTTGCGATTCGAAACACTGCGAGATTTGCATTTTACCCTGTCCATCTTACCTCTGTTTATCTGACTTAGCACCATCCGACTTTCGTCATTCTCAAATAAAAAGATACCTGGGACCTCACATTCAATGGAGGGATCGAGAGGGTCGTATGTTAATATTCTCACAATTTTCTAGTCTCTCACTTCCTGGAAGGAATACTGATGTTGGTAAAACTAGGGCAATTGTGTTTCAGTCTAGTGATTGTAAATTTATTGTCAGGCCGAGAACTTTTCACCCTCTTTAGATATTATAATGTACACGTTTTTTATTTTATGAATTGATGCATGCATAATTACTGGAATTTTTAACATATCCATGATGACGAAAAAGATTGAAATGCGATGAAAATGTAACACTAATCAATAAACAAATGACTACTTTTTTAATGTTTATGTTTTTAAAATAAAATTAATTTGAAATTAGAATTCTTAGCCAAACAAAAATTATTTTTATTTGAAATGGCCAGTACTGCAGAACGGCAATTTCCTAGGTAAATACCTATTATATGATAATTATGTATTCTCTGAAGGGATTTTGTTTTCCAGATACGTCCAGAATTCCAGATACGCTTAAAAGCCTTGAGTGTTTTGATCATTCAAGTTCATTGATTCATGATTTGATCATGCAAGGGATAAAAATCAATACATTGTAGCAAACAAGAATACATATCAATAATATACTGCAACTCACCCACTAGTTCGTCCTTCTTTTTTCTCCCTCAACAACTGTCCTATATAACTGCCTGGCAACGCCATAAGCTTTTCAGCACACTTCTGCTGGTATGACAGTTTCCCAACAAAATAACCCACAATAACTGCAAAAGTAACCTTTGGGAAAGCGCCAAAACGCGGACTTGGGTTTAGCACACCTAAAAAAATTTTAAATATATTTTAATTATAATTTTCGCTATGACAATTTAGACAAGGGTCCTAATTATTATTCTACATAAATTAATTTGACAATAGTCTCAGGAGTCTAATTGCAAATTATGGAAAAATACCCTAAATATTTTTATAAGGTCACAAGATATAACCTGTTAATTATTACATAGGCATATTATAAACTCATACACATTTTATCATTGTCGTAAAATCAATGATAAACTGCACACTAATTATAATCAACATTTATTTTTAATATATCATACTTAAATTATTAAGAAATTGTATAAGAGACAATTTACTATGATTAACACAAGGTGAGAAGTTTCTTTAAGAAAGAGATAGAGAACTTGTTATTGTGAACTAACTCTTAAAGCTTTTTATATTTGTATTCCACATTATTTAAGTGTTTCCATTAATCAAACAAATAATGATTATTTGTTTTCTATGATTCCCACATGGAGTTAAACAGGTAATTACAACATTACATGCATAATGTATGAAGAAGAGTTATGGGAAAGAGTTTGATAAAAAAACATTCGTTTAGACATTACTGTAATTAAAGCTTTTGAATACTAATACAAATTTTTATGGTATAAATCTGTGATTATTTCTATGAATTTTAACAATCGACAACTAGTCACAAGGGCTTCTAAATAGGAAATTTGCAGTGCCGAGCGTCTTCAAATGCTCTTATTCCTGCATTCAGTTGCGCTTGAATGCAGATACAGGCAGCTTGCGCACAATGCATGCATCTTCATATATTTTGGTGGTGGATCACAGCAATCTTCCTCTTGGCAAGTTAGAGACCTTGAAACTCGGGGCTTCTTTTCACAATACATAACCTTTGGCAAAGCACATTGTGGGAAGCAAGGATAGCACATAGGTGAATTTTCATAGCACTTGTTGGACAAGGGGCCACTAACATCGGACATACTGCAAATTGCTCACAGTCTTCAGGGTAAAAGCACACCATTTTATTTAGATTTTACTTCTTTGTCCACTAATATATTTCTAGATTTTATTCTACATCTTTATGTAGAATTTTGATATTCTACATAAAGATGTAGAATATAATTCTTCTGTGCATGTATATGTGATTAAACTCCTACTAAATGACTGGACTGATTTTGATGAAATTTTTTGTGTGTTCAAGTGGATTCGAGAATGGTTTAAATTTATAATTCGATGCTATATGTTTCTTATTTATATGGCAGAACAATATTTTCCAGGGAGCTAGTATCATTATAGTTTAGTTCATCAATTAACTTTATAAGTTAAAAGGACAATTTTGAAAGATCTAATTATTATCTCTATGTTAAGACCCAAGTGTTTAATGTCCCCTAAAAGCTAATGTCTACTGTTGCACATTGTCATTGAGCAAAATATGTGCGGATGGCATCCATGCCATTGTACAACACTTCTTTTCTTGTATAGTGATTCAATAACATGTTTTTTATTGCCATGGGTCAGCAGACAGCCTGATGGGGGCCATCAGGCTGTGTGCTGACCCATGACAGTTACTGTCGCGTATTAGTATTTGGCAGTTACCGTCGCCTATCGATGTTCGCAACTCCAGTGGCATTGCGAACACGTTGCTATCCCATATAACTTGGGTCACTAATACCGGAACACAACACAAAGATAATATGGCGGCATACTTAAGACCAAAGGTGTTTGCCAACCAGAGGGGCTTAAGGCCCTACCACATAGCTAGGGTATTTTGTCGCCTTTTACGACAGGCTGACTCTAGCCGCAGATTATTTTTCACCCCTGCCCAAATAATAATTTAGCATTTACACAGGTGGGCTTTATTTAAATGTATGTAAACCTCTTTATGGCTGAGATTATAGTTAAGCAAGATACACTAGTAAATATAAATTTTTATAATTAGACCTTTTTTAAATATCATCCAAACTTGTTTCACCAGCAGGAATATCGCAAGATAATTAGTAAAAGATGCATCTAAATATCCTAAGGCACATAAATAAAAATCACATGGTAATGGAATTTCTAAAACAATATTACAGACTAAAACAATATTCATCACATTTTAAAAACATCCAGTAATTATTGCAACCATATTACAAAAATTAAACAGGCAAATTAAAGTTGGTACCAAGCAAAACGAAATGAAAAACATATTATATTCAAATTGAATGCTTTTAATGAACCGACCTCTTTGTACAGCAGCAAATGTGGCAAGCCCAAGGCCCATACCAAAGGGCACTGAACGTTGGAAGAAGCTCTCCGAATTGCACTCGCCCAACACCCGCAGCTCGTCCGGTGAGAACTTATATTGAGCCTAGAAGATTTTGAGTTTAAAAATATTGCGAGCTAGTTTAAGCTTGTAGTACGCTACATTCATAAAATATCGTAATCAAAAAATCAAGATATATGAATATGTTATAAAATATAATTAAAACATGCATTATAAAAATATAACGCAAAGTATCTAGTCTATTGCTGAAATTTAAGATTTATTTCAGACATTCTAAGGTAATGAGAGTAATCTTACCGGGATGGTCGATCCTGTTGGTGGCTGATGGGGAGTCACTAGCGGTGCTGTGCCATCCGGATAGGTATAAGGAGGTTGGTTATTCATTTTTAATGACAACTAAGTTTATAAATCACACGAGTTTAATTACTTTCGGCAACTTGCTATTTTTCTATATTTTGTCTGATAAAGTGATAACTTTAGATGCTTTTCATGAAATGTCATCCTTGCCTTACATTCTTGACACATACATAAATGTCAATGCCATTTAAGTTTTTTTCGAAAATTATATATATTTTTTAAGTTTTAATATTAAAAATATCATGCAAGTATTATGTACATACTACGATAAATATAAATAAAATCTAGCTATTTTATAATCTCCATTAAACCTGTCTTTTTTAATTTTACTTGAGCATTGGCAAGATCAATCCCAAAGGCGTTGGTGACATACGTACAAAAACCGAATTATGTTGCTTCTTCATAAATCAATTAGATGGCGACAAAGGTCACTTTTACATATTTTCTTTTACATATTTCAACGCAAATTTTATGACGCAAATAACTTTTAACCAAAATAAATAGATTAAATAATAATTTAATAATCTACTAGGAAGGAGATTCCTACCTAGACTAATTTTAATAGAAGCACATAAATAATATTAAATCCTATTTCAGGCTAACATTTCTAGCGCTAAATCTATATCAGTAATGCTTATCCTTTGCTAAGAACTTGTTGTAGTGCAAAAGCAGCTAGTCTCTTTTCTAAGAGACTAGCTGCGTTCTAAAACTTCTGTTTTAGAACTTTTTTTCTACTACCTCTTGATCTAGGCGTAAAGATATAAGTAATTTATGAGTACATTTGACGGATATGTACCTACAAGCTGATATGACGTCTTAGATCCTAACTAATGAGTTTGTTTGTTTATTACGCTTTCACGCCTAAACCGCTGAACCAATTTTGATGAATTTCGATATAGTAATAGATTGGACCTTGGAAAAGGACATAGAATGCTTTTTTTAAATTCATATGGCACAACAACGTTTACCGGGTCAACTAGTATTTTATAAGTAAATTATATATAATTTTGAATGCACTTTAATAACCTTAGTAAATTGTGTTTCTATTGAGTTTGATTAATGGAAACACCAGAATGCATTTATAAGTTTAATTATATTTTTGTCATTAATAAATAAATGTAAATCGTATTTCCTTTAAAAAGCAATATCATCGTTTTTTGGGATCTGGTGGATTACTTTCTAGGTAGTATCGTCTCATAACGTTTCCTAAATGGCTTGAGGCAGACAGCCTCCGTAGTTTCCTATCGTATTCTGATTTATAGGAAATCCGTCCAAGACAGTAAGCAAACGTCGCCGAGGTTAGTACTTTGGGGACTGCACCAAAATGAGGATTTCTACGCACGAGACCTATAAGAAAATATTCATTCTCTCTGATTTTGATTTAAAAAGGCAGAAGAATATGGAACTACAAGAGATACAACACTCGGAAGAATGGATTTGAAATGTTGAAGCGGAATATATATATATATATATATATATATATATATATATATATATATATATATATATATATATATATATATGTATATATATATATATATATATATATATATATATATATATATATATATATATATATATATATATATATATATATATATATATATATATATGTATATATATATATATATATATATATATATATATATATATATATATATATATAATGTGTGTGTGTGTGTGTGTGTGTGTGCGCGCGCGCATGTGCGCTTGCGCGCGCGTGTGTGTGTGTAATGACACAAGCAGGCGCTGCGAATCACTTGTGTATTTACCACGTTTATTACAAATTAACATTTTTAATATTTATTTCGTATCAAAAAAAAATCAATGTATCATCCGGAGGTGATTATTTTAATGTATTATGGATTCGAAACAACTCCAGTAATATTAATAATATAGCGTTACATTTGTACTTCTATGAACACTTCAGCTTGCATATTTTGCGAGCTATATCGGTTACTTTGGTTCTCCTACGAATTTCCTCTTTTCTGATTGTGTCCGTAAGAGAGACACCCAACACACCTCGCTTCATGGTCCTCTGAGGGACTTGAAATTTGTGAACCAGCTCCGCGGTCAGTGTCCACGTCTCGACTCCGCAGGTCAATACTGGTAGGACGCACAGGTAGGACCAATATTTATACAACAATACTATCAATATTTGCATAAGTAAAACAAAATCTGGTTAAGCTACAACTGTAGTTTTAAATTCACACCAACTAGATTTTACTTTAACTTTTATTAGCAAATGACGTTTATATCGCTTACCATACTTAATGCCAGCGTATGTCATAGTGGCGAAAAACGTGCTGATGGGTATACAACGCTGGTAGAAGCTTTCTTTGTCACACTCCTCAAGCACCTTTATCTCTTCCTGTGTGAATTCGTAGTAACGCTGAAATAGATTTTCGGGCTAGAGAACTCTCTTTAATTATACACTGACGGACTCATAAACTGCATCAAAGTAATAGATGACTTTGAAATAAATATTTTAACCAAGTATGCAAACTTTACAGATTTAAATTGAAACCTCTAGATTGGTTCGTGAACTTTAAAACAGCGTAGGGTCATATCCTTAAGTTTAAGTTTGTGTACTGGAAAGGACCATAAGACTTATTTGAAGAAAAAACAGAAATTTAAATTGGTTTAATTAAAAAATTAGTTTTAACAATAGACACAAACTTTATGCAAGGGTTTATTTATGTTTTAATATGGTGTATTACCTCCACGTGCCCTTATTACGGAATCTAATCGGTTCCGCATAGATTTTATTTTCTTTATAGCAACGGAGGTTTTTTATTATTATTTAATATTATTTTTCCCTCGATATGTGTCGAGGCCATTAATCATAGACATACATATTTTTACGTTTTTAAGATTGAGTAAACAAACATACTCATATAATTGGATACTAATATTGATAGCTGTAAATTTGTACACAACTACCGACATTCAAACTAAATAATCTAGTAAGATACATTTAGTAAAATACATTTTTTTTCTTTTTTTTACTGTACATATCTTTGCTGTGATTATTGTGGATAATTTTATTTATATTTTCCATGACTGGGGTACAGAATTTAGCAGTTTAATGACAGTCATTGAGTAGACTTATATAATAACTCTTTCCGACGTCCTTCACCAACTCCATGCAGAATGCTACCAGCCACGGCCTGGCTTGTTTCCCTGCAAACATCTCACACAGTGCTTCACTCAATCTAATACTTGTTAAAGATATCAGGTCTTAAATTTAAGGGAGTAAAGGGAAGGGAGTTGTTCGACTTATCGAGATTTGTTTTAAATGTTCAACTGTATAATATTTTTTTAGACCCTTCAAGATCTAAGCCACTTGAAGAAGTGATTGAGAATCCAAAGCGATCTGTTCAGTTTCTCAGCACGTTGCCTTAGCCAAGCCATTGCAGGAGGAGTAGAGATTACTCACTATCAGGAAAGCCGAAGACCATGAGAAATAAAGACAAGTCTTAAAGTAGGCACCGGGTAATAAAGCAAGATAATTAACATTTTGATGCCTATTACATTTAACATATTTTTGATTCCGCTGTATCTACGCCTACAATTAAATGACGCTAGGAATATTTTGCGACGCTGAACACGCTGCTGTACCATAGGAGTACAGGTACCTGGGTCACTAATGCCGGAACACATCACAAGGTTATTATGGCGGCATACTTATGACCAAGGGTGGTTACCGTCCAGGCGGGCTTAGGATCTTACCACGTAGCTAGGGGTTAGTATTCTTCAGGGTGTGGTGGGAGGTGACCTCTCGCTGCGGGCAATCGTAGGTCAAATGCTCCGCAGCGAGAGGAACTGGAACGCGGTGGTCTCCTTCGCTGAAAGTGTCATGCGGCAGAAGGAGGCCATCGAGCGTGCGAGGGAGGAGGACGCGGCGGCTCCACCGATTCGTCGGCGTAGGACGAATCGGGGAAGGAGACGCTATGCGCACCTCATCCCACCCTGAGAAGGGGTTGCCGGTCGCTCTCTTGTAAGAGCGGCCAGCCGGGAGTTCCGGGGAAGCTCCCGGCGAAGGCAATGAGACGGAGGGTGCCCTACCCCGACTGGACACTCTGTGTCTGGTCACCGGCAGGTCTAGTGTGACCGCCGGCAGCGGGAACTGTCACTCGGGGTACCCTCATTGGAGACGTCTGGCTGGGGGCCTAGCAGAGTAATGCCAAAAGGCGATCCTGCGAAGCCCCCTCTAAGGCTAAGAGTGATGACCGGGGTTTTTAGTGGGTAGGACCGGTGGCCTTGGCCCCCGGTCCGCCCGAGGGGAGTAGGCAGCCCCCTCGGGAGGTAATCCCACATACCCCACCGGCCTTCCCCCGGAGGCCGGTGGAAACTGTAACAGTTTTCCTCGGTATAAAAAAAAAGGGGTTAATATTCTTACTCAACCCTTACACGGAGAAAATTTGCAATATATTTGTAATGTAATAAAAATGCAGTACAAAATGTTTAGTGCGATTTGCAGTACGCTGTAAATTTTTCCCGGTGGTTACCTGTTGTAGTTCACTCTCGCACGCCTTTTCATTTTGTAAATATACTTCAAACGCTCTACGTCGTGTTTAAATGTATTTACTGGAAACATTGCGTATTAAAAACTTACCAGAGGATGGGAAATGTTGCGGGCTGGCGGACATGACTTTTTCGATTCGACCTTTGATAAGCAACCCAGATCAGCACTTTCCTTACTCCCACTCATGTCGTAAATAATACCATGGTTTTTGTAGAAAAGGGCTATTACAATTAAATTATAACTTCTTAACAAAAATTTAACATTTTATATTTTTATTTCATTTTCGTCTCCTCTTTGTTCCTTTTTGACAAGTTGTTGTATTTATAAAGAATATCCTGCAATTTGTTTACTCTTTGTTCTGTATACGAAGTTTTTATATTAAAGTAATTTTAAAGTTAAACCTCTTTTGTACCGTTGTGATTTGGAAATTCAATGAAACGTAAAAGCGACATCAAAAAGAAATAAACATGTTCTTATATATAATTTACCCTGCGAGAGAATGAGACAAAATACAAGCATACAGAGTATACTAAAATCTTCTCCTTGTTCATACTTTTATAGTCTTTGCATTAGTATTTATATGAAATAAAATATTTTGCATGCATTTTGCTTGCAAAGATTGCGTTATATTTTTATTATTTTTATATTTTTTTATTATTTACCTTATTATTTTTTTTTTCTGTAGGACACCATACAGGCTGACGGCCCACTTAGAATTAAGTAGTTACCATCGTCTATGGGTGTTTGCAACGCCAGTAGCATTGCGAACACGTTGCCGTCGCATAAGGATACAGGAACTTGGGTCACTAATGGCGGAACACAACACAAGGTTATTATAATAATAATAAATTATTTATTTGTCGAACAACATGGTCCATTATTTACATTACAAAAATCAATCAATAACAAAAATTATAAATTAAATTATTATTAGAATATAGAAATAATATTAGACGGGCTACCAGGTAGCTAGGCTTTCCAGAAACTCTCTATTTTGCAATGATGTACCCCGATCAAAACGCCCATTCATAATTTAAAATTTCGTGTAGCTATATATATATATATATATATATATATATATATATATATATATATATATATATATATATATATATATATATATATATATATATATATATATATATATCACAAATATTCGTAGTTTGCTCGGAAATATGAAACAACGTTTCTTTATTTTTTAAAACACCGCGAAATGTTAACTAAAGCCTGGCTGAATTCAGGCCAACCATCTGTCATAACGCAAACTGAACTATTGAAATATAGGGATTACTCCTTGACGTATGATGTAAATATATCAATGTCAAATTCTTAGTTTTATTTTTTGAGAATATGCCTCAACATTTGTGTAAACCCTCAAGATTGTTGATGAATTACCAACGTGGAGATATTCTGGGTTTATTAGCAGTAAGATACCACTAGTCGAATGGCGGCGGTATTCCTGGTCGCAACGTGCTTTCTCACTGCGTCAGCGGTCAGAAACGTTGAATACTCCTATGTCAAGATGCCCCAGTATGGTGGCAATGACTACGAAATTCACGATTCCCATCATATGGCCGCCGAAGACTATGAGGGTCAGTCTGTCGATGCCCCAGCTTCACTTGATTACAAGTATGAAGATGAAAGAAGAAATGAAAATGGTTCGGAGATTTTTTAGAATTCACTTAGTAGTTACTAATTGTGTTATATTGTGGGACCCCAGTACGATCCATCAAACTGATTAAAATTCCAATATTACCCCAATCTCTAATAAAAATGAATTCTTATCCATAAGGAACTAAAGAGGCATAAAATAATAAGCCCTTTATCGGCAATTTGGAGCTACAAGTTATTTTGGTAAATAATTACAAAATTCAGATATTATGATGATAAAGTATACATTAAGTAACTGATCGGGTAAACGTTGTTCTGTAATATATGGTAAGTAAAAAAAAAACAGAACTTAATTACGTTTACCCCTTTCTCAAGTTTCATTTTCGCAACAAAAAGCAGCCTATGTCCATCTCCTAGGTTCAATATATCTCTATACGGCAATGTATCAAAATTGGTTCGGCGGTTTAGGCGTGAAAACGTAACAGACAGACGGAGTAAATTTCACATTTTTAATATTATATAGGTACATAAAATATAATAGAATGGATACGTGAAGTAAAAACGTTATCTCCTTTTTTCCGACAATTAATCGGCCGAAGGAGTATCAAAATTGAGGAAAATGAAGAATGTGCTAATATTTCTTTATAATAAATACGTGGAGCGAAAACTTACAACCTTTTTACGAAAAATGCGTGGACGAGTATGAAATTTGACAAAGTTTATGTGAAGGAAAAGGTCGGAAAGCTATAATTTTTTTTTTAATAATAATGCTTGAAACATACATAAATTAATTAGAAAACGCACTACGCGCACTACCACGCTTTTATCACACACGGACACATAATATGTAGGTATATATTATACACAGATACTATTTGAATTATGTCTCTGATTGGTCAGTTAGTACAAATGACCATTGAATGACAAAGAGACTTCGATTTTTAATTCCAAAATAGGACAAGGACATTTAGCAAACTGAGTTTTTACAACTTAATATCATTTTGTGTATATGTGGCGCGTGTGCTTGTCGTTGAAGTTCGTCAAACTCGACAGGGTCATAGTTTTTACTCCTTATTGACTGACGGAGCGTCTCGTCTATGGTAGCGGCGCGGCCTACTGGTTTTCACTTTTTTGGAGCGGGAACCGCGAGCTCACCGTGTCTGCGATGAACTGCTTTTTTATTGTGTTTTAATTATCAGTAATACATTGCGATTAGTGTTAACTTTAACTATTATTAGTACCACGTACGCCTCTGATCCAATGTACGCCCCCATTAACTAAAAAGAGTTCTGACGAAGGCTCTCCTATGCTTATAAAAGTGTCAGTTTATATATAAAAAAAATATTTCAAGGTAAAAAAATAATGAGTGTTAAAAACTAATTACAATTTTGATCATAATAATAATAATTTATTTCAGACATTATTTTTATCCATAAGTTATTAGTGGGTTAGTTTTAGAATAAAATTCTTAACAGTAAGTTAGAATTGTTAGTAGGTAATTCTAAATTAATCAACACTAGATTTTCCCCGTTACAATAGTTATCCAATGTTTTTGAATAGCACTACCCCGACTGGACACTCTGTGTCTGGTCACCGGCAGGTTTAGTGTGACCACCGGCAGCGGGAATTGTCACTCAGGGCACCCTCATTGGAGACGTCTGGCTGGGGGCTTAGCAGAGCAATGCCATAAAGGCGATCCTGCGAAGCCCCCCTCTATGGCCAAGAGTGACGACCGGGGTTTTTAGTGGGCAGGACCGGCGGCCTTTGCCCCCGATTCGCCCGAGGGGAGTAGGCAGCCCCCTCGGGAGGTAATCCCACATACCCCACCGGCCTTCCCCCGGAGGCCGGTGGAAACTGTAACAGTTTGCATCGGTATAAAAAAAGAAATGTATTTGAATAGCACAATCGTGGCGGGCTGAAATCATTTTAAGAATGCTGTTGGCGCTGCCACGTAATCGCAGTAGCATTGAGGCCGCTCTTTTCCTGATTAATGCCTTAAAACCATCAACCCGGGCATTTATAAACATGGCCGATGCACTGCAATGGCGTGGCAACCCCATAAGCACTCTAAATGCATTGTTGTACTGAACACACAGGACATTATAAGCACGACGCGTATCAAAAGCTTTTGACAAGTTAAGGAAACAGGCGTAAATAGGTGTTTTTCTATCGGTATAATACCTTATAGTATGCTTAATCGCACTTTCCATGGACACACCTGACCGAAAACCAAATTGAGCGTCGTGAAGATCCAAGTGCTCCTGGATGTGTCCATTACATATATGATCTAGTACTTTAGCAGTTATTGTAGCAAGTGAGATGGGCCTGTAATAATCTAGTAGGTCTACCTACTAGATACATCTCCCGTTTTATTCTTTAAAATTGGAACGACAACTGTTTTCATTAGATCCCTGGGTAGGTAACAGTGGTTTATACATAATGTAAATAACGTAGCCAGCAATTGCGGTAAGTATTTTCCGCAGTATTTAAAGTGCTCAATGCTAAGCCCATCATGCCCAGGCCATTTACCTCTCCGTATTCGCTTAATTACTGAATTGACATCCTTCGCTGTGAAATGTAATTTTCGCCGGACATGATAGTCTTATCATCGGGTTCCCCCCTCATGGGCAGTATTAGAGGAGACTGCACATTGAAGTGGTTTTTAAAGCTTTTTGCTATATCTTCCACCACACTAATGCCCTCCACGCTAACAGGAATGGTCAACTTAGGACTTATTTTATTAACATTTTCCCAAAAGGATTTAAAATCTTTAGCTTTCCCCTTTAATGCCAGGATATCCATTTTAATTTGATCCTGTCTGTCTTGGCACCACTTCAGCTTAACCTTAAAAACTTTCCTACTTTCGTACATGTTTGTATATATTATGCCACTAGTTGGTTTACCGGCCATTGACCACACTTTAAACTTCAGCCATGCATCTCTGTGTGCCTCTGCTACATATTTATTCCACCCTATTATGTATCCACCTTTTCTACAACACTTATATTTTGAGGACGCCACGGAAGCATATGTCAACGTATTTATTATATCTCTATACATTTTATCCACTAAAAGATTATGGTCAGCAATTAAACAAGGAGTATCGGCGCATGAGGTCATATCAGAAGGATAAATTATTTGTTGAAATTTTTGATCACATATTTCACTATATTGTTATATCTAATTTATATTGTTGTATATTGTGATTATTCTGATGTATATTGTTTTATCTGATTTGAGCCACTTGCGCCCCACACTACCCTATTACATACTGGAGCATCGACATGGACATCGCATCTTATTTTTATTTCACTAATGTTACACTCGATAACCATAGGAAAATGATCTGACCAATACACATCTTTGAGTACATAAACAGATTTTACCGTATTTTGGACCGCTTCAGTGGCAAGGCAGTGGTCTAACCATCTCCTACACCCGTGAGCTTCACTAATAAATGTATACGTACCAGAGTCTATCCCCAACATATTAATATCCACACAACACCAACTTTGATCTTGACAAAAACTCAATAACTCATCACAAAATAGTTCTTTAGGGTGTGCGTTAAAATCGCCTAAAATAAACATCGTGTCGCAATCTGTATGGACCTGAATATATGAATTAATTGGCATATATACATTACATACTATAAAACATCTTTTATTCGTGTGTATTTTAACAGCACATATACGCGGATCCTGGCACTCTATAACAGAGACTGATTCAAAAGCACTTTTACGCCATAAAATAGCTACTCCGCCAAAAGGACGTCCCGTTAAAATTTCCTTGGCCGTGTCAACCGCAAACGTGCCCGTCCCCCCAAAATCCTCCAAGATTACTTATTAAGGGTATATCATGCGGTAGTAACCATGTCATAAATAGATAATGTTATAAATAGAAAACTATAAATGTCTGCAACATCAGTGGCATTGCAAACACGTTGCTTTCCCATAAGGGTACAGGAACTTGGGTCACTAATGCCGGAACACAACACAAAGTTATTATGACGGCATACTTAAGACCAAAGATGGTCGTCATTCAAACGGGCCTGGGGCCCTACCACGTAGCAGGTGGGTTGTTTTGTCACCTTTTACGACAAATCGACCCCGGCCGCAAAGGTCAGTATTCCTTTTACGTCCTCGCACGGTTCAGGGAATAGAATCCACGACCGTTCAATTAATAGCCTCACTTAGCGTTCCGCCAAGCGATGCAAGAATAAAAAGTGACTTATGTAAGCGACTTAAAAGCACTTATGTATACATTTTATTTCTAAACGCTTGGCCATCTGGAATTCCAGCTTCGGATACATTCATTTCTCGCCAAGCCCTGCAGTATAAATTTACAGATATACATGTAACTTTTAACCATAGTAATAAAGTCCAAATTGCTTCTGAGAATAAAGAGTTAAGTTTAATAATACATAAGTATACAAACTATGTAATAAGAGCATCGCTTAGAATCTTATTAACCACATAACAAGAGAAACAATTGCCAGGGGTCCCGCGCAAAAAGCCCCACATGTTAAACATTTATCCGTGCAGGGGCGGAGAAAGAATACTAACGTCTGCGGCCGGGGTCGGCCTGTCGTAAAATCCGACAAAACAACCCACCCTAGTTACGTGGTAGGGCCTCAAGCCCGTCTGGATGGCGACCACCTTTGGTCTTAAGTATGCCGCCATAATAACCTTGTGTTGTGTTCCGGCATTAGTGTTCCATAGGCGACGGTAACTGATAAATTCTAAGCAGGCCGTCAGCCTGTCTGCTGTTCTACAACAATAAAAAAAAGACATTCATCTCTGCCTGACTATTTACTGTACGACGAATCACCCAAACATTGTAACCTGTAAACGCAAATAAACGTATTGAGGTATTGAATTGCTTTATACCATTTTGTACTTAAACCCGTAGCAGTTCAAGAGCTCTTCGAAAGAATTTGCTACGGGTCCCGCGTTTGTTTAAGACGACACTAAGTGCTAGCGACCTTGAGCGAGTGGGAGGAGTTTGAGCTAGTGAGAGTAGCACGCGCGGGGCCCCCCCGCAACCCGCATTGAAAATTCGCAGGCGACGTAATTGTATATTTTAGAGAAGTTCGTTGGGTAACCATACGTTACAGATTATGAAGACTATCTAATAATCATGAAATTTTTAACCGCTTATTTAATATTAGTTAGGATTATAGTTTCATGTTCTGTATCTTATATCATTCCCTGTGGTAGGATATAATATAATATAGGTATTTTAATAAACGGAAAATATAATTATATCAAACGAACACAGGTTTTCTGTCTACAGGTTTTGTAACTATAAATAAAAAAGTGAATTAGGTATTTATAGGATTTTATTTAAAACTCCTCGAAATTTAATACTTTCACAGCAACTATACTGTCTTCTTTTTCAGCCGTCACTGCTCGTTTTTTTATTAGTTTGTTTTTATTTTCTTTTTCCTCTTCCTTTTTCCTTTTGCGTCCGTGCATGGCACTAACTATATAAGAGGGGTCCCTAATTACCATATTCCTCGTATATCTAGGATCAACCAGTTCGGGAAGCATACAATCTGTATAAAACTTAATTAAATTATTTTTCATTTTAGTGTCCCAAAAAGCGTCATCCTTGTAAATTAGTTCTATTTTTACAGGAAAGTTTTCACCAGACCAAATACCAAGCATACATTTATCTTTTCCTGTTATATGCAGCTGTCCTTGTATTTGATACCACCAATTATGTTCTTTGTTTATTATGTAATTACCGTTTACCAGTTTTTTATAAAACAATATTTTTTTTTCATGGATGGCTTTATCTAGTCCTAGTTTGTAAGCTGTGAGTGGACATTTTATTTCTAAAATGGTGTTTTTATTAATAATACCGTCCGGTGATGCGCCGAGGAAGGGTATTTCTTCATCAAGAAAAAGTCCACACGGTTCTATTTTAATATTTTCTTGTTTCGACAATTGTTCTTTCGCAAAATTTTCGTTGTCTTGTCCATGTTTTATAGACTTAATGTGTCCTATAGACTCTTTATATAAAAGATCTTTAACTAAATTGCAGCAACTTATGTCATTGCGTCTTTTTATAACACGTCCAAAGTTGGAAGCGGTCAAAATCCGTCTTCGTAGTTCTAGCCACTCACTAGAACCACTTTGTAATATAGTCTTCCTTTCTATTTGTTCTCTTTGTTTGGCAGTTTCCGCCAAATTTGCTAAAAATATTTTTTTTGATTCCTCTAATATATCATCATCCATATCCGGTCTTGAACATTGCTCACCATAGTTTTTATTACTTTCTGTGTAGTGTTCATGTAATCTCTTCTTTATTCTATGATAATTTTTTGTTAAATGTAGGCGTTTTTGTTTACGTATTTCCATCTTTTTTAATTCACCATTTGGACTCCTGCCCGTGATTGATTTTTGCAACGACGATAAGGGTTTATGGGTATTAAATGATAAAGCAGCTGCATTACAACGCATATGGTATTGGTACTTCTGGGAAAAATTTACCCGCTTACCCCCTACAAATTTTGCAACAATACTATGGAAGCGCTCCACAGTGTTGCTGTCAACGTCTTCAATCAAGCTTCTTGCATGAGCAGCTATATGTGTCAATACAAATTTTATTCTATGCCACAAACTGTTTGTGAAAATATCTCTGTCTATGTTGTCATCTTCTCCCATTTTCGAGCAAAAATATGTCTTACAATTAGTATGAACTCCAAATGCATGTTCTGCGGCTAACATGATATCATTATGTAAACTAGTGACATTGCCAGAATTTTTATAATTTCTTACAGCGGTTACTATTACCTTTCTTATTGACAGTATTCTTTGTTTTGTTATATATTTTCTGTATTTAATTAAATATTTCGTGTCAGTGATAAGAGCTTGTAACTTATTGCAAAGGTTTCTTAACAGGTGGTTGCGGCATTCGATTTTTTCAATTGTTATATTTTCATATGGTCTTGACTGTAACAATTTTGCATAAGTATTTGCATCACCATCTGATATTAACCTTGAATATATTAAATTATGCATTTCTATGCTGTTCTTGAATCCTTCTACCAAGATCGTGGATTCCATTCCAGTTGAAGGACCTGAAAATAAAGTAATAATTATTCCAACCATAAAATTTTAGTTTCTTTATTATTATTACAACATATTTAATATTCTGAATTTACCAGAATAATTTTTATAGCAAGCATGCTTCTTAGGTGTGACATTTTTCTTGGCAGCTTGGGCGCATATGCAGCAGTATTTATTTTTCACTGCCATATAAATAATATTTCCAGTTCTTTTCCCAATTATCGCAGCTGCGCCTGATAGGGATGAGTAATTTTTTTTATAAGATCTTTTTCCCCAACATCCATCTGCAATAACGTCAATATATGGAATGCCATTTTCAGTAACTCTACCGTCTTCCAAAGCCATTTGACGTTCTTCATTAGCGGCTTCATTCATAGAATTCAAAGCTTCTTTTTCCCAAACTTTGTTAATTGTTCCCATTCTTTTATTAAATAACTCATAGGATATATGAGGCAAGTCCATTGCTGCCAATAATTCATTAAGCTGTGTATAGCCACAACCTATAGCCACTGCACCCGCAACTGTATTAATGTTTAAGTCAATTTCAGGATCATTGCAACAAATGACAAAAGTTTCGTTACACATGTTGCATTTTAGTTTTAGTTTAGAAACAAGGCCCAGTTTTCTTTCAGATATAATTTCTACAGATTTCAAACCACAGTCTATATTACCATGTGAAGATATTTCTTGAAGCTCTTTAAAAAAATGTTTAATATTTAATATTCGCATTCCATTTACTATTTCTTGATTATTTCTGAAAAGGAAATATACATAATAAGAATTTTGCAATATTAAACAGAATAAGGCCTTTAACATTTGTTTTGTAATATCTTTTATTGTTCACATTCTTTGCTATCACTCACGGGTTCTGCAATATTATATTGAAAATTTTCCCCTTTTTTATTAATTTTATTTATCGAGAGTTTTACTATATAAATCTTTATATTGACAGACTATCCTGACATCATAGAAATAATAATACGTTTACCTGACCGAATTTGACTTCTCGTTTTCAATATTCATTTGAAAGCTTTCTTCCTGCTCAGGAAATATCATTTCGGTTACTTGAGAACTGCAACAGTTATAGTAATTAATATAAGTTAATAGAATTAGGTTTCAAATATGCTAAAATCAGAATATTGAATTAGATATGCATTTACTTGTCAACAATCTTGTTCTCATTTTCATTGTTAATATGGGAAGATCCTTTAATCACTCCAAGCGTTTCCGTAAATTCAGACCTACAATATAAATGTATTTATATTTAGTTATACAGTGACAATAGTAATAGCATTCAAGTATTTTTAAAACTCGAATCCGGACTGTCCCAACTACGATGTAGTATTGTCATACTACACTACAATACACACCTCGTCTCTGTCTCGTCATTGACGTCGCGATTATCTTTGTTATTATGTAATCTCCTAAAAAGAAAATAATGTCACCTAGTAAAATAAATAATAATAATATATGTAACAATTAAATGTTATGATTAATTTATCTGGTCCAATTTACATCAATGTGCTAGTATACACAAATGATAATTATGATTGAGAACACGTTACTTACCTTAGTAATATATTTTTTGCGAGCGTTTGGCGTTTCTTTTTTAGTAATCTAGATTTACCAGCCATTTTAGCGCGAAACTTATAATAGAGTTAAATCGTTTAGTGATTGCTCCGAGCGTCAACGTCTACCCGTGACAGTGGTCAGCGATGCACTGCCGCCCGTCGCCCGCAAGGGCTCCTGCTAACCCGAGCATAAAGATTATTCGAAAAAGCATAATTGTATATTATTCTTTTACTTTGAAATAAAAAGTCGTATATTAAAAGATGGGTAATTAAATTGTGTTTAAGATGGTGAAGGTTTCATAAAAATACGCTTGATAGTTTTTACGTGATTCTCAGATTTTTATCTGCGTTAGACCTAACTTTACAAATTAATTACACTATGTAATATAAACATAATCTAAAATATTCACATATTAAGTTATTGAGAAAATGCTCAAATTTAACATGTATTTTTTCCAATTCATTAACACCACTCGTTTAGATGTGATCTTCAGAATAAAATCATTAAAAGTCTCTTGTCGTCGCCTTAATCCAGCATTGGCATTGCTTAGTGCCTTCATTTCAACTTCAAATTAAGTTTAGGAACTAAATTAATCTACAATCATTTAAAAGTTTTATGTTACTTGTAACCTAATTTTTGCAATTCAGATCGCGCTGCGGGTTGAAGAATACTCAGCTTAAATGTACCTAGTCAGGTCATAAGTATTGTCACACAGTAAAAACTTTTCTTTTAGAATGCTGGCCACAAAAAAGTTTATTGAATTCGAATTTAGAATTGTTCATGAAAATAAAAATGTATACTTTTTGAAATTTTACTCATTTTTAAATATGGAGTGGACGCTTAAAGAAGACCGTGTTGCAGTTATTGCGTTGCATCGTTGCAGTTACGCGCCAATTCAAATTTTTAACATACTGAAAACTTTGAATATAACCAAAAGATTCGTTTATCGTACCATCAAACGATACAATGAAGACTCTAGTGTAGATGACAGGTCAAGAAGTGGTCGCACTCGGTCTGTTAGGACTCCAGCAGTGATAAAAGCTGTGAAGGCACGAATTCAAAGAAATCCCAAACGTAAGCAGAAACTGTTGGCCCTTCAGATGGGGTTAAGCAGAACCACGGTGAAAAGGGTGTTAAATGAAGACTTGGGCTTCGGGCATATCGAAGAAAATCAGGACATCGTTTGATTGCTCGTCTAATGGACCTGAGACTGAAGAGATGCCGCGCTTTGTTGAAGCGGTACGCGGGAAAAAAATATCGGGAAATTCTTTTTTCGGATGAAAAAATGTTTACCGTAGAAGAGAGCTACAACAAACAAAATGATAAGGTGTACGCACACAGTAGTGAAGAAGCGAGCAACCGTATTCCGCGTGTCCAACGAGGTCATTTTCCATCCTCGCTCATGGTATGGTTGGGAGTTTCTTATTGGGGCTTAACAGAGGTACATTTTTGTGAGAAAGGTGTAAAAACGAATGCTGTTGTGTATCAAAATACAGTCCTGACGAACCTTGTGGAACCTGTTTCTCATACCATGTTCAATAACAGGCACTGGGTATTCCAACAAGATTCGGCGCCAGCTCATAGAGCGAAGAGCACACAAGACTGGCTGGCGGCGCGTGAAATCGACTTCATCCGGCACGAAGACTGGCCCTCCTCCAGTCCAGATTTGAATCCGTTAGATTACAAGATATGGCAACACTTGGAGGAAAAGGCGTGCTCAAAGCCTCATCCCAATTTGGAGTCACTCAAGACATCCTTGATTAAGGCAGCCGCCGATATTGACATGGACCTCGTTCGTGCTGCGATAGACGACTGGCCGCGCAGATTGAAGGCCTGTATTCAAAATCACGGAGGTCATTTTGAATAAACTTTAATGTCATAAGAATCTATGTTTTGTTAAGTTCATTTTGGTATATGAATGGTTACATAATGAATAAACTTGTTACAATTATTTTACATTAAACATGTGACAGAATTTATGACCTGACTAGGTATATACTGAAATAAACTTGTAAATTATTTCTTAAACTGTAGTAACTGTAGTCAGCTACCTTACTTATTTATCAAAAATCTCATGAACTCAATTATATTTATTTAATTTTACAGTAAATTCTGAAGAATCTGCCTTAGAACACGATGAAACTGAAATGTGGAAAAAGGCTCCCCGAATGCACAAAAGTACACGAATACTTGAATCATATGAATTGGAAACAGACGGTAATAGTTTAGACATTGATAATATACCTGATTCAAAAAATATACAGCATCGATCGAGGATCAATCATCGTGGTTTTAGAACGGATGATGGGCTATACGAGAGACGCCCATTTAAATACCGCCACAAAGAAAATGAAGGGGCTAGGAAACCACATCCTCATGCTAATAAAGAATTGGGTATTTATAAGAGGAATAATCACGAGGATGACGAAGTTCCATACATCAGGAAACCTGAGAGAACAATACGTAGAAAACCACGTGATAGATATATTAAGAGTCCATCTGATATTGATGTGGAGCTTGAAGAATCGGTTGCGGAGAAGCGAATGCAAGGCACAGTTCAAGATTATGACTACAAGCTGCATGATGATAGTGAGATATCAGGAAGTCATGGTCTTACACCAAAAAGGAGATACCGACCAGTTATTGAGGAGGACGAAGAAAATAATTTCATTACCCATAGCACGAAGAAGCTAAAGGGCAGTACATATGATAATTACAACGAATATTATGATATGAAACGAGTAAATAATATCAAGAACAACCTGCCTCTGCAGGGTACAGCCGGTGAGAAAATTTTATTATTCATATTGTATTACATTGACATCTATCGGAGAAAACTATTCAACGTATTATATATAAGTCAGTGGTCTCGACACATGCCTTTATGTATATACGACATATAGGCCATATGTGTGATACATATAAAAATATGCAATTTTTTTCTCATAGAATCAATTTATTATTATTAAGGTTTTCATCTATTAGATTTTACATATTTTTTTATTGCTGTAGCTGTCTTTTTATAGCAGATAGCCTGACGGCCCATTTAGAATTTAGCAGTTACCGTTGCCTACGTGTGTTTGCAACGCCAGTGGCATCGCGAACACGCTGCTGTCCCATAAGGGTACAGGAACTTGGGTCACTAATGCCGGAACACAACACAAAAGTTATTATGGCGGCATACTTAAAACCAAAGGTGGTCGCCATCCAGACGGGTTTGGTGCCCGACCACGTAGCTAGGGTGGGTTGTTTTGTCGCCTCTTACGAGAGGCTGATCCCAGCCGTAGATGTCAGTATTCTTTCTCCGCCCCTGCACGGATAAAAAAATTTATACGGATCAATAGTTAACTAAACTGTCATTAAATTTATAAATATACCTAGTCAGGTCATAAATTCTGTCACATGTTTAATGTAAAATAATTGTAACAAGTTTATTAATTATGTAACCATTCATATACCAAAATGAACTTAACAAAACATAGATTCTTATGACATTAAAGTTTATTCAAAATGACCTCCGTGATTTTGAATACAAGCCTTCAATCTGCGCGGCCAGTTGTCTATCGCAGCACCAACGAGGTCCATGTCAATATCGGCGGCTACCTTAATCAAGGATGTCTTGAGTGACTCCAAATTGGGATGAGGCTTTGAGCACGCCTTTTCCTCCAAGTGTTGCCATATCTTGTAATCTAACGGATTCAAATCTGGACTGGAGGAGGGCCAGTCTTCGTGCCGGATGAAGTCGATTTCACGCGCCGCCAGCCAGTCTTGTGTGCTCTTCGCTCTATGAGCTGGCGCCGAATCTTGTTGGAATACCCAGTGCCTGTTATTGAACATGGTATGAGAAACAGGTTCCACAAGGTTCGTCAGGACTGTATTTTGATACACAACAGCATTCGTTTTTACACCTTTCTCACAAAAATGTACCTCTGTTAAGCCCCAATAAGAAACTCCCAACCATACCATGAGCGAGGATGGAAAATGACCTCGTTGGACACGCGGAATACGGTTGCTCGCTTCTTCACTACTGTGTGCGTACACCTTATCATTTTGTTTGTTGTAGCTCTCTTCTACGGTAAACATTTTTTCATCCGAAAAAAGAATTTCCCGATATTTTTTTCCCGCGTACCGCTTCAACAAAGCGCGGCATCTCTTCAGTCTCAGGTCCATTAGACGAGCATTCAAACGATGTCCTGTTTTTCTTCGATATGCCCGAAGCCCTAAGTCTTCATTTAACACCCTTTTCACCGTGGTTCTGCTTAACCCCATCTGAAGGGCCAACAGTTTCTGCTTACGTTTGGGATTTCTTTGAATTCGTGCCTTCACAGCTTTTATCACTGCTGGAGTCCTAACAGACCGAGGGCGACCACTTCTTGACCTGTCATCTACACTAGAGTCTTCATTGTATCGTTTGATGGTACGATAAACGAATCTTTTGGTAATATTCAAATTTTTCAGTATGTTAAAAATTTGAATTGGCGCGTAACCGCAACGATGTAACGCAATAACTGCAACACGGTCTTCTTTAAGCGTCCACTCCATATTTAAAAATGAGTAAAATTCTAAAAGTTATACATTTTTATTTTCATGAACAATTCGAAATTCGAATTCAATAAACTTTTTTGTGGCCAGCATTCTAAAAGAAAAGTTTTTACTGTGTGACAATACTTATGACCTGACTAGGTATTTCTATCTTAAAAATTATTTTTATCGCGAGTCTTTTCCACCTTTGTTCTGTTCGTGAAAAGGTTGATACATAGTATAAAATACAGTGATAAATCTTAATTTCACGCAAAAAATAACACAAAATGAAGACCGGAAATTTAACTATAGAATTGTCTGTGCTCAGTGATTGAATCATCAACATCAACGCCGCCGTTAATAGAGGAGTCATTGCGACGAGCCCTGAGTCTATCGACGAGAATATATGAAAATCCTACCACCACTGAGTCTACAACAGCCACCCCAACGACAAAAAGCATTGACCATTTAAAAAATACGAACGAGCTGTCCTTGGCGGAGAAGTCCAGATTGTCTATACTGAGAAAGGCTGAGAAGAAAGATGCTTTGCGGCAGGGAAGCACCACGAAACCTCCAGTTTTATTGCAGGTGACGGATAAAATTGTCACTGTCGTTGTGGTCGAGCCCGGTACCAGTCAGCGTCCTTGGATGAGGGTTCGAGAGCTATCAGAAGATTCCCCAGAGACAATTAGACAAGTAAAACTACTTATGAAAAAGAAACTACTAGAGGAGTCAAAAGATATGATTTCTCTTACAGAAAACTGGGATCAATTCGTGTGTGAATATGTCGATATGTCGCTCATAAAAAATAAGGCTGATGTAATTTATTTTCATATCGCAAATTTATTTCTAATTTTCATTCATTTATTATTCAGTGAGTATTGAAAATAAATGTTATAAAGTCTGTTTAATCTAATTAATCATTTTATTTTTTTGAAAGAAATTTCAATGTAAATAAGATGGGCTTCATTTTAATCATGTTTGAAACAAGTTATCAGTCGTATTTCTAAAATATTCATCATCATCATCATCATCATTTCAGCCGGAAGACGCCCACTGCTGGACAAAGGCCTCCCCCAAAGATCTCCACGATGATCGGTCCTGCGCTGCCCTCATCCAACCTATCCCGGCGATCTTGACCAGATCATCGGTCCATCTTGTGGGGGGCCTACCAACACTGCGTCTTCCGGTACGCGGTCGCCATTCGAGGACTTTTCTGCCCCAACGGCCATCAGTCCTTCGAGCTATGTGCCCAGCCCACTGCCACTTCAGTTTTGCAATCATCCGGGCTATGTCGGTTACTTTGGTTCTCCTGCGAATCTCCTCATTTCTGATTCGATCTCGCAGGGAAACTCCGAGCATAGCCCTCTCCATTGCTCTCTGAGCGACCATGAGCTTTCTCATAAGGCCCATAGTTAGCGACCACGTCTGCGTTCCGTATGTCATCACTGGCAACACACATTGGTTAAAAACCTTCGTCTTGAGACACTGCGGTATTTGGGACGAAAAGATTTTACGGAGCTTCCCGAACGCTGCCCATCCGAGTTGGATTCGACGAGTGACCTCTTTCGCGAAATTGGACCTGCCTAACTGGATCGTTTGACCCAAGTAGACGTATTCGTCAACAATTTCGAAAGTACAGTTCCCAACTGTTACGGGGGTAGGTGCGACATGGACATTAGACATGATCTTCGTCTTGTCCATGTTCATTTTGAGACCTACTCCTTGGGAAGCTGTATTGAGGCCATCAAGCATATGGCTTAAGTCTTCCATGGTTTCAGCCATGATTACGATATCATCTGCGAATCTAAGGTGAGTGATGTACTCACCGTTAATGTTGATGCCCAGTCCGTTCCAGTCCAGAAGCTTGAAGACATCTTCCAACGCAGCAGTGAACAGCATCGGCGATATGACATCGCCTTGTCTGACTCCCCGCTGCAGTCGGATAGGCTTCGAGTTCTGATCCTGGAGACGGACTGACATGGTGGCGTTTTCATACAAACACTTCAACGCTTTGATGTATCGATAATCAATGTGGCACCTCTGGAGAGACTGAAGCACCGCCCAGGTCTCGATCGAATCAAAGGCTTTCTCATAGTCCACGAACGCCAAGCATAGTGGCTGGTTATACTCCTCCGTCTTCTGTATAACCTGCCGCAGCGTATGTATGTGGTCTATGGTGCTAAAACCTTTTCGGAATCCGGCTTGTTCGGGAGGCTGGAAGTCGTCAAATCTGCGCGCGAGACGATTCGTGATGACCCTTGAAAACAGCTTGTAAACATGGCTCAGAAGTGATATCGGTCTAAAGTTCTTCAAAAGGGTTTTGTCGCCCTTTTTGAAGAACAGCACCACTATACTTCCGTGCCAGGCCTGCGGCGTTTTGCCATCGAGGATGACGGAATTAAATAGCTTCTGGAGGATTTTAAGCACAGGAGTACCACCAGCTCTCAGAAGCTCGGCTGTAATTCCATCATCACCCGGCGCCTTGTTGTTTTTAAGCTGTTTAAGGGCCACACTAATCTCGTACAGACTGACGTCTGGGATATCTACGGTGTAGTGTCGGGTTAATTTGGCTCTTGGGTCTTTAGCCTTGTTGTTAACAGGTGCCCGTGTGGTCGTGTATAGCTGTCCGTAGAACTTCTCGACTTCCCTCAAAAGTTCGGGTTTAGACGAAACGACCCTGCCGTCGTCGGTCTTCAGCTTCGTCAGTTGGCTCTGCCCAATAGACAATTCTCGTGCGAATACTTTAGAGCCCTTGTTACGCTCTATAGCCGCCTTTACACAGTCTGTGTTATGGCGGCGGATATCGCGAGTCAAGGACTTGGAGATCTGTCTATTTAGCTGCCTATACTGGGAAGCATCGTCCGGGGACTGAAGGGTCATTTGACGTCTCACATCCATCAATTTGAGAGTAGAATCTGAGATTTTTCCGGTTCTTTTTGAACGGCTGGCCTTGAAAAATTTAGACCCGGCCGTTTGAACAGCTTCCACGAAAATATTCATATTACTTAAATATCCTCTAAAATAATTCCAAGTAGACTTTTCTTGACAGGGATTCTTTTAAAGGATATTTTTTAAATGATTATTATTTATCCAGAGCCCTTTGTAATTAAAATTATATCAAAAACACATTTTCTTATGAATACAAACATTATATATTTAATATAATACTTAATGTTAAAGTTAAAAGCAAATAACGAAAATGGTCTAATGGCAAGTGATTACTGTCACCATTGCGTCTTTCCATTGATTTATAAACACTGGTCGTGTGGTAGGAATATAAATAGGGCGATCTCATTACAAAGACGACTCACCGATTATTCTTTTTACGCAAAAGGAAATCTTCAGTTTCTCCTCTCGAGATTAGGGTCAGGTAGGAGACAAATTGATCCACATGTTGGACTGACATATAGGTGGCGCCACATATGCAAAATCTATTATAACATTCGATAACGCCATTCTTTATAAGAATGTGTCTAAATTTCATGAGAACTGGACCACGTGTTCTCAAGTTATTGTTTGTGTCAGGCAACTTGGTGTTTTTGTCAAAAGATGGATAAGAAAGAATTTCGTGTGTTGATCAAACATTGTTTTTTGATCGGAAGAAATGATAAAGACGCAAAAAATGGCTTGATGAGCATTATTCGGACTCTGTTTCAGGGAAATCAACCGTTTTCGTATAATGAATTTAATCGTGGTTGTAGCGACGCCAACCAAGCTCAATGCGGTGGTTGCCCAAATAGGCTTAACGAAGAAAACGTCAAATAAATCTGAAGAATTGTTTACCGACCGCAAAATGAAAGTCAGAGAGATGGCTGAGGTTTCAAAGTTATCATATGGTGGCGTGATTAATATTTTACTTGACAATTTGGGTATGAAAAAGCTCAACTCAAAGTGGGTGCCACGTTTGTTAACACCGGGTCAAAAACAATAACGAATCGACGATTCGGAGGCCTGTCTGAAGTTTTTCATAATAAAGCGGACGTTTTGCATCGGTATGTGACCATGGATGAAACCTGAATACAAATTACACTCCAGAGTCAAAACGCTTGTCAGCTGATTGGGTTGAGGCAGCTGGAAGCATTCTAAAGCAACCAGACACAAAAATTGGCGGGCAAGGTTATGGCATCAGTATTCTGGGATGCGCATGGTATTTTGTTTGTCGAATATCTTGAGAAAGGAAAAAAGGTTAATTCTGAATACTATACAGCGTTATTGGACCAATTGAGCGAAGAAATGAAGAACAAACGGCCCCACATGGCAAAGAAAAAACCACTGTTCCACCAAGACAATGCACCATGTCACAAATCAATGGCTACGATGGTCAAATTGCATGAATTGCACTTCGAATTGCTGCCCCACCCTCCGTATTGGCCAGATTTGGTCCCCAGCGACTACTGGCTGTTCGCCGACCTGAAAAGGATGCTCCAGGCAACTGAGGCCTATTTTGCAAGTAAAGATCAAGCGTTCTATAAACATTGTATCGAGAAGTTAGAGAAGCGTTAGGCCGATTTTAGCGCCTTAGATGGAAATTATGTCGATGAATGAAAACGAATTTTGAGAAAATTTTGTGTTTTTCTTACTTAGTCCGGAAACTTATCTCTGTGTTACATAAGCTTTTTTTACTATTTTTAGAACGAGTTTAGTATCAAGGGACTTTTAATAAGATATTCATCGTATTTCCTAGTTATTAACATGTATACGTCAAAGGCAAGTAATAAGGGAAGCTATTTTGCATGTTGTAAATTACGTTATCGGGAATTTGATTAACAGGTTTGTAATAAAGTTCACAAAATTTCCAATATTCCAATATTCAATCACAAAATAATCAGAGCCGAAGAAATGTAAATAATTTAATATTATACCTACACTCGGTGGTGCCAAACGTTCTGCCAGCTCTAAGTTAAAAAAAGAAATACATAAAATTAATTATATTAGTTTCAATAATTAAACTACAAACTACACTTACATATCATTGCACAGTGTAATTACTGTCTCTGCAACGAGTGTGGAACTCATGAGTATTACTGTTTGGGGGGGGGGGGGGGGTTATTTCGCAGAGAGAACGCTGTCGTCAAATATCCCCCTAACAACAAATAGGTAATTAAAACTTACCGAGATTTTATCGACTGCGTCAGTCAAACTAACATAGCACGTCTACTTTCAGGAATGTTACGTGTTTAATTAGATTAAGTTTTGTGAATATGTCTGTGTGTTGCTTGAGAACACAATAACTATTAATGTCTGCACTTGTGTCTTTTGTGTTCTAAGATACTGATGAATTTACATCAGTATCAGTTTGGTGGGCGTTTCGGTGTGAAAGTAGTGTCTGCTACCAAATATTTCAGCACAGTTAAAATGATGCCGAACGTATCGGCAGCAGATCTTTTATTTTATAACAACTTTTTACAGTGATTTTTTCTTTAATCTCAGTTTATTCACAATGAATAACAAGAATAACTGAAAATATGGGGTTAACATAACAGTTTGTTAAAAAACATAAATAAACTTTGAAGTCATGAGATAAATGTAGACTTAATTTCTCTTTTAGGGTTTTGTGGTCAGGGTGGTGGTAGGCGCCTTATGTCGAATATCTCTTGTTCCCGGCCTTAGTTCTGGACATACTTTGAAATGAGTCCGCAGGGACTGCTGTCACCTCCTGCTAAGCAATAATGTCCATGAAGGAAATGGTGGTGCGGGAATGGTAGCTGAGAAACCATCTCCCGTCAACGCAGGACTAGACCCAGTGCTGGAGGGCGTCCAACGACTCTCAGCCGCTTTAACTAGCAACACATCTGGGGAGGTACTGCTGTTCACACCTATACTGCAAAGGCGGGTGCACTCGTGCCCCCTCAATCCCGGATTGTCACAATAGAACGCCGGTGCTCGAAACCCACAGCATGGGAGAGGCCTGCCCTGTCACAAAGGGCCGTCCGGCGCCGGTCTAGTATATAGGGTAAGCAGGCCAACTGTCTGTTGAGCCAGGCAAAGGGGACGTCTATACGTATAATATTTATAACGAAGACTGTAAGTCAAATAAAAGCAGCCTTTTCCTTTTGAAAATATACCTACATACAAAATTTTGAACCCAATCTGAATACAAAATAACATCTTCATGAATCAGAAAAGAATTTTTAATGTATTGTATAAATTTTCAGTGACTTCTCCGAGCAGAGCAGTGCGCGAACTCCACGCTTTGTTGAATGAGCATCGGCATAGGAACGACGTGAACGATTCTTTAACTTTCACGTCACCGATAGTTCCGTCGTTCAATCCAAACGCAGTCGCAGATGTATTCGAGAAGCAATGGCTTGAGGTCATTAGAAGAAGTAAAGCCGTGCGATTAATGATAACCATTTATAGTACTTTTTTAGCTTTAATAAACATTTTACAAATATATGATGATGTGTATATATTTTATAACTTCTGTATACATTAATTTCTATGGTATTTTAAATACTGAATATTCATATATACTTACTATATATACTTGCCAAGAGAGGGACGAAGCTCTGGCGCGTGCTTTCCTTTAGGGCTCGCAAGGTTCTGAATTAAGCTAAATCTGTCACATCAGTATGCGACTATAACGCAAAAGGTCAAAATGAAATGTTTTACACCAAATAAAAACTTCAACGCCACCCTGTGACGCACGGGGGACGCGCATGGCGCGTATTTTTCTCTCAGACCAAGCCACCTTTATGGTGAACGCACACTTGTTCGAGCCGAACGCGCCGAACGAATCGAAGTCAAGGAGGCCTCGCACACACATATCTGCACCAGATGAATCGACAGCGCCGAAAGAATCGACCGCGTCGAAGAAATCGTTTCTATTTCCTTTTCGCCTGCAATGCAGAAATAGTACTCGCTCGTAGAATGCGAGCGCATCGGTCGAGTGGACCGCATAAGCCGCGTCGAATCTGATGACGTCATCCGAATTCATGTAGGATTTCTGGGGTTCTTCTCGATTCGGGCGATTGGACGCGGGCAAGTGTGCGAGGTTTCATGAGATTTCATATACAGAATTCTAAAATTCGTTTCGTTCGACTCGTTCGGCGCGTTCGGCTCGGACAAGTGTGCGTTCACCATTACTGTGTCATAACTGCCGAGGATGCAGATACGCCTGAGCCACAAGACCTAAAATCTAATAATTTGTCATTTCGCTGGATAGTTATAAATGGCGCCTGGATTTCACAGCACCATTGGTTAGGAAGATGCTTCCCAGCTCAAATTCAGAACAAAGCCAATTCATTGTTTAAGAAGCAAAGGAAGACATTTTTCCTTACGTCCTCATGAAAGTAAAACCAATCATACTTTGATTGACGACCTCCATGGCCTTAATATATCGGAACGCATGCGGGGGCATGGATATCCCGTTCCAATATGTATTTATTAACAAAAGAACATTATAGTGCTCTGCTTATCAAGCATACCACATTTTTACGCTTGATCCAACCATCAATAAGACTTGAATTTAGGAAAAGCGCCATCTAGCTAAGATTTCCTGGAAACTGGCATTAATCAATTCCACGCGGTATTGTGACAGAGGGCCGCTATGCCCGCCGTGCGTCGCCACGATGTTAGACTAAGAGGGCCAATTGCAATGTGTTTAAAATTCTATTTGTAGTTCTTTTTGTGTAAAATACTATATTTTAAAATCATACATATATATTTTTTTTATCATTTTTTCATAATCATAAACGTTACCTGCTGTAGAACATGAATTTTATATTATTAATTATTTTGAATCAATTTATTGTTGCATCTCCATTGAGCGCAATTCAATAGCAAATAATACTAATTTTCATTAATTGATGTACTAATAATAATATACGAAGTGTTTGATAAATAACAGACTGTATTCATAATTAATTGAATCTTTAATGCTTAAAGGTTTATTTAAATCTGCAATAATATAATTGTTAAATAAAATCACTCTTATTTACCCTGAGTTTTAGAATGAATGAACTTATTCTGAGTTAATTAATTAATTTAGTTTAGATATTATTTCGATGTAACTTAATTTTTGTCCGTTTTACGAAAAGCTTAATGTTTTAGTATTTTACAGCGGGCCTATGGAATGGAATCCACAATAAATTCGAAATAGGTTCTGAACAGCTACGAACACGTAGAGGGAAAAGGAGGGAGGGAGGGAGGGGGCATCGCGGCAGTACGGCAGTTGCTTTTGGCGGTGTCTCCTCATCATTTATTCGCCGCGCGAGCCGCGGGCCGGTCGTTCGTAGTGATTGAGAGTGAGTGCGGGGCCGGCGCGACTCCCCGTTCAGTGTAGTTGTATTGCATCCAGTAAGAGCCGGTGTTTTGTGACTATTATGAGCGACAGGGACAGGTCGTCGCCCTCCCTCACGGAAACCCCGCTGAAGACGTACATCGGTCGTCACGACGATGAATATCCACTGATAAATGGAAACGGTAAGTGTCATAATTCACCCCAAGGGACGCGGAGGCAGCGAGAAGCCGATAAGCACGCCGTCTCCGAGAGGCGCACCTCACCACCACTGGGGCACTGGGTCAGCAGTGCGTCGTGCAGTGCACGACTCGTGCCCGTCTCGCGCTGCGGACCCGCGCGCGCTGTAACTTTGCCGCAATGAAGCTTCCGCGGGTTCGATCGACCCGCCAGTGGTCCCTTCCCGAACCGCACACATCTAAACATTAGGATACTTACTACCTACTATATCGATGGGTTTGCCATCATCATCTATTCGCGAACAGGGGATGGATTGACGTAGGAATGATGCGGAGGCCGCTGGTGGTACGGTTGCGTGGAGGTTCTGAAACAAATGAAGACGGTACGGTCTCCAGCTGTCGCGGATCGATACTCGGCGGCCTTAAGTCTGGGAGTCGAGTCGAAAAGGGATGGGCATAAAAGCAAGATAATACGTCCGCCGTGGTTTACTTCCGCATCGTCTGCGATTAAAATCGTTTGAGTTTGCGAGCTATGATGACTGAAGATTACAAGGGATTATGGGTAACGTAGCGGTCGTGGGTACTATGTGCCACCTGACCTTACCTCGATTAGGATATCTATATACTTTTGTACTCGAACCGATTTCAAATACTACCTATATTTATAGCACAGCTTCCGCAACCTACTTTTATACTTATCGATTAGAATTTTTACATTCCAAACTGTCTGAAATGAACAGGCTGTCTGGAATTAACATGAAATAAATACAATCAATTTTTTTATCTAATACGCGTTAATTCTCAGTCAGTATGGAAAATGATCGGATTAAATATTTTTAAACGGCTACACTGACGCTACTAGTGTCAATACGATGTCAGCGAGTCATGTGATACTTAGCCACGTTAATTTTTACCATAACGACCGCGTCAGAAGTTACCAATCTTCAGTACATGAAATATTTTAAATATAACCTAAGACAGATCGTATTTGTGCGCGTGCATCTAGCCTTGACCAAAATCTATTTCGACCATGAAACAATCTTCGGTGTTGTGCGTGGTGTGCTTATTATCGAATATAACTAAATAATTTCTACGATAACATTCTCAAACTTTTACGTAAAAAAATAATGGTTTAGCTAGCCAAAGAAGATTGTATGCAAAGGGTTGACACATTTTGATTAGAAATCATGTACCGTACACAACTATGTTGCTAGCATTAATCTGAAGGCTATATTACGTTGATGAATAATTGTTTAATGAGGATAATTAAAAACAAAATATTGTGATTTTAAACTATTTCTAACGTTCATATATATCTTTTTAGTTTTCCAAAAAGAAATATTGAGCTACATGGGAGTTCTCGGAGTGGGCGAGATTAGCGGGCCAGGTGGTAGGAGAACAGCGAGATTTTTTAGTCGGTAATCGAATGTCGGCCATCTTTCTCGGAGTCCTACTAACCCCTCAATCCCCCCTGGTCGAGGGGACTCAATCATAAGAGTTTTACCTGGAAAAAAGATGAGAGCTTTGCAGTATAAGAATGTAAAGTTCTCATACTTTAGATTTTTAGAAATACGATGCGAATACTCGTTGAAGAAGAATGTGTTTATGTGCTAGTATTTTAAATGGGCAGAAACTAAAAAAGTACATTTGCAATATTGAATGAAGTTTATAATTTCGTCGTGATCGTAGAATAACGTGGGATTTGAAAAAAATCCAAAATTCACTTTTTATCATATTTGGATACTACATTATCTAAATATTATTGCTACATTAAAAAAAAATTACATGTATTTTAGATTTCAAATTAAGCAGTCGGTAAAGTGACGAATATGATAGAATCTCATAGTAAAATGACGCTTGTGTATTTTTAAAATGGCTGTCCTGTAAAGTTTAATATATGTCAGATCCGTCACTATTCTACGACTACGACCATATACCATTTAACTTCCACCTGAGAGTTTCCGTTACTGCAAATTTTCCCAAGAAAATTCTAAACTTAATGTTATAGGAAGTTTAAAACTTTTTAGGTGGCGTATTATGTTCGAGAAACTAAGGAAGTGAAATTAAAAGCTAAAAATAATATTATAAAGAGGGTCAACGCCCTCGCATTGCTCTATATCAAAGTCGTATTACATCGTGCACACCGCCCTCGGGGCTTCTATTGGAATATGATTTAAAGGTCCTCAGGCGTCGTTCACTTTGACAGGAAGAGGCGATCGAATACACTATTAACTTTTACTTGTTAAATAACTAAGTCCATATACTTTTTTATGGTTTATTACAGTGTAAATGAGTTCTTAACCTGCTAAGCGGCGAATAACGTTTTGTTCAGCTTGTTTCACAATGGGAAAATTTTTCTTTATAATTATAAATAATATCAAAACACCTCAAGTAATAAAAAGAAATCACCTTTATTGATTTTATTTATTTCAACAAAATATTTAATAACATTTAAAACAAAACTAATGTCAGTTCAATTTATAGAACGAATTAAAAATTAATGTGTTCGAAACATTACGACAAATGTTCATGACAAAAATGTCATGCCCATTGCAGTAGTATTTCATGTATGACCATATATTTTGTCATACCCGGTTAGCAGGTTAAAAATTATATACATCTCTTCATTTAAGAATGTACTTTAAGTCCGTAAAATGTACATTTATTGATGTACATACTAGGATAATTAATATTATCCTCAAAAGTTAATGGTGTCCAAAAATAACAACCTAATCATATTATATACATATTCAAAAACCGCGAAAAAACCACTTTAACTGTCTCTGTCTGGCTCTAACTGAAAGTTGATGTCAAATCATTTGTCTGTAGCTTGTTCTATTACCTCTTTCTAGTCCATATCTACACACAACCCCATCACCATTTTGCCATCAAAAAGGAGATCTTTCACGGCCTTTCACATCCCAAGGTTTGCAGACAACTACGGGTAAAGGTGATAAGATTGAGGTGTGAGGCTTCCAATTGGGCTATACCTATATATTCTGTTTTCAATGTAATAAATAAACAGGCATAATCCCAAATAATAATAATAAATAATAATATTATAATAATAAAGCCCTTTTATTCCACCATTTATAATACTTTGGTATTATTATAAATAGCCTAAATAAATTTTTTTATTGATTGAGTTAAAAATTGCATAAAATGATGGAAAGATATTGAAATACAGAGAAAAAACACATGTAAAATACTAGATGGGTTTCTTAATCTGTTGCCGTGTGCGCAATAATTATCACGGTGCGCTTATCACTACTGTTTACGCCTCATTGATAACCGGGGTACGATTTGATGCGATCATGGGACACATGATAAGAGTGCGGGGAAAATATGCGCCGCATATTGCCCAGTCTAGACTTGTTATCATCGTTAGCCCCGGCCTCTTGGCACGGAGTATATAAGATTGATCTTTGTTTCTCATTATCAGGTACGATGCAATTATGTGGACTCTTAACGAGCGAACCGCTGAATGCTATTGCTAACTCCGTCCGTAGTTTTCATTTAACAGTTCACAATTGTCTTTGTACATTATAATTCACATCAAAACTATCAAATTATTAGTATATCGTCTGCTTAATTATCAGAATGCGTACATAACTCCATTTGGATAAACTTTTCAAGAGCAAGTTAAAACTTTTGTTATGCACGGAAATTATTTTACTCATAACACTGTCACTCATAACAAATTAGCCATATTTTTGAAGAACATACGAAATAATCCAATAGATAGGCTTCAAAATAATCCATCTAGTAAAATTTATGTATTATATCGTTATTTTGTGGAGTTACGCATTCTAATAACTAAGCCGACGATATGTAACATACACATGACCTACATATCTTGTATCATAATATTCACGTTTAAGTGAATGAGTGAGAAAATTAACTCGTGAATGACGAGTACAATAATTGAACACGAGGTAGGAACTAACTAGGCAGCAAGGCTGATTAGCCATTCGCTCAGCACCGCCATTTATCCTGTTAGAGCTAGAGCGAAGGAAGTCCTCTTTAAGAAGTGGCAAGCGTCCAGATCTCCTGAAGATCGCGACGCATACCGACTGGCAAAGTGCGCCACTAAGCTATTGCCAGAGCCAGACGAGACCACTTACAACCACTTTATGATAAGTTGGAATCGTCTGAGGGGCCGAAGCTCATCTATAAGTTGGAGCGCTACAGGGTCAAAGCGGCACAGGACATTTCTAAGTGCGCTGTGTGAAAGATAGTTGCCCACAGGGCAACCTGCTATGCGAGGACATCGTGATGAAGGAGAGATGGCGCTCGTATTTCCACGAGCTCTTGAACACGCAGCACAAAGAGGTACAGCCGCCAGATCTTCCTCCGAATCAAGGACTAGTGCCACTGGTAACGCCTGCAGAAGTTCAGAATTGTCTTCGCCGCATGAAGAATCGGAAAGCTGTTGGATCCAATAGAGCCCCCATCGAAGCCTGGAAGGCGATGGGCTCTCGTGATGTGGGCATCTTAATCGACCTTTTCAACCGGACACTCCTCACCGGTACGATACCGAGTCAATGGAGACTGAGTATCATTACTCCAGTCTTCAAAGGCAAGGGGTCGGTGCAGGAGTGCGGTAGTTACCGAGGGGTTAAGGTCATGTCCCACACCATGAAGCTCTTCGAAAGGGTTATCGACTCTCGGATTCGACAGGAGTGCACTGTTTCGGAATATCAATATGGGTTTCGCCCTGGTCACGGGACAATGGACCCTGTTTTTCGCGGCAGCCTTCATATCCGTGACATTGCGGATAAATTGCAGGAGTGTCATCTTCGCTGGGGAACAAATGTCTGGCCATGCCGCCACCGCCGGTCCCCGGCAGGAGGGTTAGACCCAGAAAGTGCTGGCTTGACATCGTAGGGGTTGATATGCGTGCTAATGGACTGGCCACCAGGGATGCCGAAGGTCGTGCGAAGTGGAGAAGAAAAAGTCGGAAAGCGGACCCCGGGCGCCGAAGCGAGAGGCTGCAACCGGGATTCAACGCTAAGATGATGATGATTTAACATATACAAGACCTACTTGTATCATAATATTCACATTTAAGTGGATCATATCACGAAGGAAGGAAATTAGAATTGTCCATTGAGAAAATTAACTCGTGAATGACGAGTACAATAATTGTACACGAGGTAGGAACTAACTAGGCGGCGAGGATGATTAGCCATTCATTCAGCACCGCCATTTATCCGGTTAGAAGCAGGTAATCCAGTTTGCTCCAACTGAGGGTACGGGGAAGCGGCGGGCGCAGCCGGTCCGTGCTCTCACGTATTAATGTCATCATCCTAACACGATAAGATCTTCTGTGCTTGTTGAACTTGTTTTATTTGTACTTAACGCTTAACTTGATGATGATTCATTTGTTTTACATATTACATTTTATTTGTAATATTATCTCTTCATTAATTGTGAACTATTTATAAAACTTTGTCTTTCTAATTTATAAGTATTTCCATGGTTATTACTTTCACAACTGTTTATAAACATCTTCTTAGTGGTTGCAACCCAAATTTACGCTTAGGTGTCCAGGGTCTGCTTTCCGACTTTTTCTTCTCCACTTCGCACGGTCTTCAGCATCCCTGGTAGTGACTCCATTGGCACGCATATCACCCTTTATGACGAGAAATCAGCACTTTTTGGGCCGACTACCTGTGGAGGGAACAGGTAGAGTTCCTAACGCAATTCCGCGTCACTCCACAACTTAATCAATTTTTTTTATTGATGAGAACTAGCAGCTACAATATGCACTGCTGACATACTGCCGTCCACGTAAGGACATTGGAACCTGGGTCTCTTATCCTGGAACACAATACAAGGTTATTATGGCGGTACATTTAGAGTTTAGTATTACGGCGGTATATGTAGAGTTGCTATCCAGACCAGTTGTTTTGTCGCCTATTACGACAACGACCGCCCGGTTTTTTTTATTTCTTATCCATTTTGTTAACTGTAATTGCTTATCGACTTGTTCCCGATTTTAAGTTTTATTTGCTTCTTCATAGCCATCATGTTAGTATATTTACATTTTAAATCATTATCTTGGAGTGCACTGTACCATCTCATATTATGAGTCGGTAGCCCTAAAAATAAAAAGCCCATTGAGAAGCATATTATAATTTGAAACGTTAATCTAGTTCTTCTTTGGTTTTCTTTCATGTTATTTTACCCATCCACCGTAGTATATTCAAATATCTTAAAGCTATTTCAATGGGGAGTCCATTGAAGTATATTTTTACTTTATATAGGAAGAAGCCCGAAGAATACGGCCACGTGAGGTTACGAGGACATGGAAAATACAGTAAAGAGTTAATAGTTATATCATTATGAATAATTAACTTCGCAAAACATAAATAGGATATCATAAAATGACTAATTAACTCCAGAGCATGTAATATGTTTGTTGTTTTTACATTTCCTCAAAACATTAGTAATGCAGGATAAATTTATTTTCCGCCATTTAAACGATCGGATTATAGGAGTATTGTAATTTTATAATTAATTTAATCAGGCTAATATTGTCGATTTAATATTTCGCTCGGCACTGCGAATTTCCTATTTAGATGCCTTAGTGACATAGTTGTCGAATGGGAATTGTGCACGGGCCCCGTAAAAGTCGGCAATCTGGCAAAAGTTGTTGTTTACTCAAGAAGAAACCAATAAAAATGTCGCTTAAGGATATGTTAGATGATTGACAACGAAATTTCGTTAGCGTCCTACTTTCAATGTGAAACGAGAAAAATAATTTAAATAAAAAGGAAGGTACATGTTGTGCCGACTCCATATAATGTGGGATAAGGGCAGGAGGAAGAAGATTGTCAATTTTGATTTGTTTTCATACACCACTTCTTGGTAACGTGCAGCAGGGTAATGTGAGATTCTACGTGAAACGCGCCCGTGTGCTCCCTCTTGATTAGGAAACACGTCGCTGGTGTACCCACTAAAGCCTCGGTGTTCCCTTGTTCGCCAGCGCCGGAGACCTTGGACGTGACCTCAGTCTGTTCCAGACAGCCGCCGTTTCATTTTCTACCTTACCTTGCAATGGCAAACGTACGTCGTAACGCTTGCGGAAGTCACAGGTTTGATTATCGTCCCTTATCTGAACGTTTATGAATAATATGAGTATGTATTTACTTACAAAAAAGTTCTTAGGTAGTATATTGGCTGACTAGTACAATGCTACTTAATTTGAGATTGTCTCACCATCTAGATGGCGTTGTGTGAATTGTCCCATTATATTTATATACTACCTCATGCACGATCAACTGAATCCACAGAGCCCCGAAAGACCGAATGACTGCGTCAATGCGATTTCTGAAAAATTAGATGAATTTCTTGAAAAAGACTGGGATTGTATTATTATTATTATTACACATCATTGATTACCGAACTATTTTGAACCATAAACATAAAACTGGTTCCTAAAAGAAGATTGAGGTAAGTTAACATTTACGCTATAAAAAGTATTGTTACGTCTATGGTAGCAGATTCTAAAGAGAAAATGGCCAGAATAAAAAAAGGTGTTACCTTTTATCGTGAAATCGCTTGACCACACTCCTTCGGAACCCCGTGCGCAGGATAGTATCGAAACTGGGCACTATGGGATTTTGCTCCCCTTCTTGGTTATGACCAAGGGTTGCCTCTGCGCGCGGTTTGAAGAGCACTGCGAGACGCGGGGGGCGGTGGTGTTGAGAGCCTGGCCGCGCTTCCCGCCAGCGGTATGGTCTACGTCTCTCATATGGTCTATCTAAAAATGGCGAAACATCATCGATAATAATAAAGCATATTCAGTATAAATAAATTTATTCAAGCGTTATTAGACCACAAAAATGTTTCACTTTTCCCAACCTAATGTTTTAATGAAATTTAATAAAAATTTAATGAAACATGTTACATTAATATTTGAAATAAAAATATTTATTGATATTCTATTTTACACAGGGTTTAATTTATGTGCCATTCGTCCAAACATGCACAGGCCAGGTTTCGAGCCGATAACTCGTAGGTAGAGTCGTGTTACTCATTATTTACAGTTTATATGTTTGTTAATACATTCGACTTAATATTCGTTAGTAAAAATATAATTAGTATAAAAATACTTAAAGTATTCGAAGAACTGACCTTTGCTTTAGCGCGGAACAGTTGTTCATACAGATAGTTGGTTTAACGTAATTTTTAACCAAAACAAACTCACAAACGTTCTATGTTTACATTTTAATAGAATGAATGATGTAATTCAGATAATGTATTATACTTAAAACATTTTACTGAACAATAGCAAATGTTGTTTTGCCATATGAATTAAAAAAAAAGTAGCCAATGTCCTTCTCCAGGGTATTTCTAGGCCGTATGTTATTTCCCAATCTATGACTCTACCGAAATTCATCAAAATTTCAGCAGTTTGAAAAGCAGCCTGAAAGCAGCGTAACAAACAAACACTTTCGCACTTATATATTAGTTAGAATTTCAATTAATGTCAAATCATTTGAGATAATTGACAATTTACATAATAAATCAGAAATATATTATAGGAGTTTTCCATTGTAGTGTAGTGTAACATTAATATATGTCAATTATATCTAATATTTTACAAAAAGGTTTTACCAAATGCCTTTCGCTATTATGACAAAAATAAATATTACTCGTCCGATTTGACGTACATTGTCACCTACAAGTCAAAACTATTTTATTGCTTTAATTATTTAAAAAGTATATTTCTGTATTTATTATAAGTATAAAATGTACGAACTACTTAAGGGTTTAATTGAGCTGCCAACCTACATCCATCATTTATTTAGAAAAATCGTAAATGGGGGACATTCGGATTACGTTAATTTAAAGATAGATAGAAAATAGAGGTTTGGCTTAATTTGTTTGGGCTTATAGAAATTAGAGAGTGGTAATGAAAAGAAGGGCATTTCTTTTCCACAACTACTTTGGAAGAAAATTCTTGTCTTCTCAACGTAATAAAACTTATTCTTGACTGAGCAGGCTGCCAGATGAGTGAGTCCTGGAAGCTGATATTTGGGATGGAATTTATTCTAGAATTAATTGATAATATCTGCGGATTTGTGGTAACTAACAATTATTCTGAGTTGCTTTACTAAAACTAATTTCTTTAAATCTTTAACGTTCGAGACTTAGAAAAAATAAAAACAGATTTGTTTATTTCACATTACGAGTTAGTAAAGTATTTTCTAATAAAACTATGTCAAATATGTTCCAAAATATACATTTTCTATGTTAAATAAAGAACATGAAAAATAAGTATAAATAATTATGGCTGGCCTTGTTGGTAGTAGGGACTTACGACAACTGACAACTAGTGACGTACGTACAATAAACGTAATGTAATGAAAACCTGTCACAGATGTAATAGCCATTGTGGGATAATTGCTTCTATGCATAACGAATGCAACACGACCTATGTTAATAGAGTACTGTTACGCGGCTTATCTCATAGCCATTTGTTAATATGTATTAGATTATTGTATCGAGGCACGTGCTTCTCAACAAACTCTCATTTTAACGAAGGACTAATTATTATAAACATCTGTACCTTTCATGTAAAACCTTGATAATTACCCCCAAGGTTAATTGTAGCTCAAGTCAGCCTTCGTGAATCAAACTGCAAAAAGTTTCTTTACTACTACAAGGTAAAACCTGACAAAATAACCGTAAAGCGCTTTATCCTTAGCTAGTACCGCTTTAACTGAATTTCCGACTTCAAAAACGCTGGAGCGTATTTGCATTAGAAAATGAACAGCGCGGTTTTTGCTTCACTATCCTCTCGTATTCCTGCTGTTTGTGCAAAGAATAAGACAATAAAACATTTATAGACGCTACTCCTTAGTTTTCAGGAAATTCTTTTGTTGCTATTTATGGCTCGATTGATGTCTACAAATAGAACTAAAAAAACTCCGCACTAAAAATGATTGTAAAATCTTATTGAAGCCTTGTTTATCCACGATAAGAACAAATTTAGCTTATCACGGTAACTCAGCATGTTGTTTTATTAGTCAGGGTTTTGTAGAAAAAACGGTTAAATGCCTTCAGATTGTGTGCGAATAGTTTAACTCATAAATTATAATGAGGATAACTTCTTGTCCTTTGTCTTGTTAGATCCTTAAACTTCCGGACATGAGTAAACACGTGTGCTTCTCGCCGAGATATTGGATTCCAATTGAGGATAGGTTGTTTATCGTGGAAACAACTTGTTATTGCCGCCAGCTACCAAACAAAAAACCTCGCACCTGGGGGCAGTCTCCTAAAAAAGTTTAACAATGTTATTAGAACTAGTCGCGCTGCGAACTCTCAGCGAGTTATTTTGTTCGTACGAATTTTTATCACGCAATTTCCGCTCATATAAATTAAAGTGTTACAGAATTGGCAAAATGTAATGGTGCTATTTTTTCGCAGTGTGGTAGGCACATGAGATTTTGCCTCTAGAATTACGTTCTTGATAAATCTTCTAGGCTGAAATAATAATTTATTTATCTTTACATATAAATAAAATTGGAGTGTCCGTTTGTAATATTAAAATAACCGCTTTTTACTAAGTGCATTTGAATGTATACACGGTACATATACCGAAACAACATTTTTTACAATTTTTGTCTGTCTGTTTGTTCCAACTAATCTATGAAATGGCTGGACCGATTTTGACGGGACTTTCACTAGCAGATAGCTGATGTAACAAGGAGTAATTTAGGCTACTTTAATTTTAGAATAAAAAAAATTTTTAGGTAAAAATATAGTTTCGGAAATTTTTATTTTCCAATTTAAGTTGACCTCAGATTTATATCATCAATCATATGAAATAGGGTTTAGCTTAACTAGGCTGGTTTTGTAGGTTCGAACGCACATATTCCAGAGGCGCATGGCGTACGTAACAATTGCATTCGATAATGCTGATTGTTTGCATATTTCATTTATTTATATTTTAGGGTTTATAGGGTAGTAATCCAAAATAAACCAAAGGATATATCCAAAAAATGCTGCCCAAAGTCACTATTCCACGCGGACGGAGTCGCGGGTACAGCTAGTTTATTTATATTTGGGAAACAAACAATTAAAATAATTCTAAAGCAATTAAAAATATACAAAATACATACAACAACCAAATTTCCACTTATGAATAATACATTTTCTAAAAATAAAAATTCAATTTAGTTCCAGTTAATTTTAATTAAGAAATATTTCCAAATACATAAAAACAATTATAATTTTGGAATTGACAAATTATATTAGTAAAAATAATGTATTAAAAATAACAATGTCTTATGAAATTTAAAATTTAGTCAAATATTATTAATTAAAAGTCCATAATAAAATTAATGTATTTTCAAGGTTACGTTGGAGTTACAGATTAAAAATTACACCTTTTTAAGCATAATCATAAATCTTTATTTCTTAAAATGCAGGTTACATGTTTTAGTTATACAAAAAAAAAACCCAGTGCATTTTGCCAAGGCTATTTGTAATGTTATTGTTGGCAAAACAAAATAATATATAAACATTCCTTGTCCTTTTATAATTGAATCCATATTCTATAATTATAAATTAATAAAGATTAAAATTATAATAATGTCAAATATCATACTTTATAAAGTCGTCTATTTTATAATACTTAACATTTAGAAATAAGAAATATCTAAATATTTTCTAAATAAATGAACATTTTAATTTTTTATATTTCTTCTTCTGTCTTGTCAGAGTGGTCATGGTTGCGTTGAGGCACTTGGAGTAGAGTTTGCGAGGTCCATCATCATATTCCCGAATATCACCTTCTTGGCGATGCACTTCTAATTTTGGCGGTTTGAGGCATTCCGAGTGCACTGGACCATGGTGAACTCCGATGTTTTAGTAATTATGTTATTCCAGCGGGTTGGTGATCGACCAACGACGACATGATATCTTGCCTTCGACCTGGCCCCGAATCACCAGTCTCTCCATTGAGTCTTCCTTTCTGGAGATGTGACCAAAGAACTTCAATATTCGCAGTTGCACAGTTGACGAAAGTCTGTCTTTGATATGCAATTTCTTGCATTTTCTTTGATAATGGATGCACTGGTGCAGAATACCGTCCACGGGATCTTAAGGAGGCGTCTCCAGCACCACATCTCCAGAGTATCGATTTTACAATTGATGCTCTGGAGATGTGGCGATGCTCTTTGCCTTACGGCGATCCTGCAGTCTCAGAGACCAAGTTTTGGCTCCTTTTTTTATGCTGTATGACCGCAGACAGGCTGACGGCCCACTTAGAATTTAGCAGTTATCGTCGCCTATGGTTGTTTGCAACGCCAGTGGCATCGCGAACACGCTGCTGTTCTATAAGGGTACAGGAACTTGGGTCACTAATGCCGGAACATAACACAAGGTTATTATGGCGGCATACTTAAGACCAAAGGTGGTCGCCATCTAGACGGGCTTGAGGCCCTACCACGTAGCCATGGTGGGTTGTTTTGTCGCCTTTTACGACAGGCCGACCCCGGCCGCAGAGGTTAGTATTCTTTCTCCGCCTCTGCACGGATAAAAATAGAGAAATAATGGAAATACGAGATATCAATCTGATATTTGTCTTCTTGGTGGTCCTCTTGTCCTTTCAAATCTTTTCTAGCCGTTCCACTTCTAACCTAGTAATGGCACACCGTCGTCTGATCTCGTCGTCACACCCTCCAGTATTAGAGATTTTTATATTTACTGCTTCTTTATTATACATATACCATTGGAGACATACATAGCAAACTTTTTTTAAGCATTAAGTTTGTGTTACTTTTATGGATGCATATTTTGCTATGATATATATTTTACTTTCATCGTGGAGTCCGTGATTCGTTGTCATATCGGGGCGGCATTCCTACTAGATTTACGCTGCTGGGAAACAAATTTAAAACCTCTTCGTTGACAGGTTTAAGTAATTTTCACTTGAACTTAGAACATTAGGGGACTAATTTAGTTTTGTTAGTTTACCATATAATACCTCAGTCTACCATTTATTTGATGTCTCACACATATACACATTGTATATAAAAAGGCAGTCACATGGTTTTCTATCGAAATGCATTGACCGACGTAACTTGGTGATCATAAATATTTGAGAACATACTAGCATAACATCGTAAACTATTAGATCGGTTTAAATTTATCACAGTAATAACAGCTGTGGTTTAATTGATTGCAAAGGTTATTGGACTTCATTTACGAGCATAAACTCAGGCAATTATACTGCTATTTCCTAAAACAGACTCTTGCTAACATAAGAAATGGTCAAAAATCAGCGATAAATTACTTAATTATTGTATTTTTATTATTATTATTACTTATTATTCTTCATGCAAGGGCGGAGTAAGAATACTAACTAGGTACGTGAGAAAGCCACCAACCCGTCTGCATAGCAACCACCCTTGCTCTATAATATGCCGCCATGCGCCATAATAACCTTGTGTAGTGTTCCGGCATTAGTGAACCAGGTTCCTGTACTTCTCCGCAGAGTGTTCGCGGTGCATTGCGTGACAAATATCCACAGCCTGTTTGCTGTTCGTCGCCAATAAAAAAATTATAATTAAACAAAGTAAATATTTGAATACGCTTGAATAATAAAAATTAATCTACAATTTAGCGCCATTTCTCATTTGTACTCGTATAAGCCTCCTTTCTCAGTTGGCCGAAAGTCTGATATATTTTTTCCTTATAAAAAATATTTTCATTTTTTTTATTTACTATAACTTAATTATCGGACCTTTTATTCTTTTAACACTTATACTAAACTCTTTTACCACTTTTCTTTTATGACTTTTTTCTATTTTTAGCTGCTCTATACAATTCGGGTCTGCAGATATTTTTAATACGTTGTGAAATTATTATTTTAGATAACCTCATTTTACCGTTTCATTATCTTTGTTCTTTAAGCCTAACTCGAAATCAGGAGAATAATGAGGAACATCTCACTGTGTCGGAGGGGGTCGAAACAAAAGGCGGTTAAAAGTCCTCTGGCAATCAGTGGGTGTATTTATGAACATTTGTGTATTGAAGTAGTATCCTAACTAATATTTTAAATGCGAAAGTAAGTTTGTTTATTTGTTTGTTTGTTACGCTTTCACGCCTAAACCGCTGAACCAATTTTGATGAATTTCGGTATAGTCATAGATTGGACCTTGGAGAAGGACATAGGCTACTTCTATTTAAATTCATATGACAGAACAACGTTTGCCGGGTCAACTATTATTAGATATATAAAACTAATCATCTATACAATCTTTTGTGAACTATGGACCACGCTCTAAGGTTGAACCCGCCATGTTTTTATTATACCTTACGGTATTTAAACTACAACTTCTCCAAGGCTAACTACAATATATAAATACTTGTATATTAATTATTATTATAAGCAAATAAAGTAAACTTAGTTAAAGCACCCCTCGCAGAGAGGCTTTAACGACGCTTTAGGAATGTGAGTAGGAGTCGTTGTGACCACGGTCTGACTGATTTGTCGTATCCCGCGGCCTCGGTACTCGAGGCGCGCGAAGGAACACTGGGGTTTTAGTGGGTTTTAGTGGTTATACCAGCGACGTGCGTCCGCCATCGTAGAGAGGAGGACGTATGGACGCATTGCACGGGAAGTCCCACAGTACCCCGCTGCCCGTTCCCACGCAGCGGGGTGTGCGGCAAGCATTTCCACCTTCAAAAAAGGGAGTCGTTGTGAAAAAAAGCCAGATCTGTTTTTATATTAATTTGCAAAAAAATCTGACACAGAAAGGCGGCGACGCAAATAGAAGTTTATGTTTTCTCTTTGCACGAAATAATACAATGTTATTTTAAATTGTTTTTTAAAAATAACAAAGAGACCTGAAATATATTTCCGAACGGCATTGAACAATTTTGGAGTCCTTTATCTATTTTAGAAATACATTTGTAATATTTCTAACCGAGAAAAGGTCTTTGGTTCCACAAATAAATACCACAACGCTATCCCGCCATAAAATTAGGTATCAAATAAATTCAAACCAAAACTATTTGAATTGGCAACCGATCCTCGATTCGTTTAACGTGAACTAACCGTGAAAATACGCAGGCTGCCACAAAATGCGACAGTTTCCCATTTGTGCATCACGATTTATAAAACGATATATTTTACATTGATGTTAACAATTTATTCAAAGCATTTCAATTACAGTAGTAAAATGTAAATGATTATGTGAACGGGACAGTCGATCTGATTTTAGATCTCAGAAATACATTGCATCGCTTTTACGTTAGCACTTTAGAAGTGGTTTTACGAAATTAATTGACATCCTAACTAAACTTACTGAAACTGAACCCTTTTAAATTTAAATTAGATTTATATTCAATGATTTTAGAGTTTATTAATTTATTTGGTTTATTTTGTAGTTTATTAATATAAGTTTTGTTTTATTTTTATTTTTAATCACATTCCTAATTTGGTAACTTGTATTGATTTTGACAGAATTTTTAATATGATTGTATAATGTATGGGACTTGATTCTGAAATAAATTATTATTAAAATTTATTGTAAGTTAAAATATTTTTATATATTACGAAATAAATTACTACATTATTACACACTGTTTCTTACAATTAAAGTGTACTCACAAATATAAGTCCTGTTCCACGCACGTCTCGTAAGAGTCCGTATGGCGAGGGCAGTGTACTTCATTTTGGTCTTTAAAATAAGTAATTAAAAGATATTTTTCAAGTGAAAACTTCTTTAGCGGCGTCGTGCAATTTTTGTGATGGAAAAAAAATGTTAAACTCGCGTCAGGTCACGTGTCCTGATCGGAAATTCGTAAAACGGAGTTTTGCTCTAGTAATAACAACCTTATTAACGATAACTTAATAAAACTAATTCTTTAAATTGTACTTATTAGATAAAATAAGCATTGAAAGACCCGACTTGATACCCGATAGCATTCATCTGAAAGGCGGTTTACTAACCTAATACGGTAAACAAATAGATGATAATCATTATTAGTTCCAAGGTAAGCAAAACGCTTTTTGTGGGTACTAAACAATTGACAGTAGTAGTAGTATATTGACATATTACTTAAATATTTTCTTTCATAAAAATACATGTTATATCTACAAAAAACCATGCGTCAATGTCTAAGTAAAATAATAATTAACCATAACTAGGTGAAATATACAAACAGACGATAATATTATATAAATGAGTCTGATGCAATACACGAAATGGACAGTTCAATAGACGAAGTCATTTGCCAGTTTGGTTTATAATTAGATCGGCAACGTTTGGCCACAGTGACAATCCAACTAAAGTGTTGCGATACAGCAGAAACAAAACAAACATCCGACGATTTATCTAAATATATTTATGCAACCGTAGATGTAACTAGTGTTGTCATAGCTACCGTAACAAGCAAAACTTTTATTTAACTTTAAAGGAATGACGATTTCTACCAGGACTTTATCGTTTATAATAAAATGATATCTTATTCTCACTTCTTACGAATGATTGTCGAATTTTTAATAAATCACATCTTCTGTCTGAATCATGTTTGAATAAGAGAGGTGACCGTGTGTTTGGTGATATGGTAGAGCCTGCCAGAATTGTTCAACACGAAGACGTTTTAGATCTGTGATTGAAAACCTGAATAGTAGGCTATATAAAAAAAAGAGAAGAATGTCATGTAACACGGAAAACACGAGTGGGAAAATAAGAATGAGAGGAGAGGTAAAAACATCTTACGGTAGCGACTGTTAAAAATTATAATAGTTTAATAAGTTTTAACGTGGTCGCACGTCGGTTTCTGATGAGCCAGGCACAGGTGCCCCGAAAACGGCTACCACGGAGGATAACGTGACACAAATCCACGATCCTGTATTGGCAGACCCCGAATGAAGGTCGCAAGATAGTTGAGATAGTAGGCATCTCAAAAGACTGCATAGATCATATCCTGCATGAAATATTGGGCATGAGAAAGCAGTCGGTGCGTTAGGTGCCGCGTTTGCTCACTCGAGATAACAAGCGCAACCGTAAGACCAGTTTAGAGCAGTATTTGACGCTGTTTAAGCGCAATCGCACACCTCCGCTGTCACCACGGCCAAATTGATCTTATCTTATCCACCGTATTGTCCAGATTTGGCCTCGTGTGACTTCTTTTTTGGGTCCAAAAAATTTGTGTCGAATGAGAAGGTTATCGCCGCTACGGAGGCGAGATCCACCTCCTCTGAAAACATATTTTTTTCTTTTGTATGCTAGTACTTATCGGACCACCCTCGTATATCTAAAAGTTTTAAAACCCAAAGTTCAGTACAAAAATTAGTGTCTCGTACTCGCTCTGAGGCTGGCAAACATATTAATTCATTTTATCAACGAGTCGACAATTCAAAAGCGTTCAAAGCTTCAAGGGAAGGGGGTAAAAAGGGGTGTTTATTTATTATTCTTGAAGTGGAGTTTACGAGACAAAAGGCACTACTTATTCATTGCGCGCTCTGCTTTTTATGCTTTTACTTTAAAACTCGTGTAAGCACACGTGCATTAACAATGTATGATTTACGTTTTGTTTCGGCTTCGTCATTCGCCAAGACCACTGTATTTGTTTATGCACGGATAATTCCCAAGGGCCTTAATTTTAAGCACATTTTAAGTTCTACGTTTGGAGCACAGGGTCCCGATTGGAATAATTTAATTGGGAATTTTCGTCGTTCGACTCTCAACGGGACATTTCTTCCCATCGAACGACCTGCGCACCGACGTCCAGCTCTTCGGCGTGACTCCTGCCGTCGTCTGGCCTCCTGCAGCGACTGCGACGTCAGGGGAGTACCTCGCCGGGAAGGGAACGCAACGAGCGGCTTTGAACCAGAACTTTTAAGTGCGCGTCCTTAAATAACCACGAGACAAACTCAGATTTAATATTATTTTTACTTTACCAGTAACATTACGATCTTTGTGGTTGAAAGACGTGGTATTCAAGTGGTATTCGTTCAAAACCCACAATGGCATACGACGCATAAGCAGTTTTATTCTGGATTAATGTACACATTATAGCGATTGATTAAGAAAAACCACGCTAATCCGTGTTCGTGTACTTGTGGGGGAAATCTTAGCCCCACAGTGGGATGTTTTGGGTTTTGTGATATTGCAGCTGACTTTACGCAATAACTCAGATGTTTTAGTTAGAATTTAACTCATAAAAATCATCATCTCTAGTTGTATATTATTCATATCTTGGGATACAGAGGACCGATGACAACTCATAAAAATGTATATTCACGATGTTATAATTTTTGATAAATAGTTGAAAATAATTTATCAAATGATAACTAATCGAGGATAGTGTAACCGTGTCGATTACTTGCGTATTTTAATGATAGGAAATATTTGATGCGACCTTAATCTATCTTTAGTTTATTTGGACGAAAATAAAATATGTAGTGAAATATTACAAAATAAATGTAAGAAGTGTAATAAATACGCTAATAATACAGGGTAACATATATTCCGTATTTGCATTTCTTTTTTATTTTTGCCATGTCTACTCCAATTCCTAGTAGTTGACAGAAATAAAATATAGAATGCGTCTGCAGTAAGTAATAGCAGTAAATTAAACATGTGCACTAAATAAAAAAAAACCAATGGATGTCTTTGTTGCTTTTTTATGAGACACATTTTATATGTACCTCACTCAGACTGAGATATTACTAGTCAGTTCATAACAGTAGCATTTTTCAAAGTACGGGGTCAGTGATTGAGAATTACTTGAATCAGTGCGCTTTAGTGAGAACTTCCAATGGCGTGAAGAAGCTTAAGAAACAGATGAAGTTAATGGCGCCACTCGACATGAGGTGTCTGATCTTCCCAGTGAGAAATGTAATCTTCTCTAGCAAACCTTTTATAAAACGGCTTCCTGACCTCTATCATTTTATCTATATAGACAATGACACTGCTTGGCGCAGCACTTCATGTACAGGAACATACCGATAATTTCGGCATGTAGGTTGCTCACGATATTTTCACTGTTGGTACCTGGCAATTATACTGTACATTCCATCGTGGGATTCGTAATATCGTGATACTGTGGTACCGCCACTACCACGTACTATTTTTAAAATCAATCAATATTCTTTGATTCCAGTGCTTACTAGTTTATTAATATAAAAAGGCAAAGTACCAATCTATCGAACTGTCCCCACTTTTTCATGCATTTGTTAGTTATTGATTCGGTTATCACTAATTCTAATTTATAACATTTTAACTTAATTTAATTATTTAGTTATATTAAACGAACTTTAAACGAATATGTTTAATTCAATAATTACTTATAAATATTGTCCACTGATATACATTGTTTTGTATTACATTGTTTTTACTAAAGTTATGAATAAGAAAATAATCACCTGACATGTGATAGTGTAACAGGCAATGATAAAGCATATTTTGAAAATTTATATAAGTACATACATATACTGGCTCCGGTAAGGGGTAGGGGGGGGGGGGGTAAGACCAAAAAAGTGCTGGCTTGACGTCGTAAAGGGTGATATGCGTAATAATGAGGAAAACATCGTGACACTATTCATGAACTGTATCTACTTTAGTGTATGTTGTAAATAGAAAAAATAGTTTTGTCATTCGACTTTTAGCGAATAAAATGTACGTATTATTAAAAAATTCGTGTTGGTTCATGAGACTCATGTACGGAAGTGAAAGTTGGGTATGGCAGAAGAAACATGAAAGCAGAATAAATGCAGTTGAGATGAGAGCGTTAAGAAGTATGATAGGAGTCAAACTGAGTGACAGGATAAGAAATAGTGAGATAAGGAAACGTTGTGGTCTGAAAGAATATGTAGTGACGAAAATTGAGAAAGGTATGCTGAGATGGTTTGGCCATGTCGAGAGAATGAATGAAGAACGATTGACGAAAAAAGTGTATAAGGCGAGTGTGAATGGAAGTGTTGGAAGGGGTAGACCTAGGCGGACGTTTCGAGACCAGATCAGGGACGTCTTGAAAAAAGGCCAGGTCAACCAAACCAAAGGGCATGTATGAAGGGAATAATGAAAGTGGACGAAGCGAAACAAGTATGTAAGGATCGTAGTAAGTGAAAAGAAGTGGTCTCTGCCTACCCCTACGGGAAAGAGGCGTGATTATATGTATGTATGTATGTATTATTAAAAAGTAGCTGATATCCTTAAAATGGTCTGCGTTGTCTTCGTTATGAGGCAGAGGTAGCAAAGACTTGCCCTCTCCTACGCATGCGCGCTACACCGCTGAACACGTGCTTAAAGAAATCGTTGTTAACAACTTTATATTAAATATTTCTAAAATAAAAGTAGCCTAAGTTACTCCTTGTTACATCAGCTAGCTGCCAATGAAAGTCCCGTCAAAATAGGTCCAGCCGTTTCATAGATTAGCTGGAACAAACAGACAGATAGACAGACAGACAAAAATTGTAAAAAATGTTGTTTTGGTATAAGTACCGTGTATACTTCCGAATGCACTTAGTAAAAAGCGGTTATTTTAATATTACAAACAGACCCTCCAATTTTATTTATTTGTATAGAATATAGATGAAGATATCGCAATATATTTTTTTAAATAAAAACCTAGTGTCCTTGAAATAAAACTTAGAATTTTTTATTGTAATCTATCCAGTAGTTGTGCCGTGATGCGCGCACAACTGCAGACCATATAGGTCTACATTGTATCTATGTAGATATAAATAAATACCTAACAGGATATAATAAAACAATAAAGGGTATATATTAGCTCATTGGTATTACGACCAAACTAAAGGTCCCGGGCATACATGCCTTACGCAGTTTTTCTTGTCTAATGTGAATATTATAGCATAATTGTCGCCGGTACGAGTAATCCGCTAATGTTCCTTGGTCAAGCGTGGCTAGTATAGTGTCCATTCCCTCTAACGGGAGGCCGAGCCCAACGTTGGGACGCTTATGGGCTGCTGTATAATTTTTTTTTAATAAATATATAGTCTACAAAGTGTGATCTTTTTGACCAATTTCCTATTCATTATATATTAGTATGTAAGTTTGAAATTTGTGTTGTACAATAATTATTGAAGTAAATAAATAAATAAATACATTTATTTCATTTGTATATTCAACGAGACTAACATTTGTAATATTATCATATTCGAAACTTAGATAATTTTTCTATTACGTTGATCAATAGAGTATTTTAAAATAGTAACTGATTTCGTGTAGTTTGGGCGCTTGAGTTACATGATAACAGCTGATATGAGGCGTCCATCACCCCGGATGATAACACGTTGATAGTCAAGTGATACTATTAGAATATTTGCATTAACGCAGATTTTTCCACGTCTAGTTATTTATTTAAAATTTCATGATTGTTACGTTATCTACAAATGCCCCTTTCACAGTAATATCCCTAATGTTGGAAACGAGCTAAGCTAAAAGCTGTACGGCTGTAAATCTCTAGAAATACATCATTCGCTCACGGCTCGATTCGAACAGCGCAGCGGAATAATAAAAACAGCCCTCAGCGCTCCACGCTCTCCCAAGAGAGAGCAAACAGTATATGTACCCTTTACGCTTATCTAAAGCGGATTGCCGGTTACGTGATGTTTTGTTTCACTTCGAATTTTCGATTCGAACTCAAGACCTTCTATATCGGGGTCCGAGTATAATACCGCTGAGCTACCGTCGATCGAATGAATTCAAGACAGTTCGAACTGAAATAATTCATCATAAATATGAAATAATGTATTAGATTAGACAAGCTGTGCCCGCGACTCCGTCCGCGTGGAATAGTGACTGGGCAGATTTTGTTGGATATATCTTATGGTTTATTTTGGATTACAAACCCTATAAACCCTAAAATATAAATGAAATATGCAAACAGTCGAATGCAACTGTTACGCCATGCGCCTCCGGAATACAAGAATACCTACAAAGTCCAGCCTAAGCTGAAACCTATTTCATATGATTGATGATATAAATATCAGGTCAACTTAAATTGGAATTTAAAAATTTCGGAAACATCATTTTTAACTGCTGACAATAATTAACTCGATATATTTAGCGGTGAGTACTGATATCGGGCAACCCTACAACATATATAGCGAAGATATCGGATCGCTATATTTCTGTCAATAAATTTCATTTTATTTACGATCCTAAATATTATTGCTCCGTGCAGGGGCGGAGAAAGAATACTAACCTTTACAGCCGAGGTCGACCTGTCGTAAAAGGCGACAGAACAACCCACCCTAGCTGCGTGGTAGGGCCTCAAGCCTGTCTGGATGGCGACCACCTTTGGTCTTAAATATGCCGCCATAATAACCTTGTGTTGTGTTCCGGCATTAGTGACCCAAGTTCCTGTACACTTATGGGACGTAGCGTAGCGTGTTCGCGATGCCACTGGCGTCTATAGGCGACGGTAACTGCTAAATTCTAAGCGAGCCGTCAGCCTGTCGCTGACCTACAGTAATAAAAAAAAATCAATATTGTAATAATTTTTTTTAATTTAGTTTATCATATGTACACAATAAATATGGTTAATTTTAAAACTATACTATGGTGAATTACAAAAAAAGAATAAAAAACACGAAAGCTATATTGATTCAAAATCGCTTTCGGTCGGAAACGTTCCTGAAACGCTGACTGCATTACCGCGTTTCGCCCTAAATATAAACCAGCTTTTTGAAGCCGTGAGACTTCTGTCAAGCGTTTTGACAGGTCTCGATAAAGGCTTGTGAATCCCAAGGCTCTAGGCTCAACACTGAAAGCTGCAAATATGATTCTACTGCCAATGGAATATTTGCAGCGTTTCTATTCAATTGCTTATTATTCGATCTTCTATAAGCACGAAGTTTAATTCAGAGAAACAGAAGTGAAAATATTTGAATAGTATTCAATTAGACGATATACGTACGTTGTTTGGTTGTGTACTTGAAACGCCTACACGTTTTCCGATCCCGCATCGAGAATGCGACGGTAGCTTTGAGATATTCGGTTTAATGGAACTCCCTTTGTGATAGACAAGACGGGTCTTGCACTAGAACAACTTGAGAAGTCTTAGTGCGAATGACGTTTTGTTTATAGTATATTTTTTTATTGCTGTGAGACAGTAGACAGACTGACGGCCCGCTTAAAATTTAGCAATTACCGTCGCCTACGGGTGTTTGCAACGTCAGTGGCATCGTGAACACGCTTCTGTCCCTTAAGGGTACAGGAACACATCACAAAGTTATTATGGCGCCATACTTAAGACCAAAGTCGCTATCAGGAGGGCTTGGGGCTCTACCACATAGCTAGCTAGGGTTGGTTGTTTTTGTCGCCTTTTATGACAGGCCGACTCCGGCCGTAGAGTCAGTATTCATTCTCCTTGCTGCACGGATAAGATTCATATTATATACAGATCTATAGCTTAGCGTTCATATAAACGAATCGCACTCTCTTGGAGACATCAAAAAGAGGAGTAGTAAATATAATTTCAATATAGAGGTGAAAAAGAGAGAAAAATATTGATTACGTCACTGGTATGAAATTCACAGAAGTAGGACAAATGCAAATACGCCACAGTTCTCGTTTTTTATCTTGTCTCATATTTCATTAGGCCCCTGGCAATCCATTTGATAATAATTTCTTCCTAGGTAGGAGGCCTAGGTGAGCTACAAGGATTCTACAAAAAATACTAAACTGATCAGATAAATAAATACAGGCAATTTATAATAGTCTGAACAAAAACGGAGGCGGTTCGTTTCCTTGTTATTCCAGTGTTAATAAAATACAGTTACTAATTTCGTTTAACATTTCTGTTTATCCAAACAGTTGGTTTGTTCAAATAAATAAAGCGATGAGCGCAATTTGAGATCACAAACAAGCCGGCCGAGGTTGCGATGTTTTGCCTCCTTAAATACAGTCCGATGATGTTTATTGTGACAGTTTTGCTAATGGATGGCTGATAGGCAAGCGGCTTATTTAGTCAAGCACTTACACAGTGGTTAGCTACGTTAATATTCTATTTCTTACAAGCGTTTCATCCCGGATGCATTTGAAGGTTTCGCTCCTGAGCCTGATGCAGGATTCAGTGATGGCAAGCGAAACTTCTGGCCGCTTTTTGAGTCGGTACCCCGAGACACTTTCTGTGAAAACGCCTTCGCCATTTTGGGAATGATTTTGTGATTCTATCCTTTACGTTGAACGTTACCATGTAGCTATATACTCTGTCAACATGTTAGTCTCCAAAGGGAGGAAGTGCAGAATAAAAGGAACAATGGAGCTGTGAGTGGAGAAGGAAATGTAAAGAAGCAGCAAGCCTAGGAACACTTATATTGCAAAACGATTAATTCGAGAATTTCCCAAACAACAGAATTGCTATACTCTGATTCTCTGAGAGTTACAGCCCTCAAACCGGTCCAAAGTAAGTTAGTCCAAAATATTTCGTTTATCTTACCATTTTGATAATATTTGTTTTATTATAAAAAAGTTAACATCATGTCTGTTTCTATAGAAATAAGCTATTTCTTCCGTGATTGGATTTTCAGCTTTTTGTCATAAGAAAATATAATACACATAACATCAGTGTCACAAAATCGAGTTTGTATACGTCACGCTCTCGGGTATCCCAAGCGTAGACAGCGCTTAAAGGCACGTAATTTCTGAACAATATCAAGTTCGTATTTTACCCTGACACCGCTAACCTTTTCCTTCCTTTATTATATAGAAATTGAGCTATATATATTAATTTGCAGATACATTATAGAAAATTTATATAAAATGATACAAACGACGGTATATTAAGAATATTACTTTTTCATCATCGAACATTAAAATAATAGAATAGTTGTTGACTTGCAAGATATATTATTTATTATTGTTGACAAAATTTAGTGCATTGTATACGTACGGTAGCAGGCTCCGACAGATCGGTAATTGGCAATGATTTTGCGTCACGCGTAATTATTGGTGGAGGATGCGAGCCGCCCTCGCACCTCTCCTTCGCCTGCATCGATGATGCGCCAACACTACTAATTAATAAATGTGACAATTCACACACCCCTTAGTCTCAAAATAATCAGCCAAGCACTTATGTTACTACGAAACAGCTATTTACTGGTATATACAGGAATTGAACCGTTGAGCGTTGTCTACCGCAAATAGTAACGACGTGGGAAACCGTTGCGTCACCGATATCGTCTTAAGACAATACTCAAAAGCATTTTGACTTTTTTATGTGAAACAATTAAAGCGGCGAATCAGAATTTGGACAAAGAAAGCAAAATTACACTGTGACACACTATCAAGTGATTCAAGTCAGTAACACGTTATAAAATAAATAATATTTTTATAACTAGAGTGTGCATTTACGTTTATAATTACGTTATAATTTTAATGAGCACAGCTAATATACTCTAATCCTCTACCAAGAACCGTCTTATCCCCACAGAGTCGATATTAAACGTCAGTTATTGTATAATTCAATTGTTACTGTGCGCGTGTTACTTGATATTGCGCGAAATCCATAATGTGTGTCTAGCCAACATTCACCATGTCATAAAACGAGTCTACTCTAGTGTCTCCGTATACCCCTCGTCCCCTTTATGGATTTATTTTGTTGGCAACAATTCCTTGCATCCGCGTGTAATTGTAATCAATAGTTAACGTTTCCGTTGTCTACTTCAAACGGCTTACATGAAGCTAAAATTTGGTATAAGTAACATAAATAATTGAAACATTATACTAACCTTAGTAGGTTTTTGTGCTAATATTTTATTGTTTTAATGTAATAAGTTAATAACTAAATTTGCTAAATCAATAAAAAAAACTGTTTTGAATCTCTTCGATGTTATCATCTTCAATGTATTTTGGACTTGGCAAATAAAGTATGAATGTGTAAAAAATATATTGTGTGTTATCATGTACCATGAAATACTAATGACAGTTTGTAATAAATAAAATTATATTTTAAACAGTCATAAGACGATTATGAAATGGTGTTTAGCTTAGGCTGGTTTTGTACGAACGTACGTATTCCGGACGCTCATGGCGTAACAGTTGCATTCGACAACACTGTTCATTATTTCATTTTAAGGTTTATAGGGTTTGTAATCCAAAATAAATCAAAATAAATATACCCAAAAAATGCTGCCCAAAGTCACTATTCCACGGGGACGGAGTTGCGGGCACAGCTAGTATTTTATATAATATTGGATATCTTTGACGTCGAAATTAATCGAACGGAATTGACGAAACCAAAATTGCGCGTAACTCAGTCCAAGGCAACGGCTTGTGCTATACAAAGCATAGGTCAGACCGCATATGGAGTACTGCTCACATCTATGGGCTGGAGCACCCGCCTGTCAGCTCAATCCCCTAGACTCGATCCAACGGCGCGCAATTCGTGTTGTCGGCGATCCCATACTCACAGACGGGCTAGATACGCTTGGACGTCGGAGAGACTGCGTCACGGCCGAAGTGAAATACCTGGGATCTGTATTCACGCTTCTGGTGACATTGATTGCGACATCAAGGCACGCATTGTTGCCGTGTGGGTCAAATGACGTGAGGTGACTGGTGTCATCTGTGACCGTAAAATACCGGTTAAATTGAAGAGACAGGTCTATAAGACCATCATTAGGCCTGTCCTTTTATACGGATGTGAAGCGTGGTCGTTGCTGGAGCGACACAAGCAGGCACTGCGAGTCACAGAGATGAATATGCTGCGGTGGATGTGTGGAGTAACGCGGAAGGACCGCGTTAGGGACTCCCGTATTCGCGGCAATCTTCATGTCCGTGACATTGCGGTTAAATTGGTACGGCCACGTTTTACGGCAACCGAATGCTTACGTGGGAAACAAATGTCTGGCCATGCCGCCTCCGCCGGGCCCCGACAGAAAGGTTAGACCCAAAAAGTGCTGGCTTGACGTTGTAAAGGGTGATATGCGTGCCTATGGGTTCAGTATCAGGGTTGCTGCAGACCGTGCGAATTGGAGTAGAAAAAGTCGGAAAGCGAACCCCGGACACTGAAACGAAAGTTTGGGTTGCAACAAGGATACCACGTTGGGATGATGATGATGATGATGATAGAGGATGATCTAAGAGGAAGCTTTATATGTATAATAGGTACATATAGAAAAGCTGAAAAATTCAAACATTTATAATGTGATGTCGTAACACACATAGTTTTTGCGTTTAAATCGCAAACGCTGGCTAAACCTTACGAGATAGATCAAATTAATGTATTACGGAACTGTGTATTTTAAAAAGTACGATAAAAAATTCGCGATGGCTGAACCAATTTTGATGAATTTCGGTCTGAAGATAGAGTGAACCTTGATGAAGTATTTTTTTTTTTTTTGTATGGCAGAACAACGTTTGTCGGGTCAGCTAGTATCATATAAATACTAATTTAATTGTTAAAATTATTAATATTTTCCAATGTATCGTCGGATCGTCGCTATAAGTAAACATTGTAAACAATCAGAAAATTTCCCATTCAGGAAAATGTTATATAGACCAGTGAGTCTTAACATTCGTGTATTTGGACATTTACTTCACTGTAACATATTTTTTATTCTCTTTGACAACGTAGAAATGATTATATATTCAATAAATTGTATTCCGAAAAATAAGTGGTAATTGTGAAATATGTTAAAAAAGTAAAAATTGATAATGTATATATGCTATATCTCAAAAGGGTCTATGTATAATGTATTGTTATATATAAGCATGAATAAATTGAATTGAAGGTCGTCCACGTCCAGCTCCTGGAAAGTCCTATGACCGCCAGGCTCACGCAAATATTGTATCTTCCTCACCTTTTCTTCCCTGGCTGTGCCCTTGGCAATTTTTCAGAAATTAACCCATCTCCAAACGATAACTTAGCTCAACTTATGTCTACGGTTTTAGTCTCAATTTTCAATAAATTCGGCGAAGTCCTACCCATACAGCGTTCTAGAAACTCTTCAATCTACCGTTACTAATTTAATCGAATCTTACCTCCAAAATGGCGACCTTTCTTCAATGGTATTAGAAACAAAAAACAAGAAATTTCTCATCTCATAAATCTCTTTTATATGTTCTGGCGGCTTCAGTTTGTAGCATTATGTTTTGTATAACCAATATTTCAACAATTTTGCTCCATTAAAATAGCAGTAAAATACTACTTAAAAATGTGGCTGTTCGTATTTAACGAGCTCATGGCCTTAGAGTAATACTGGATGTTTCGCGTAGGGCATTGTTTGGTTGGTCGAAATTTCAGGATGGCCTCGACTTAATTTGCCACAGGTTACCATTCTATCCATACCAAAATATTTTCGTTTAGGCAGACGGGTTACATTGCGAGCACGTCAGTATAATATTATAATATTCCTTGTATAATTGGAATTCAAAATTTTATATATTCCTTTAAGTTTTGTTTAATGATAAAAATTTATTTTACGGTCAAATTATGAACTAAAAAAAAGTATAGTCTAAAAATATAAAAGTTCAAAGTGGGTAAAAATCGAGTACAAAAGATTACATTACATACAGGTCAAAAATCAAAGCGTGTAAAAAATGATCAAAAAGCCAACGTCACGTGGTGTTGTTCCTCGGCGGTCACCACAACATTTATAATTTTATACCCTTTATCGCCAAATCATCCTTTCTTTGGTCTACGTCTCTTTTTGTATCAATTCACTTCAAATAGGTAAGTCGTCTGTTTTATTGACAAAAAATTTCTCGTACTCGTATGATAACTTTAAGTAGGCTAGGGCAGCCAGGTGTCTATGATTAGTTTCGACTGACTTGGTTAGAGGCATTTCAGAATTGTTTAATTAAAGAACTGTGTTCGCGGACGTAACGGCAGTCGAACTGTTTACATTGCTTTATTCGTTCAAATTTCGGAAATGGAAATGTTGTTATTATTATTATTATTATTCTAACTTTCATAACCGTAGCTAAGTCTTAGGGCCAAGCCCGCCTGGATGGCAACCACCCTTGGTCTTTAAGTATGCCGCCATAATAACCTTGTTCTGTTAAAGTTCCATTACCTCTATGGGGCAGCAGCGTGTTAATGATGCCTTTGGCGTTGCAAACATCCATAGGCGACGGTAACTGCTTACTATTAAATGGGCCATCAGCCTGTCTGCTGTTTCTTAGCAATAAATGTATTAAATAATTAATAATCTCAATATTTTTGATATTTTCATAAATTTCTTGGAAAAGTTTTTTTCCTACTATTTCGATACAGCCTTGTTGTATATATCAATTTTAATTTCGAAGACCACAAGCCACAATACGATTTTTCATCCGTACCATTATATTTCACATAAAAATTCTCATTATTAAAGTTTGTAACAAGAATCTGTAGCGTCATATTACATTATATAATTCCGAGTTGTTGGAGTATTTATTTAACTTTAATTGAAGAAAATATGAGCTGCGATGTGAATCACATCGTACGGGTTGTCACCCGAGCTCCTGTTATGTGTGCAATCAACAGCATACCTACTTGGTCGGTCTTATTTCTTTTATTTCCCACGTGACGACTGTGTGAACTTTTCTTTTTCTGCCGATATTGTAATTTCATTTAACTCCATGTGTAATTTAAATAAATCAAAACTATGATAAATATTTTTAAAAATAGAACTGTAGACAAAGTCGACGTTGAAATGTCAAACAAACCTTTCAATAATATTTATATGTCATAGTTCACTTCACTAGGGCCCCTAGCGTCGAATGTAAACCTAAAAATTCCCATTGTCCGGCCATTAATTAATGTAATACATCCGCTACAACGATTTCTTTGGAACAATTTTTCATTAAGTAATCAAATTATTTGTTAGATATTTAATACTGAAATTAATTAATGAAAACATTAAAATGGATTATGAAACAGCTATGGACGCAAGATCTGCCGAAAACATCGCCACTGTCCGTGAGAGGGTGCAGGAGAATCGCAGACCGCAACTTGTTGAATTTTGGCACGTTACTTGTGCCTGTACCCGTGCAAAATTTAACTGACCCAGGAACTGAAGGTAAACGACCATAGACAACGATGTGTGCTCGCTGAACGGGCTTTGGAGCAGTTGGCAACTGACCCTAATTTTCATCGATAAATCATCAATATATAAGTGGATATTAATCCACATGAGATCCAAGAGCGTCCAATGCATCCCGAAAAAGTCACTGTTTAGTGTGAATTTCGGACTGGCAGCGTCATCAGTCCATATTTCTTTGACAACGACGTTGGCCAGGCCATCATTGTCAACGGCGAGCACTATACGTCGATGATTATCAACTTCTTTTGGCTTGAATTGGATGATCTGGACATCAACCACATGTGATTTCAAAAGGACGGCGCTACGTGCCACACAGCTCATGCCACATTTATCATCATCTCACGTGGAGGTGATGTGTACTGGCCACCGAGATCGTGCGATTTGACCCTGTTAGACTTTTTCTTGTGGGGTTTTCTTAAGTCACAGGTGTATGCGAATAAGCCACTAACCACAGCGGTCTCAAAGCCAGCATTACCCATGCCATCGGGGAAATTCAGCCTGATTTATGCGCCAGAGTCGTGGAAAATTTAACATTTTGAATGCGCTCCACCCATAGAAGCCGTGGCGGATATTTGAACGATATAATAATAATTCCACACACAAGCATCCATAGGTGTTTTAAACAAATAATTCGATGATATCACACACACTTTGTTTTATTTAAATTTAAAGATAGGAAACAGTCTCGTACCGAGACCGGTGATTCTGTTTAATATGTATTTATTTACAAAAAGAAAGTATATCACTACATACATACATACATATCGTACATACTAGACTATGTAGCTATAACAAAAGCGCTCTTCTGTTTACTTCTGGATTAGACGGTTGTGTGGATTGCCCCAATATTAAAAGAGAGAAACGTGTGCGTCTCGGGACGCGCGACAGAAGTGATAACTTAACCTAATCTAAGTTGAACTTTAGTTTAACTTGAGAATAGCTTAGGTTATTACTTAAATTTTATGTATATTAATATGATAATGTAAGGAAAGGTTATTTATAAATAAAAAAAAACATCTGTATTTCATTGTAACAAAGTCGCGATTCGAATAGATCTAGCGCTGTGGGTTAGAGTGAGAGAAGAGGAGCCGGTCTACCGCTACCGTATGCGTGAGAGAAAGGGAAGCCAGACATACTGGCGCCGTAACGCGTTACGTAACGAAGCGGTTTACCCTCCCATAAGAAGTTGTCACTTCAAAAGTATATCTAACATATGTTTATGTTTTGTGTTTCTAGCTGTAATTAATAATTACATGCCTTGATGTGTAGTGATTTTCTAGAGGTTTGCCAATAAGGAATGTACATCTTTAAATGCACCTTAGGCGAAACTAAAGTCTGAAAAGTGACCGTGCTACTTGAAATTAAAAAGGGGGCTTTTATGCGGCCATGGCTTCTAACTGGTAATGAATGATTGAATAGATTATTCAGTCTAGTATACCTATAAAAGTTAACAAGTATTCTGTGTTTATATTGTGCTAAAGTCTATAATGTTTAGTTTATGTTGTACTCCGGTAAAAGGTTCCATTTCTCCTACGCGGACGGCAGTGTGTTAACGGAACCCATGGCATCGCGGTAAAGTTACCGCGTAACTAGTAAGCAGTTTTACTAATATTAAGTGGGTCGTCAGCCTGTCTGCTATCTATATCAATAAAATAGTAACCATAATTAATAAAGCGTCGGTATTGTATTCTTAATTGGTGCACAAATCGTACTGGACACTTGACTCTTCTTGCTGTTCTATTTACAAGTATTTGTGCCGTTCTATAAACATCGATGCACGTCGGATTATAATGGTTTATTTGCGTGCGGATATATTCCATCGCCTCGCCTCGTGGTATACGTTCAGTATATCATTGATCTTGCATTGCATTGCATCTAGAGCTCGTTTCTGAAATAATGCAGACATTTTATCTAAGAAAATATATTAGTTTTAGAGGTTCGCTATATAAGCGTCAATGAATTATGATGGCGAAAGAGTGTCACGCCTTTTGCGGTCCAATCAACTATGACAGCATGGCTGTTACTTGCTTTTAAGTTTTTCATCAATATCGTAAAATTTTATTAAAAATAAGATATTTATAAAAGAAGTCAACTAAGTAAACCACTAAAAAGAATCCTATACTTTAGTGAGTGGTAAAAGGCGGTTATTTTACTCGTTAAATTTAGTGAAATTTGGTGTCTACCTTCAAGATTTCAGGGGGTAGCTACTCAATTTTTATAACCATCATCATCATCATCATCTCAGGGTTCATCCCGGTTGCAACCCAAACTTGCATTTCGGTGCCCGGGGTCCGTTTTCCGATTTTTCTACTCTACTTCGCACGGTCTTCAGCATCCCTGGTAGTGAGCCCATTGGCACGCATATCACCCTTTACGACGTCAAGCCAGCACTTTTTGGGTCTACCCCTCCTGCCGGGGCCCGGCGGTGGCGGCATGGCCAGACATTTGTTTCCCACGTAAGCATCCGGTTGCCGTAAAACGTGGCCGTACCAACGGAGCCGACACTCCTGCAATTTATCCGCAATATCACGGACATGAAGACTATCGCGAATACGGGAGTTCCTAACGCGGTCCTTCCGCGCCACTCCACACATCCACCGCAGCATATTCATCTCCGTGACACGCAGCTCCTGCTTGTGTCGCTCCAACACCGGCCACGCTTCACAGCCGTATAAAAGAATAGGCCTAATGATGGTCTTATAGACCTATCCCTTAAACTTTACCGGCATCTTGAGGTCACAAATGACGTCGCAATCGATGTCACCAGACGCATGAAACACAGATCCCAGGTATTTCACTTGGTCCGTGCGCTCGACCTAATAGTTAATTAATCGACTCGACCTAATAATTAAAGCTAATTCTATATAGTTTTTGAGCAATTAAAAAACAAAGCTAGCGATGTATCGATGCAAAAAGGTCCGCTGAATGTTTATTGTGGCCGTATACGAATCCAAGGTCCAAAGTGAAGCGTAAGACTGTCCAAAATTAAGCTTAATTTTAATTGAAAAGCAAGAAATATAAATTTTAATTATGGTGGACTTATTTATACTAATAAATAAACAAATCAAGAGACGGTTGCGTGAATCGGAAATAATATTTAATTAATATACCTACGTGTTATGGTAATTATTTTTTAATATTTAAAAATTTCAATGAATAATGGCCCACTTTGAAATTGTTTAGAATTTAATTTTCGGAATGCCCATGATATGTTATGGTATGGTATGGTATAATAAATGGTATGATACAAATATAAAATATTTTATTACATATTCTTTCTGATGGCCGTTGGGGCAGAAAAGTCCTCGAATGGCGACCGCGTACCGGAAGACGCAGTGTTGGTAGGCCCCCCACAAGATGGACCGATGATCTGGTCAAGGTCGCCGGAATAGGTTGGATGAGGGCAGCGCAGGACCGATCATCGTGGAGATCTTTGGGGGAGGCCTTTGTCCAGCAGTGGGCGTCTTCCGGCTGAAATGATGATGATGATGATATTCTTTTTGTAGAAAATTTTCACCAGTTCAACTGATATGGTACTTACTCACTGACAGAATATACATTACTTCTGTTTAAGATAAAAAGAAATTGCTATTTAAAATCTTTAAGAAGAGACACAAAACTGACTTTTATCCCAAATTTTGTTCAAGAATAGTAAACATAAAGTTTGGAAATGGAACGTGGAAAATTACGCAGAGGACATCATTGTTTTGGGTTATGTTAAATTATAGATACATAAACTTTAAATTGGTCATCAAACATGAACATAAATATAAAATTAATACTATCTAGCCATTTTGTTGTTGATATTCAATGCAGCAGCGCATCGGTGGCACTCCGGCGTATCTAGTTCGCGACCGATTTAGCACAAACGAAAAGTCAAAAGCTGTCAAGACTAAATGTCCGCGGCGGGATGCCTCGCCCATCTGTCGTGGGCTAACCACATACAATTGTGAAAATCCATACTAATATTATAAATGCGAAAGTAACTCTGTCTGTCTGTCTGTCTGTCTGTTCCTCTTTCACGCCTAAACGGCTGAACGGATTTTGATGAAATTTGGTATGGTGATAGATGATAACCTAGAAATGGTCATAGGCTATAAATAATCACGCCATCGTTCTTAGGGGGTAGGCAGTAGGCAGATAACTAAATTGAGTTAGTGATTTTTTGTGCTTATCCGGTATTTATGAGAATCGGCCAACATCTATTTTTCATCCCCCTAAATGTTAGGGGTGACCCACCCCCAAAAATTTTTTTTTTAATTTTTTGACATTTTATTTTATTTTATGGCAGAACAACGTTTGCCGGGTCAGCTAGTACATAATATAATAGGTTTAGAGCATTATATGATATGGAGATTGGCTTGGTGAAACTCATCTTACCCTAGCTTTCTATGGAGCCAGAATTATGTCCTCATAGTTATGGAACCTCTACACGGACTGTAACTTCTTGTATTTCCATTTTCAGCCGTAGCTTGTACCTCGAAAGTCGAGGTGGCTTGTTGTGAGAAAAAAACACATGTGCCTTTTTGCATCGGTGATCGCCAATGATTCTTTTAGCTGGGATTTAGGAAACAAGCAAACTATCCACAAACAAATTGCCATAACCTATGAGTGTTTGCAACACCAGACATTTCCAACGCGAAGCCGATGTTGAAAAACTAACCCCTGCGGCCTGTCGTAAAAGGTGACAAAACAACCCTAGCTACGTGGTATGGCTCCAAGCCCATCTGGATGGAAATCACCCCTTGTGTATAAGTATGCCGCTATAATAACCTTGTGTTGTGCTCCGGCATTAGTGACTTAGATTCCTGTGCTCCTAAGTGGACAGCAGCATGTTCACGGTGCTTCTAGCGTCGCAAACATCTATAGGCGACGGTAAGTGCTTACTATAAAGTGGGCCATTACCCTGCTTAGAAACACCGCAGAAAAAACGGAAACCAATATCTTTATTGTTTTGAAAACGCATAAATATACTAAATATTAAATCGAATATATCGAAATAATGAAATGTAAACGATAAAGGACAGAAAAAGCCTTCCGACTCATCAAGGAAAGTTATATACCAAAAAACTTTCTTGAAGGAGGGATCCACGAAACGAAGATTAATCTACCTTACTTTACTGATTACTGCAATTAAACTAGCAAGATTGATAATATTTACTGCGTAGTAAAGAGATGGGACAGACTATTGGATGAAACCATACGGCTTAAATATGGCCTATAGCAATAATCATATTTTAATACTCCGTCAGCCGTTATACCGCGTTCTCACAGAAAATTGGCGTGAAATTGTCAGCTAGCCTTGGGTCATTGGGTAAATTAAGCGCAATGGCATTAACAACTGAAGGTTGTTAATTATTATGTCTAAAAGTTTAGACAATATTACTAGAGCAGGCTTCATTGTCATCCCAGGTGTCATATGTGATTCCAAGATCTCGGTTAAATGGAAACGACAGGTCTGCAAGATCATCATTAGGTCTGCCCTTTTATACGGATGTGAAGCGTGGCCGGTGTTGGAGTGACACAAGCAGGCACTGTGAGTCACGGAGATGAATATGCTGCGGTGGATGTGTGGAGTAACGCGGAAGGACTGCGTTAGGAACTCTCGTATTCGCGGCAGCCTTTCGCCAAAGGTTATGTATTGTTGTGAAAGAAGCCGCGAATTTCCAGGACTTTAACTTGCCAAGAGGAAGATTGCTGTGAGCCACCAACAAAATATATGAAGATGGATGCATTGTGCGCAAGCTACCTGTGTCTGCATTCAAGCGCAACGGAATGCAAGACCAAGAACATTCGAAAACGCTCGATCGAACGTTCGGCACTGCGAATTTCTAATTTAGAAGCCCTCGTGACGTAGCTGTCGAATGTAAATTGTGCACGGACCCCGTAAGAGTCGGCGACCCTACACACCCAAACCGACACTCGAATGTTATTTACTCAAGAAGAAACCTATAAAAGTGTCGCTTGATGATATATTAGATGATTGACAATGACATTTCGTGTCCTACTATCAGTGTGAAACGAGAAAAATAATTTAAATAAAAAGGATGCCAGATTTTTTCCCCAAAAAGGGGTTAACGTCAGGCAGGCGGCCGATCGTAAAAACTAAGCCACAATTTACGACATGTAACATATTGCCGACCTCATATAATGTGGGATAAGGGCAAAAGGAAGAAGAATTTAATTGTAAAATCGTACAAAAACATATTTGTAGTATTAATTAGTATTTTGCCTCTCAAACTAACTTAAATTTTCATACTATTCAGTTTGAGTAGTATTTAGGGTGAGTGCACTTCAAAAGGCTGCATTGCAGTCGACCAATGAAAATGATCCATTACAACCAACTTTCGAGGGCACTCAACACTATATAAATACCGTGACGGGACAATCGCCCGAATCACAGTATTATAGCAAGCAGTATTTCGACCGGTCATCCTCTTGATTATTAAGTTTTTAATAAAACACGTGCGTAGAAGAGTAGATATTTAAATTCGATAAAAATATTAACAGGGAAACCTGATGTCTAAAACGACGAAAAGCTGGCACTAGAGCTTATGTTTTTACTCGAAGAGTATCAATCAACGCGTGAGGATAGCTGTGACCCTAAACTTCTCTGCTAAGAGGAGCCTCGTCTACGGTCATCTGTTTTACCCCTGCGGTTGGGATCGGCCTCCCGTAACAAGCGACAAGACAACCCCAGCTACATATCTCCAAGCCCGTCTGGATGGTAAACACTCTTGATCCAGTGGCGTAGCGTAGTGGGGGCAGCAGGGGCGGCCCGGCCCGGGCGCCCCGTTTTAGGGGGCGGCAAAATTTCACAATGAATAGTAATAATATATTGTTTTTTTTTATTGCTGTGGAACAGCAGACAGACTAACGGCCCGCTTAAAATTTAGCAGTTACCATCGCCTATGAGTGTTTGCAACGCCAGTGGCATCGCGAACACGCTGCTGTCCCATAAGCGTACAGGAACTTGGGTCAGTAATGCCGAAACACAACATAAAGTTATTATGGCGGCATACTTAAGACCAAAGGTGGTCGTCGTCCAGACGGGCTTGGGGCCCTACTACGTAGCTAGGGTTGTTTTGTCGGCTTTTACGACAGGCCGATCCGACTGCAGAGGTACCGACCGTAAGTATTCCTTTTCCGCCTCTGCACGGATAAAAGTATGTCAATGTAGCAGTTCGTGTGTCATTGTAATACTGCTCATTTAATTATACTGCGTCTGAAGACTAACGCTAGCTAAATATACACCACTCTTTCAACGCGGGCCACGGCCAATGAATACAAAAATTCCTACTGGTATACTGTAAGTTCGTGGTGATGCCAAACTTTCTTCTCGAGTCTCCTTTTTATCTTAAACCACTTTACCTATAAGACTTCAATCACACCAATTTAGTTCTTGAAAATGTCACCCAGATTATCATCACCTTTCTTTAATGAATTGTCATTCGCACTGCATCTTTCTAACAAGCGTTTCACCAATAAGTTAGCAGAGACACACCTTACTACGTATCATATTTTTATACATTTTTTAGTCCCCTTTGATGACCATACGAATTACGCAAAATATAAGAAGACCCCACCCCCCCTCCCCCTCTAGTTTTCACGTAGTAAATCATAAATACGGAATTAAATAATTCTTTGCATAGAAAGTTAAAAATATATCAACTTGCCTCATATTTGTCTTTATTAATAAAGTGCTTGCCACGTGACGCCGAAAAATGCGTGCATACCTGTAGTTACAAGTGAAAACTAAGTGCGCAATACCTGAATATACTCGTAGGTCAAAAAAACGCCAGATTTCCTTTAGAGGATATTTACTCATCATCATCATCCTCATCATCATCTAAGCATTGTATCCCGGTTGCAACCTAAACTTCCGGGTCGGTGCCCGGGGTCCGCTTTCCGACTTTTTCTACTCCACTTCGCACGGTCTTCAGCATCCCTGGTAGTGAGCCCATTGGCACGCATATCACTCCTTACGACGTCAAGCCAGCACTTTTTGGGTCTACCCATCCTGTCGGGGCCCGGCGGAGGCGGCATGGCAAGACATTTGTTTCCCATGTAAGCATACGGTTGCCGTAAAGCGTGGCCATAACAACGGAGCCTCCTGCAATTTAGCCACAATGTCACGGACATGAAGACTGCCACGAATGCGGGAGTTCCTAACGCGGTCCTTCCGCGTCACTCCACACATCCACCGCAGCATATTCATCTCCGTGACACGCTGGAATATTTTATTATTAGAGGATATTTGCTATGTAATCCTATGAAAACCTAAGCTCCCTCCTTATTTTGAAGATCTCCCTCCCCCCGGAACGGGTCATGTACTATGCTCGTCGCTAGTAGCTCCCTAATACGAGTATAATCATGCCGGACGGGACCTGACAAATATTTTCCTTTCGCTAATTTAGCATGATTGAGTTAATTAAACCAGTCGCTGAAAGCATTTCACTATTTGATTACTACATGAAAACTATTTTTAAAATGCCTTACTATACGGTCTAGTCACCTTACATTTTTGCGCAAGTGGCGCAAACCACCTAAGAACTTAGGTGGTCTGTTCAAGCAACTGGAATTTCTTCTCTTTGTTTATTGACCACCAAGTTGATTGAATGGGGCCTCTATTATTTGGTAAATCAATAAGTGGTATATATATGTAGTATTTATATGTATGACTGGATGACCCGGTGAACTTTGTATCCCCATATCCCTAAACTTAAGCCAAACAAAACTCACTCCACACATTCACTTGACAAAACAAAACATTCACTTGATTTTTATGTAAAGCCCTATTAAGTCGTTTGACTTAATAGGGCTTTACATAAAAATCAAGTGAAGCACAAATTAACATCTAAACGGATTTTCGTCACGTCATCAATTTCGGATGGAGTAAGTTTTCCAGTTTTAGATTAGTAGAAGATATAGTTAGAATAATTTTTACTATCAAATGTACATTAGAAATAAATTATTAATTTTTATTGTGTTTATGGTTCACTATTTTGGCGATAATGTATTATAAATAAAATATAGGTATAATTATGCTATCGCAGGCTTTTTTGTAGAACTATTTGAGATAAACATTTTCATTATACATTTTAAATACATGTAACTCTAACGGCGTTTGCAGCGCAAGCCAGAATAACTCACAGATGGCAGAATTTTTTCCTACTTACTCGACACTTATCGTTATATTTTGGACAGTTCACACAACATCTTTATAAATTATACCCTACGTTTTATTCTGATATATAAGCTATATTTTTGTAGTTTCATTAAAATTCATTCAGTAGTTTTTGCGTGAAAGAGTAACATACATGCATACATACAAACTTTCGCGTTTATAATATTGGTATGGATCTACACATTTAATATGCCCATACCAACTAAGGAGGTTTTGGTAATTTTGTCTGCATTTTGTGCGAACTTGAAATCTTCCCAAATATATTCATTTATACTACGGTATAGGCGATCTAAACTTCCACACACCGCCCAACTGTTCTATAAATATAGTAGACGAAAAATACTTTAAGAGAGCAGTTTGCTACATTATACCAAAACTTCAGACCACAAAAGCTGCAGAATATCAAAACGCTTTATCCATTATAGTATAAGCTCCACGAAGCACCTTCTGAGAACAGATATTTATTAAAAACCTCTTTAAACCTCGTTTGTTAAACATAAAATGCTTTGTATCTTAGGATATTATAGGTTTGTGTAAATTTACTAAATTACAGATTATTTAACCTATTATTTAAAATTTCTTATAATATCAGCAAAATGTAGTTCATCAGGTTACTTGTCTTCCGACAAAGGCCTCAAAAGATGGCCATTCAATCAACTTGCTGTACGAGTCCATGTCGGTCAATTAATATAATAAAATATCGTCACAGAATGAATTAACAATAAATGTTGCTCTTTGCACTCACACTAAATCTCTCAATTTCGGAGACTTATACACACAAATTTAGAATTGCCGTGATCAAATTCCTCGGCGCCATGCACAGCTTACACAGTTTTTCTCGCCTAGTGTTCATATTATAGCATAATTGTACCGACTGTGAAGGAAAACGTGGTGAGGATACCTGCATGTCGAGAGCACGGGTTTGTGTAATCCGTGAATCCACCTTGGGGGCGCGTTGTCTGTTCTCTCTAGAAGGAGTCCCAGCCCAGCTACGGCACGATATGTGTAGTATAATTTTTTAAAGCATGTTTAAATAGCTGGTCTTCTATCCGTGACTCAAGACCAAAGATACTAAATCATGGTACAGTGTAAATAACAAAACTAGACAGCAAAAGAGTTAATATTAGACGCCAATGATAACTTATTAAAATACTTAATACGGTAACCTCTTTGTAAATACATGCAATATTCATCGCCATAATAGTGGCAGTTAGTTCTACATATAGAACAATATTGCCCGTATAAAATATTTCCAACCGACATCGTGGTGTATTCGTGGAAAGGAATGAATAAATGCTGCTTCAATTGTATAACTTCCCGCAATCGGATCCTTGCATTTAAAATGAATAAATCGAGCATCAAAACCACCGCTCAACGATGGTTCGCGCAAAATGAACAAAAATTTAAACTCCTTAAACAGCTTTTTAGAAAATGTCATTTCAAAATGCTCCCTCCGTCTGTCATTTTCATGTCATGTTACACTTTTCGATTTATACATGTATGAGATGCTGGAAATGTTGTATCGAAGATCGTTTTTAAAAGCGTTTAATCACGGATACGTACGAAACTTTCACATGTTTCTGCTGCGGGTATTATTATTTAGTATTTTAGTGTGTTATTCTTTGTTGAAGCAGAGTCCCGAAAAGAATTGCTGTATATGAAGCAATTCTTTAAAATAAATAAATTTGTAAGATGCCGATTAACAAGAGTTTATTTTAACAAGACATGACAGAAGTAGAATGAGAAAAAAAAGTTACGGTGTAAAAGTCACTAGAATATTTTTAAAGTATACTTTTAAAACATGCCAGTGCTTTGATTATATAAATATACAAAACACGCAGGTTTTAACACCTCCCCGTAATTAAAGCACTAACATTCACAAGTATATAAACAATTAAAAGTTAACACTATCACTCTTCCTATCTCTAGGATATATAGTAAAATATTTTACAGAAACAATAAATTCATTTTAAAAAAAAGGTAACATCATATTATCCCTAAAGAGGCCAGGCATTCATAGTGTCTCAATTTAGGCAATGGCTTAGTGAGAATGTCTGCTGTTTGAAGAGTAGATGGAATGAATTTAATGTCGACTTGATTGGTGGAGATGCACTCACGAATGAAATGATGTCGAATATCAATGTGCTTGGTGCGAGAGTGATGTGTGTTGTTTTTAGTGAGTGAGATGGCACTTTGATTATCGCACATTATTGTTAAAGGTGACGATGATTTGAATAAGTCTTTAATCAGTGATCGAATGTAAAGAGCTTCCTTGCAGGCGTCACCAAGAGCCATGTACTCCGCTTCTGTTGTAGATTGAGCTACAGTTCTCTGTTTGCGTGACTCCCACGATATTGATGAACCACTCATCTGAAACACATACCCTGTATAGGATCGTCGATCTATCAGATTACTTGCGTAATCGGCATCAGCGTATCCAATACCATCACCAGTGCCATTATATGTGAGCTTTTTGTCTTTTGTGGCTTTCAGATAACGAAGCACACGTTTGGCAGCTCTCCAGTGTACCTCCCCGTAATGTACGTTGAATTGGCTCAAAACAGATACTGAGTGAGCTATATCAGGTCTGGTACCAATCGCAAGGTACATTAAAGACCCAATGAGCTGCTGGTATGGTAATTCCGGCTTTTCATCAATCGGGTTTGGCCAGACAAGTTTTGTACCCGGCTCCATAGGAGTGGATATTGGGATAGCATCACTCATCCCAAATTTTTCGATCAATTTCTCAATATACCTTGTTTGGTCAAGCGACAGAGAATTACCTTTTCTTGTCACTCTCATGCCCAGACAGTCTTTTAAGGGACCTAAATCTTTGATTGTAAATGATTTTCTTAATTCGACTTTGAATTCTTCCTTCATGTCCCGATCATTGCTGAATATAAAGAAATCATCTACAAATACAGCTACTATAAGTAACTTAGTATCTTTGTGCTTGTAGTATATGCAGTGTTCTTTCTCAGAACGTTTAAATAAAAGTTTGTCCATAGTCTCACAAAGTTTTTTATTCCATTGTCGCGGAGCTTGCTTAAGACCGTAGAGGGATTTCTTAAGAAGACACACTTTGGATTTGCTATCGGCAAAGCCTTCAGGCTGCTCCATGAATATTTCTTCCTCTAAATCGCCGTTCAAGAATGCTGTCTCAACGTCTAAGTGGTCAATATCTAAATTAAGTTTCGCTGCATAAGCTACTAAAAGCCGGATTGACGATAGTCTAGCAACCGGAGCAAAAGTTTCACCATAATCCACACCATAGATTTGTGTGAATCCCTTAGCAACAAGCCTTGCCTTATATTTAACTATATCCCCATTCGTATCCCTTTTGACTTTGTAAACCCATTTACATTTAATCACTTTTCTATTTGGAGGTCTATCTACAAGGATCCACGTTCCATGCTTTTGCAGCGAATCATACTCACACTGCATAGCATTCAGCCAGTTTTGACTATAACAATCTTCCAGAGCTTGTTTGTAGGTCTGTGGTTCACAATCAGCGCTAATTAGGTTTGCATATTCTGAGTCCGAATATCTAACTGGAGCTTGGCGGTTTCGAAGAGGGTATCTTCGTGCAGTAAGATCTTCAGGACTGTCAACCAATATTTTGGATTCTGAATGAGAAGCAAGTGGTACTTGGTAAGGAGGATCTGCATCTCCTTCAGTAGAAGATTCTGTGTGTTCTTCAGTAAGTTGCATGTTCGATGTAGATGGAAGATTTTGGGTAACTGGTGAAGGAATTTGAAATAATTCAGATTGTGGGATTGAAGTATTCATTGGTTCTTCTTTACCATATTCGCCAGATGGCTGTTTGTTTTCGACAAAGACAACGTCTCTGGCAATTACAACGTTCCTTGGATTCTGAGGATTAATAAGACGATACCCTTTTGTATCTGCTGAGTAGCCAACAAAGATACAGGCTTGAGTCTTGGAGTCGAGTTTCTTGCGCTTCTCTTTTGGGACCAAAACATGCGCTTCACAGCCGAAAACTCGCAAGTGACTTAAATCCACCTTCTTTCCAGTCCACATTTCTTCCGGGATTTTATTGTTTAACGCTTGGGTTGGAGAGAGATTCTTGAGATATATCGCTGTGGAAACCGCTTCTCCCCAATATGCACGTGGTAAACCAGAATCTTGGAGCATTGATCTTGCTTTTTCGACAACAGTTCTGTTATAACGTTCTGATACTCCGTTTTGCTCCGGAGTATAAGGCACTGTCGTTTGATGAACAATTCCATTCTTTTTTAGGAAATAAGTCATATTATGATTCAAGAACTCTTTGCCATTGTCCGAGCGCAAAGTTTTAATTTTTAGACCCGTTTGATTCTCCACAAAGCTTTTAAATTCAACAAATTTACAGAATACTTCATTTTTCGATTTTAGCAGGTAGCCAAAAGTCTTACGAGTAAAATCGTCTGTAAAAGTTAGTAGGTAAAGCGCTTCACCCCACGAAGGAGTACTCATCGGCCCGCAGAGGTCTGTATGCACCAGTTCCAATTTGGCATTAGACCTACTTTGTGATTTTTTGAATGGTCGCTTTGACAATTTACCTTGTAGGCACGGCAAGCAGGTTTCACTCAATTCTCTGAATGAAGAACTTGTATAGTCTATACCAATGGCATTATTTTTTAAAATATTCAGGGCTTTAGGGTGTAGGTGGCCAAGACGTCTATGCCATAGTAAAGCAGACGCTGTTGGTTGTATCAGATTGGCTTTATAATCTACCGTATCTAATTTGTATAGACCATTAAAATTTGACGCTGTTGGTTGTATCAGATTGGCTTTATAATCTACCGTATCTAATTTGTATAGACTATTAAAATTTGACGCTGTTGCAACAACAGTGCCAGTTATTTTACAGCTATCCTTTAAAAGAATCGAGGCACCTTTCTCGGAAAACACTACTATGAATCCTTTTTGAATCAAGCAGTGTACTGAGAGTAAATTTGTTGCTAAATTTGGAACGTATAATACATCAGTAATTTGCTTAATCCTATCAGAAACATTTACAGAAATTGTACCTTTTCCTTCACTCTGAATTTTCTGACCATTGGCCATAGTGACTGGTTTAGACTCTTGCTTCATGTCCAGGAACCAATCACTCTTGTTACTCATATGTATTGTAGCACCAGAGTCAATGTACCATTCGGTTGAGGTACAAGGTGAAGGGATAGGGATGCCTGTAGGAAGATTATGATTAAAGCCAGATAAAAGTGTAATATCAGATATATTATTACATGAATGAGATGGCAACGATGATGAAGTTGTCGCTGATGGTGCTGATAATGATGCTGGTGACTTTTTTCGGTTGAGACGCTTTCTACACTGGTACATTTGATGGCCTATCTTTCTGCAATAATTGCATTTAACTACATTATTATTAGACACGGATACACTAGAGAATAAAGAACTAGACGTGGCTGTTGCATCTCGACATTCTTCTTTAAGCAAGATTGATGCGATTGCGTCCATAGTCACTTTAGTGCCGGAGTGCTCTATAGCCATCACCATCGGGCTGTAGGTGTCAGGAAGTCCTGCTAGCATAATCAAACCAACAAGTTCATCGTCGAGGCCGGCATGAATTGCGATCAGCTGCTGCTGAATGTGACGTATGTCATTTACGTAGGCTTCTACATTCGAGTAGGTTTCAAGTTGGATATTGAGCAATTTCTTCATGAGTTTTAAACGCCGTGTTAATCCACTGTCAGCATAGCACTCCCGGAGTCGGTTCCAAGTTTCTTTTGATGTTTTTGCTGCCATGACTACGGGGTAAAGGTGCTCACTTAGGTTTAAACAGATTTTTGACCTTGCTTTTCGGTCCTTACGTTGAAATTCATCAGACTCTTCATCAGCGGTCGAAATTACGCAGTCCCAAAGCTCTGCATCTATTAAATACATTTGCATTGCGAAACTCCACGTTGCGTAGTTGCTGCTACCTTGAAGCTTTGTGAAACTAGGTGTGCTGCTACTGACCACTAGTGGAGACATGCTTGAGGCAGTCTGAAAATAGTGTGGTGTAGACGATGGAGATTCACTCATTTTGCTAAGTCTGGGCCCATAACCTGTTGAAGCAGAGTCCCGAAAAGAATTGCTGTATATGAAGCAATTCTTTAAAATAAATAAATTTGTAAGATGCCGATTAACAAGAGTTTATTTTAACAAGACATGACAGAAGTAGAATGAGAAAAAAAAGTTACGGTGTAAAAGTCACTAGAATATTTTTAAAGTATACTTTTAAAACATGCCAGTGCTTTGATTATATAAATATACAAAACACGCAGGTTTTAACATTCTTTAACATATCATTGTACATTTGTACAATAGACTTGTATTTACAACCCCATTTGCTAAAACCTATAAGTACTGCTAGAAGATATTACGAAGCCTGTGTTATTCCGTTAGTTATGTCCACACAATAATTACTATTTGTCGAGCTCATTTAGCTTTTATTCCAACAATCAACAACCCTAGCTGCGTTGTAGGGCCTCAATCCCGTTTGGATGGCAACCACTCATGGTATTAAGTATGCCACCATAATAACCTTGTATTATTGAGAGAACATATTGCAGACGATCGTAAAATATATATGGTAAGAGAAAAAATAAGGTACCATCGACGTAAAAGCTAAACAACAGAGTTACTATACTTTAAATGGTTTCAATTAAACTTCCGTTAATTATATTAATGTTTAAATTGCATGAAACGACTTTTTTTTAAAACAGTAATCTTACTTATATTTGATAGAACTTCATCTTCACTCACTTTGCCTAATTTAAGAATTTAACTTTCTAATAATACAAATTTATCCACAAATATGTAAACAGCGTAGTAGACAAAGTCTATTACAACAAAGTTCGCAGTACTTAATACCAGATTTAATAGACAGCTCTAGAAAACACTAGAAGAATACAACTTTCTCACAGTTTATAAAATAACCTATTTTTTGAAACTTATCAGGTTCTAGTATCCGTACGGACAGCAGCGTGTTCGCGATGCCTCTAGCTTTGCAAACATCTATAGGCGACGGTAACTGCTTACTATTAAATGGGTCGTCAGCCCGCCTGCTGCTCCTCAGCAATAAAAAATCAATACACAATAAGAACTTGCTTGCTTTCGATTCTAATTCACTGCTATTTTAATTATTATAGTTTATTCGTAACATTTATGATACTCAATTGGCGTTTAATTTGCCCTGAATTTGTGTCCTGGTATTGTTAAGCAGAAATTTATCGATTAGGAGCATCACTCATTGTCGATTGTATTTTTTATGTTAAATGCCTGTTACATAACCACGGGCAATATATACACATCAAAAAAGTCTAAGCAACATGCATGATATTACAAATTTACCATTTATACTAATTAATTTCTAAGTCTTTACTCACTCAAAGTGCGTAGGTATGTAAACTTTTTTGTTATTGATGACATACTGGCTGGTTGTAAAAAAAATCGATTATGTTTTGTTTTTTTCATAAAATTAAATTAACGGGAATTTGTTTGAATTTCAGTGCGTTTTTATTACTACGTTTAGTCTTGATTTTATAATTTTACCAACCATTTAAATAAAGTTAGCGACAAAATTGAATTGTTAGATATTCACGGAGCGACGTCATTTGACGGCAAATGAAATGCAAAGAGCTGTAGGGATGTTGCAAGCGGGAAGTAATTAATCTCAGGTATCTCGGCATTTTGGCATTCATAGAAGTGCTATTTGTCGTCTTTGGCAGCGCTACAATAATACAAGAGAACCCGCTGAACAGCATCCAGGCCGTACAAGGAGTACAACCACTTGGCAAGACCGGTACATACAACTGACTGCAAGACGCCAGCCGATGTTAACCGCTCGAGGGATAAGTTTGAGGCTACAAAATTCAAGTGGTGTTGATGTAAGTCCCCAAACTGTGCGAAAATGAGTACGGCCTACGAGCTCGACACCCAATTAGGTGCCCACCGATACGTCACGGGAATCGCGCTCGTCAAAATGAATGGTGTAGAGAACGCAGAACATGGACCCAGGAACAATGGGATAAAATTATGTTTTCCAATGAGTCGCGATTCGGGTTTAGGCCTGATACAAGAAGGGTGCGAGTGTACCGTCGGCTCGGAAATACTGAAAGGCTCAGGTGAATTCAGGAAGTTCATCCATACAGCGGCTCATCCACCATCCTAAAATTTAAAATAGTACATGTTGCTTAGACTTTTTTGATGTGTGTAGTAGTATGTCTTTAGCCTCCGCGGCGCGCGCTATTGTACTCCAAAGTTAAAATTAAATATTTGATTTAATTAATGATTATAAAGGACAATTTGTGTTTATTAGTATAATGTTAATCCAAAACCTGGGGTCAGCGTATTTGTAGGACGGTCTACGATGCGCATATTAGTACTTTGGAGTCGGCAAAATGTTTCGAGTTATTTTTTCAAATCGATATTTTCGCAACACATTCGGCATCACTATCTTTACAGAGCTGTTAATCACAGCTACGGTGAAGAATATCGAGTGTATTCGAAATTGATGTCACAAACCACAACCCTAGTGGTACTCGTCCTGCCTTTATGACTGAGCGCAATCAGATTTGTGGTTCAAAACCGCACCGGCCAATCAATTCAGCCTTGGCTTGTTTGTATTATCTTGCGTGTATCCAATAAATTTAGACATAAAAAATTTATAATATGTAAAATAGATACATCCAACTACCTTCAACTTAAAATAAATTGAAGGTAATCGCAACTTTTTTTTAATTATTTTATTATTCTAACAAAATGGTAAAATGGGGCTATAATACATTTCTTTTGTTATTTCTCTATAAGTGTGTATTTGTATTATTTGGGAAATTAAAATTTATAAACCGTATATACACTCTATTTTTTGGTAAAACTTATTAAAATTCGGTTTCTATACAGCCAAATGCTCCTACGATGAACAGCCTCAAAGGCGCTTCTTTTACTATTTGCATTGTAGTAAAAGTCATCCATGTCTCACCATCAACTCTTTGGAATCATTATTCTTAATTCTTTTGAAGTGTTATCACCAGATTTCACCAGCTTGCAAAAAATATTCATTGTTTGTTGCGTATGTGCAGCTTTGGGCTATAATCGCCTGTTTAAAATATTATTCCTCAATATTAAATATTATGTTTAGTTAATCTCTTGTAAAACGCAAAATGCGATAATTCGGACATGTTATCTGATGAAACATAATGTAGACAAATCTGTTTACTTTACGTCGAAAAAACATGAGGTCAATGCAGATAATACAGAAACCAATGCTCATACTTACGCTATGTAGCAAAATCTTAAACCATGTTGAAGAGCGTGTTTTGCTATTTGTTCATGATGTAAAATTAAACTGTTACCAAGTGCAAGTGGTAGGCCGTTAGCCTGTCCAACAACTTTAATTAACTTGATTTTTTTAAACTGTAAGCGTAATCAGTATATATCTCTCACTGCCGTTGGCTGTGTGTCTTCTAACAAGCATTTTGAGTTTGGCTGTGCACAAAGTTAATACAAAAAGGATAATTTATATCTCTTTAATAATTGCCTTTTCTATCAACAGCTATAGGTAAAAATATATGTTATAGTGTCTTTAAGTTTTCTCAGTGCTGGCATGTTCACGTATGACGGCAAATATCGTCCACAGGAAAGAAATGTTTAGCCAATTGGACTCCGTCGGTCTCCGATAAGGGGTGTTGAAACAATAAGTGCTGATATCCTAAAAAGTGGCGTGGCAATTGACTAACTACTGCAGATTACTAGTGTCATGTGAGGGGTGGTATTTGTTACGGAAACAGGGTTTAAAGCTAATATCAAGATGATTTTTTGATTTCAATAACAGTTATAGATAAAAAAATCAAACCTCCGATTGAAAGAAAAACTGAAAAGAAATGTTATCATTTATAAGATAAACGCTGCCTGCCCGTTGCGTACAAATGGTAACGACAATTCTCTGAATGTACACATTATTGAGCCATAGTACCTAATTTCACATGGACATTATTTAGATTTTGTCCGAGAACTGATCGATCCGATAAATGGACCGCAAAAAATTTGAAAACTGTACAACATTCTTAACTTTGAACAATGTAAAGAAACGAAATAAATAACTCCGTCACGAACAGTTCTTAAATTTGATTTGTAAACATACAGGCTTTGTATTAATCGTTATGAACGCGATATTTCCACCCTGTATTGATTTTGGACACGTTCTGTTATTATTTAGTGTTCTTGTAATGCTGTTTATAAGTCACGATTGAATTGAGTCATTGAGAATTGAGATTGTTTTGTTACTTGATGACTCTACTTTGAGAGCAGTTAACGCGTAAGAAATACTTAACAACCAAAATGTTTGTGTAAACATACCATTTAGCAGGAATAAGACTATTTCTGGAACGTTCCCTGCGAATGAGTGAGCCATTGTTTTGAAAGGCATGTGCGGTTTAATTGTAAATGAACTTATTTTTCCGTGCAGGGGCGGAGAAGAAAACCTCTGCGGCCGGGGTCGGCCTGTCGTAAAAGGCAACAAAACAACCCTAGCTACGTGGTAGGGCCCTAAGCCCGTCTGGATGGCGACCACCTTTGGTCTTAAGTATGTCGCCATAGTAACCTTGTGTTGTGTTCCGGAATTACAACACCATTGATTGCAATATAGTTTCCAAAGTGAGATGTTTACGTGACTCTGTTTACTTAACTATTTTCATAACAAATTAAGTCATCTTAAGTGATTTTGTGTAGTTTACTTTAGTTGAAATTAATTCAATATATTATATAATATGTATATTACTAGCCGATCACGCCCACTCGCGGCGAATAACAGGCAAAAGTAAACCGAAAAAATGAGAAAGTGTCGATGAAATTCGAAAAATAAATAACCTATAATCATTTACGAAAAATTCCGCGTCTAATAGTAGCAGTCCCATCTCGATATGTTCAGTAGTTTTATTGTGATGATGCGTCAAAGGGGGTCCCATTTTCCTTATGTATATACATATATAGATTTATTATTATTATCTTCTTTATTTATTTTCTTTTCTATTTATTTACATTTTTCAATATAAATTATATATCATTTTATAAAATATGAATATTTAAAAATACTATATTTTATAAAATAAGTATCTTACAAATAAATTAAATTAAAAATATTAAAAATTATCTATTTATTATTATTATTAAACGTGTTCTAGAGTGGGGACCACGTCTTGGGAAACGGGGCGACCACCTGCGAAAAGCGGCTGGTAGGAAGTGGATGCAACAATTTGGCTTGTTGCATCCACTTCGCCTACGCCACTTAGCCCGATCTTTGGCGATTGGGCTAAGTGGCGTATCTTGGGAAAGGCCTAGCTATGGATTTTAGTAGGCTGATTTGATTGATTGATTTAATATTAATATAGTATTTAGTTTCCTAGGATGAGTTATTTTGATAACTGTACGTACGTCTCAGTTTATCGAGTTCATTATGAAAAATAACCTAAAAATATTTGTAAGTTTAAATAAGCTCGGTATGCTTATTAACTTTGATTATAGGCTCTTTATAAATGAAAACTTAATTGAAGATTCGAAGCTTAGCGCATTAAAGGCCTCTTCGTTTTAATAATGAACCAAAGGAAAGTAATGGAAGGTATATGTCCAAACGTCGGTTTTCTCCTCTAAGAGTTTTCTTTATGTACTACGGAAATTAATTTTGATGGAATTTGTCCTCTTGTTCGGAAATAATGTTACATTGATTAAACTTGGCTAAAATGTATTTTCACTGTACCAACTGTCGTTTGACCTCAAAATATTTGCGCCGGAATTTTTTCGCTTGTTATGCTGGAAATATTAGGCAGATTTGACATACACTTAAGCCATTGCGCGCTTCTTACATATATTTAATACTGTTATTCTCAAAAATCTAGAACTAAGTCTTTAATTTATTAAATAGCTTATTAAACCTACCTATTGAACTTAATGATGTCTGTTTATTAAGTACGTATTATTAAAGCCTACGTAATAAACGCCAACGCGCAAATTTGCTATCCGTGTATTATATTTATTGAAAGTTAAATGTTTTTTTCCCTTTGCGGCATAGTTAACGTTATTAACAAGCCGCTTTTTAATTAGCGCATTCCAGTGTTAATTGTTTCTAATATCATAATATGTATAGCATAATGTTATTCTCTGGAAGTGAATTGTTATATATTTTGGAGTTTAAATCTTATTTTGTCAAAACCTTTTTATCGCGGATGCATTAACTTTAGACTTTCGGGTTCACTGTACAATGTTAAAATATATTTTTCCAACAGCTTCATTTATTTTATTTGGGTGAAGAGTGATAGACTATTGCATATTTTGAACTCGTTATTCCAAGTTGGATAAGTGTTATATTATTTACTTTTTCACATTTACTACCGAATACTCGGATCCGAGTAGGACAGGGTCTTTACAGCGGGTCGCCCACTATCATGGGTAGTCATATTGGCTACCTGACATGTATGCCAATCACTCTACAATAAGGTTATTATATACATATACAAGATATAACTAAAAATATAACCGATATTTTGAATTGCTTTTGTAATAGCAGTCAACATGTTAATGCATATGCCGTTGATTACATGTCGTTAGTTTTAGAGACATTGCGTGCGTTATCACTTTGTCAGGACTGTGGGTCGCTGACACGGAGCTCACTAATTGGTGGCAATCAATAAATTTGGCACGAGCATCGCCCGGCCAGGCGAATATTCTATTAACAAACCACTCATTTATTAAATTATTAGCTGACCCGTCAGACGTTCTGTCATGTAAATAAAATAAAAACACAACTTAATTACGTTCACCCCTATTGCGCTCTTCTCAGTTTTATTTTCGCTACAAAGAGTAGTTTATGTCCTTCTCCAAGGTCAAATCTATACAGAAATTCATCAAAATTGGTTCAGCGGCAGTTACTTTAATAATAAATATTTTGTGACATTTCACACATCACCATCTATCTAGTCCCTAAGTAGCATAGCACTTGTGTTATGGGTACTAGACAGTTGATATACTAATTGTCTGTACTAATATTATAAATACTGTAATGTGGCGGGAACGGGGTGACGTAATTGACACATGACTGTCTTGGAATGAATCCCTTTAATAACTGCTTCGTTATACAATACACACACTACACCTAGGGTTGGCCTGTCATAAAAGGCGACAAAACAACCCACCCTAGCTACATGGTGGAGGCCTAAGCCCGCTTGGATGGGGACCACCTTTGCTCTTAAGTATGCCGCTATAATAATTTTATGTTATGTTCCGGCATTAGTGACCCAAGTTCCTGTACCTTTATGGGACAGCAGCGTGTCCGTGATGCCAATCGCGTTGCAAATACGTAGTGTACGGTAGCTGCTAAATTCTAAGCCGGAGGTCAGCCTGTTTACTGTCCTACAGCAATAAAAAAAAGGTGGCCGACCCTTTTCCACTTCATTCCACGTGCGTGTTGTAGCGCATCGAAAACTTTAGTTTCGTTTCTTATTGAGCTGTTTCTTTGTGCACCAATTTTATGTTTAGAATACTACGTTCCATCACTCTTTGTGTTTGAATTTTTTGCTTGCTTTGCTTATTATAAATCCATGTTTACCCATGACCCATAGGTAGGACAGGGCAGCTGACAATAATATTTTACCACAACTGTAATATACCATGTATCATGCTAATGAACAAATGAATATCAAGCACATGTCTAAACCCCTTCTGGTGGATTCACCGGATAGGTTAGGTTGATTTCGACACCCCAAGCTGTTGGTGGAATCCTGTACACCCTCAAACCTGTTAACTGCATTATATTTTCTGCATTGATATCGTTTGATTTATCTATTGTTGCATGTTATGAAATATTTTGTCGAAACAAAAAAAAATCAATAAGTTTAGACATTTTCCTTTTATTATTTGAGCTGTGATGATATTACTTATAAATATGAAGAAAAAATCTCCATTGTGAAACAAGTTGAATAAAAATTTTTATTCCCCGGTTTATTTTATATTAACAGGGTTTTTTTTATTGTTGAGGAATTGCAGACGACTGACGGCCTACTTTACAGTAAGCAGTGCCAACACGCTGCTGTCCCATAAGGGTACAGGAAGCCGGGTCACTCTACACAACAATGCTGGAACACACCACAAGGTTATTATGGCGGCATACTTAAGACCAAGGGTGGTAGCCATCCTGACGGGATTGGGCCCTACCTCGTATCTGGGGTGGGTTGTTTGTCGCCTTTAACGACAAGCCGATCCCGGTCGCAGGGGTTTGTTCATCCCCTGCCTCGAAAAAATTTAAGGTTAAAGCTTTCTACATTTTCAAGATTATTAAATACTTGTATAAATATTCTAATATATTATAAAAAAATTCTAAGAGTCAATTTAAAGAACTGTGTAATTAACACCAACTGCTCATAACCTTCCATAATAACTTAATACAATAAGACACCCGTACGTTGCCGAATGCTTGAAACTGCACGACATAGCTACAGTATACATTACGTAAAGAAGACCAATTCATCATTGTTGTAACTTCCCCACAGTGTACGACTGAAATGGAGTTCTATGTAAAACTGAGGCACAAATATGTATTTACTTACGTAGTGATGTAATGATTAACAATAATTTATATAATAACATCAATTTCCTAATTTTTTTTTCGGAACAAAGTTCTTTTAATCGTTTTACAGTAGAGTACATTGGCAGACATCGTTAGGTAATGAAAAGCGTTAAGCCCCCTGCAAGCAAGCAATGTGTGTGTGTATGTGAGGCCAGATTTGACAACAAGCATTGTGTATGGTAAACAATACAACCTCAATTCTATAACATATAATATTTGTTTGTTATCATTTTAATTTACACGGGAATTATTTTATATGTAACTTATATTTCGCTATCTTATTAATTTTGAATATTGAATATTTTTTTCCTAATATTCAATGAAATTTATTAATTTAAATCCATACTTAAATTTTTTTATCGAAAAAGTGATAGAAAAATAACATAAAGTATACAAATGAGAGTTGAATAAAGGAAGACTGCACTTTTTGGAGTAATAAAATCAATAAAAATCTACATTTTAAAACACGTTCTGACGGGGGTCCCCCGACCGCACAATCTTATAATTATACTAAAACATTTATTATGAAAATTACAAGTTATATCATGAACCTTTGGTCGCCAAAGTACGTCAATCTGTATCTGCCTACAATGGTACATTTATGATAAAACTAAATCTGGAAACAGGTCAATCAGGACAATCTAGTATAGGTGTGTGTGTGTGCGTGCGTGTGCGTGCGCGTACGCGTGCGCGTGCGTGTGTGTATGTGTGTGTGTAGATACTTGAAGATTAAGAGTATATTATAATTTGAATTTTTAAATAGTTTTCAGTCTCATTATAATCCAATTTTCTTACAAAATATATTCATTTCCCAAAAGAAAATTTTCAATTCGTAGTTTGAGTATTTTATTTTGTGTGCCTTATTTCGTGTACTAACATCTTATTTGACGATTCTCGACGAATACTAGTATTATTAAGTTAGGATAGAGGAAAAGTAGATAATGTAATGTTTTTAAAGCTAGCGCATTGAAGTCTGACTCATTTATTTCTTACAGTTTATCTCGACACAAGGAAAGGTCACGGACGGGCACTCTTTTATCCCTAGTATACGTCAGTGGACCTTGGATTAGAAATTAAATTTTTTTTGATACAACATATTATTTATCATGCAAAAATACTTGCGATATTTATGTTGCGTAGCGTTCTTAGACTTTTACCAATTACCAATATTCTAACTTGGCATAGCGCGGGTTTCGCTCTTCAAAACGTAAACCGTTCACTACCATGGTCACTGGTTCAATTCCCATCCCGTGTAATTTTGTATATTAGTATTTATTTACAAAACAAAAGTCCTATTTCCAACATAAGCGTCCTGTTGCTTACAACTTATTAATAAAAAACAGTACATCCATTTATTTTGGTCTTATTTTGAGACTGGTAGCTTTATGGCTATTATAAGTAATAAAATATTTGTTATTGCGGGACGTTATTCCTGCCCACCCACTGGCTCGACGAACACTTCGCAGCTAATGAACCGCGAAACCACTATTGAATAGTAATTATTAAGATCAAGTAGGTATTTGTTTTATTTTCTGAAACATCTGCTTAATTTAGATTGTTTATTCCACTGTACATTTCTTCCAGGATGCCTGGAAGAAATGTCTTTTAGCGATAAGGCTGCCAATATATTGTACCCTGCTGCTTATTTTTCTCCTATTTTGTATTTACTTTGTGTGTGTTTTTTATATCTGGGAATCAGCAGGCAGACAAACGGCATCCAATAGAAGATGTTCACTGTCACCTATGGACTTTGCAATACCAGAGATGTCAACGCGTTGCCGGCCTCTAAGAAGTTCTAAAACCCGATATCGTACTGTGATAGGAAAACCTTAGTCGGAAGTTCATTTTAAATCTGGAAAGTACGCAACATGAACGTTCTTGGGAACCGTCTCTTAGAGGAGAGAGGCTTGTATAATTAAGAATATTATTTATTCATTATTTGGATATGTATATAAAATGTAGTAAATAATTTACTTAACCAGCGGCTTAGACGAAGATCATGTCTAATGTCCATGTCGCACCTACCCCCGTAACAGTTGGGAACTGTACTCTCGAAATTGTTGACGAATACGTCTACTTGGGTCAAACGATCCAGTTAGGCAAGTCCAATTTCGCGAAAGAGGTCACTCGTCGAATCCAACTCGGATGGGCAGCGTTCGGGAAGCTCCGTAAAATATTTTCGTCCCAAATACCGCTGTGTCAAGACGAAGGTTTTTAACCAATGTGTGTTGCCAGTGATGACATACGGAACGCAGACGTGGTCGCTAACTATGGGCCTTATGAGAAAGCTCATGGTCGCTCAGAGGGCAATGGAGAGGGCTATGCTCGGAGTTTCCCTGCGAGATCGAATCAGAAATGAGGAGATTCGCAGGAGAACCAAAGTAACCGACATAGCCCGGATGATTGCAAAACTGAAGTGGCAGTGGGCTGGGCACATAGCTCGAAGGACTGATGGCCGTTGGGGCAGAAAAGTCCTCGAATGGCGACCGCGTACCGGAAGACGCAATGTTGGTAGGCCCCCCACAAGATGGACCGATGATCTGGTCAAGATCGCCGGAATAGGTTGGATGAGGGCAGCGCGGGACCGATCATCGTGGAGATCTTTGGGGGAGGCCTTTGTCCAGCAGTGGGCGTCTTCCGGCTGAAATGATGATGAATGATGATGGCTTAGATCGCTCTACGATGATATGCGTATGTTGAAAGTGGAATAATTGATTTGTATTGTTTCACCATACACCAATTCTTTAAAAATCCCCATATTATCATACTAATAAATACGTATTAGTAATTTATACTGTGGTTTATTCAGGGACGTCATACGGTAATGTTTGTCCAAGTAATTTGTTTATTTGCGCAAATAATTAGGTATTAACGATTACGTGTCTGTTAAACAGTTTTGTAAAGAATTCACTTTCGGCCTATATATGGATATAGCTGAAATAATTCTTATGTACAATAAATTTTTGTGATACTTTATCACTGATATAAGCCATTATACGTTTTATTTATAATAATTTTACTGTCGAATAAAATTTATATCCCTGAAATGAACTAAATAGATTGCTCTCTCTGCTAACTTTCAGACAGCGAAGAAAACATACCATCTGAGGTTTAAAAGGTAGTGGAAGTCACATTGAAAATATTTTATAAAAGTTTATAAAAGAACACCAGTGTATTAAATGCGCATTAGTTTCACCCTGTGATGATATAGTTAACGGCAGACCCAGAATTCAGAAATTAAAGCTAACATACGTGGTAAAGCTTAGAAAATGATCATAATTTTAATACATTTAAAGAATTATTTTACAACAAATCTATTTTATTAAAAGACATAGCAAAGATACTTTAAAATAATGCAACTTATATATCCGTTTACATAAACTGTCAATGAAGCTTATTTCAGTTAAATGGTACTTTTCGGAGTAAGGCTTGCGGAATCCCGCATCGATCCAGTTGGTTGGGGTGGGTGCCCCCTCGGATGGTGTCCGACTTGCGACGCGTCGTGCATTCAGCGATTCGTTGAGTCTCCTACAATGTGAACTATTCGCTTTAGAGCTCTGTAAAGAAATTCTCCAAGTGTATGACATTTTGAAAAACCATCAAGCTTCTCGCATTTTGAGCAGTCACATTGCATAAAATATTCGAAAAGTTGATCTATTAGTTTTTATATATTATATTTATTTTATTACAACGATATAATTATTATTGGTTAGTTTGATTTGCTCCAATTTCTCCAGGTCATCAATATCTTTTGCTTTCTGGTCTTATCTCATATTGTATGGGGTCGGTCCAATATGTTATCTCCTTCCATTCTCCTTAATAGTCGTTATCATACTTTTTACGTCATCCATCAAGTTTTGCTTTGGTCTACTCCTCTTTTAGTCCACTCTCATTCCTAACATTTTAATTGTCATGGTATTTTTCTCTACGCATTAAATGACTACACCATGCTAGTCTGTTACTTTTTATGCTTCTCAGTTAGTGGAGTTACTTTTATATCCTTCTCTTCTCCTGACATATTCATATTGTTTAAGTTATACTGCTTATGGATCTTTGTAAAATATTATGAGAGTAAAGTTTTTATGTTGCGTCATGATGAAGTTGGGTGATAACTGTTTCTCAAGTTTCCGTGACAATTCTTAGCTATATCCACAATACAGATTTTTAATTATAATGGTGATGAAAACCCACTGAAAAAATTCTAGATTAAATTGACTTTATCTTTACAATTTTTTTAAGTGCATTTATAGATTTGTGATTTAATTGTCAGTGTGTATTCTTTTTATTTGTTTACCGTATAAATTATTTTTTAATTTTAATTTATAAATTCCTTTTACAAACAAAAAGCTGTGGCATACGAGACGAAGCCTTTGTTATGTTACGCCAAAGAAGTATAACTTCTTACGTACGTACATATCATATTTTAGTTCTTGCTGCCCTAATAACGTTGCGGTATACATAACCTTGCCTCCATCCGCGAAGAACTCCGCATCAAGCAGTATCTGTCCGCTTTGGTCCAGTCACGTATGCTCAAATTTTTCGGCTACGTTTTAAGACGGAGCAATGACTCCATGGAGCGACTCGTTGTCCAGGGAAAAGTGGAGGGAACCAGATCACGTGGAAGATCATCCATGCGATGGACCGACCAAATCAAATCGGCTGTGGGCGGACCTTTGCATGAGTGCACCAGAATATCTGTGAATCGCGAGAAATGGCGTAAAATCATACAGCGAACAATATCTGCCTCTAATAGTACAACCAGTTAATCACGACCGCTCTGTAATGAGTGAAACGACTAAGAAGAAGAAGATACATAACCTTATTTTTTTAGAAATTTATTACTCGTGGCTTTCATTAAGAAACTTAACGAAATACGTTGATTAGGTAATACGCAACGGAATGACTATATTCACAATACTTTGAGCTTCCTCATGTCCTTATGCCACATTATTTAGGGTCGGCATATGTTCTCTCCTTCCATTCTTCTCTGTTAAGGTAGGCGTCCACATTTTCACATCGTAAGTAACGCACGCATCGAATGAAACGGATCGTTGTATTCTTTGTATAGGAAGTCAAGATAAGTGCGTCCGTACGGATCGCACGAATCTACCCGTCGCGTCGGCAATGCTGATGCTCCGAGGGGTAACTTTTGTGATGCGTGCCGATGACGTCATACGGAATGGCGATCAGTAGACGGACTCTGCGCGCTCGCTCACCTCGCGTCGTCTGAAATGTGGTTTCAGGATGTCAATAAGTGCAGCAAATTTAGATTGAGACATGAAATTATTGGAAGAATTTGGTGTCATCGTTTAACAAATCAGGAAATAGTGTGTGAAATTCTCTATGTTGCTTTCTCTTCTTAAATATATCGTGTACCCACATATTGTATTGTTTTTTTAGATGATTTAGATTTTGTTTCTTCTTCTGCTAACAAACAAGTAATTCCAACCAATTCTTCTTCCTCGTTTTTTTCCTTTATCTTGTTTAATCCACCGAACACTACGCTAATGAAAATCCGAATGAAAATGGCGTCGGCAATCCAATTGCTGATAGTAGCGTCAGCAAATCCGATTCTATTTGTATATTAAAATGTAGTTTATTAAATATTATAATCCAATAAAACCTTTTTCGCATTCTATGCCATTTTTAATAAAGTCCACTCGAATAAAATCATAAACTTAAGTTGATGGGAGTTTTTTTGCATAGATACGAACAATTCAAAACTTTACCTTACATAATAAATATATAATGAATATTTTGGGACAATTCAAAAATTATAATAGCAGCAGTGTGCTTGTGTTATAGGTACTAAACAACTGATATTTTACATAAACACCCACACACAGGACGAGAATTGAACCCATGATCTCAGCAGGCGTGGTTAATTGAGAAAGCTGTTGCGTCACGGAGGTTTACGAGATTCGACGACGAATTGTACACCGATACTATCATTGAGTGATAATCATCACTTTATCGATAAACCGGAAACTGTAGTGGAAGTAAAATATCGTACCGTGTATACGTCCGAATGCACTTAATAAAAAATGGTTATTTTAATATTACAAATAGACCCTCCAATTTTATTTATTTGTATAAAAAACGTGACTCATGACGTACCCCCTTAGAGAAAGCCTATGTAGGTACGTTCAAAAGCTGTACCGTAAACTTAAATCACTGTGAAATTAATGGTTATTTTATTTTGTTTCAGGTATGCATTTTAAAGTGATTTGGTATATAAACGTATTTTGCACAACCAATATCTGGGAGATAATGGCCGCTGTAAGGTAAGTACTTTATCTAGCTAGCCAGCTTTCAAAATATAATTATTTAATGAACTAGTTTAAACCGACGTAGCGAACGTAGCATACAAGGTGAATTTTGGGAACTAAAATCCCAATTCTCATCGGATTTTCTATGAAAATTTAATCGATATTATTCCCATGCCTTCGAATTTTTTATTAAGATTTTACAGTCTCAAAATAGGAATTAATAAATTACCTAACCTATAATCAATTCACAAATAATTCAAAAGCTCTCTTTTGTCTTTATTGTTACCAATCGGATCGAAACAACAGCAATATATGTATGAGTTACAGTGGTTAGCCTAAGCCTCTCATTTATATGGCGACCTCCATGGCGTGACGGCTAGCACACGTCGTACGCTTAGGTCACGAGCTCGATTCTTATCCCGCATCTAGATTTATGTATAATTAGCATTAATTTACAAAAGAAATAATATATATGTAGTAAATTAGTTGTCTAGTACCCATAACACAAATGCTATGCTACTTACTTTGAGACTAGATGGCGCTGTATGTATTGTTTAAGTATATTTATTTATATTAAAGTTATTTCATCAATCATTGTTAAAATTGTAAATTACTTTTATCTACCCACCCCGATTACACTTGAGTAAACAATATGTGGTCTAAAGACCACTCACTTTTTTATTGCTCAGGAGCAGCATATAAGCGTGCTACACCGTCGACCGCATCGTCGCTTACCATCAGGTGAGATAGCGGTCAAAGGTACGCCTATCTTTATTAAAAAAAAACTGTGTGTGTCAGCTCCGACGCACAACTGGAGTTTACTACTTAAGTATGATTGTCTAAACATACGCAAAAACAATATACATATATAAAAAAAGTTTTAAAACAGTTTTAAGTTCAACCTAATTACAACTATGGCACCTAGTAATAAAGTCACAAATCTCCAAAACATTATCTAATACTTACGATCATTCGTCATATAAAATGAGCAAAGCAATAAATTACTCTTGTCACTTACAAATGAAAAGACATATGTATGTTAAACAACATTTAATGTGAAATCAATCTTAAGCTGTAACAAATAAAGTAATTTTTGCCTTGAGAGATACATCGTTTTGTTTTGTTTAGTGTGATCCGGTGCACGTGCACCAAAAACGTAACGAGGTCATTCATTAGTAGATTTTACTCTCACATTTTTCTCATACCGGGCGCCTTATATATGAAAATCGATTCTTAAGGAGTAAACTCCAAAAGAAAAAATATAAGCGGTCCATTTAATACGTCGTAAGTGTAATAAATACAACGAGGTTGGTTTGCCAAACTATTTATTACTGATCGTTATTCCATATTTTTCTATACTACCCCCTACTCCTTATTATATTTATCCGTAAGACACCCACATATTATTACATCTTCCCCCTTAAAAATAATGCAACATAAATACTAAATATGTAACTGAGAAATTTTTATGAAGCAGTACAATAATAATACACAACTAAAAAGTTTAATTTACGACATTATTTATTGAAAAATAACGCAAGATTCTCCTGTGCCCTTATTGCCGCTTCTCTTTTGTGATAAGGTGAATGTCTTCTTACATTGTCAGGCTTATTATTTACACCTACCAGATTTCTCTCAAAAGAGGAAGGGGAAGAGTGTGGTGATTTTCTTGCTAATGGAGAACTCGGTATTGTCGTTAAATGACGTTTATTGCGTCTGAAAATCCTACCATAATCATCCTGTAGGAAGTAAGAGCGCGGCTGTGGCGCGTTGGCCTCCACACGCATCCGCCGCCTAGTTCCACTGCCCCCGACCAGGACACGCTCGCCAACATGTAGCTCCGGACGATTACGTGCATTTCTGTCATAATATTTTTTCCCCTTATAACGAGAAATACATATTCGTGAAAAGTCTTTTTCATTGTTACGCTCCGACAAGAGTTTACCAGTATGCACTGGCAGAAGAGTATTGAGTCGACGACCCATCAGTAATTGCGAAGGAGAGGAGATACCGTCGCGTGGTGTTGACCTCAGATTCAACAATCCAATATAAAAATCTGTCCCCGATAACAGTGATTTTTTAATTATATTTTTTACCGTACGCACTGCTCGTTCACTAAGTCCATTTGACTGCGGATAATTAGGCGAACTCGTAACGTGTTTAAAACACCAATCATTACAGAACTGTCGAAATTCTAATGAAGCGTAAGCTGGTCCATTATCCGTGACCAGCTCCTCAGGGATGCCGTGTCTGGCAAATTGATCTTTCATTGCACAGATTACAGACTTGGACGTCACACTATGCAACGGACTTACTTCTATGAAGTTTGAAAAATAGTCGACTATAATAAGAAAATTATTCTTATTAAAGGTAAAGATATCTGAGCCAACTTTTCTCCACGGAATATCGGTGAAGGGATGAGATATCATGGGCTCCTTACGCGGCACCGTAGCATGCTGCGCGCACTCTGCGCATGCACGCACTGCGCGTTCAATGTCACCACACATCCCTTGCCAAAACATCACATCTCGCGCCCTACGCTTACACCTATCGATGCCTAAGTGGCCCTCGTGGACCTTACTTATCATTTCACTCCTTAGCGATTTTGGTATAAAAACTAAGCTATCTTTAAAAATAATATTTTCTATATATTGTAAGCTATGTTGATAAGACCAATGCGATTGCACTAAAGGTTCGACATCCTTTTTATACCTAGGCCAGCCATTCATAATGTAATGAATTAACATTTGACACTCTGTATCTTTTTTAGTCGCTTCTCTTACCCTCTCTAACTTAGAGTCACTAAATCTAACGTGATTTATTACAAAACATGATTGCACCTCGACGTCAGAGCTTACACCACCAGGCACAGGCTCGGGAAGAGCGGCTCTTGAAAGAGTGTCTGCTACGTACATGTACTTGCCTGGTTTATACTTCACGTTGAAATCATAGCATTGCGTGCGCAACATCATTCTCTGTAAACGTGCTGGAACGGCGTCTAGCGATTTTTTAAAAATAGCCTCTAACGGCTTATGATCGGTTTCCACCACCACGTTGGTGCGGCCATATATATATTGACGAAACCTCTCTAACGCAAAAACAATAGCAAATAACTCTTTTTCGATTTGTGCGTATCTCGTCTGTGTATCGGTAAGTGTTGCCGACGCAAACTCCACCGGGCGACCGGACTGGAGTAGCACCGCCCCTACGGCCTTCGCACTCGCGTCAACGCTGATTACCACAGGCAGATCATTAGAATATAACGCTAATACAGGTGCTTCACATAACTTTTGTTTTAGTTTCGATACTGTACTGTCATGTATCGCATCCCAGCACCACTCAACGTTCTTTTTAAGAAGACCCCTTAAAGGGCTTGTGAGATCTGAATAATTTGGTATGAATTTAGCCAGATAGTTAACCATGCCAATAAACCTCTCTAACGACGTACGATCATGAGGAACAGGCATGTCTTTTATAGCTCGCAACTTGTTTTGGTCTATTTCCATACCCCGTTTACTAAAAGTATGTCCCAAGTACGATATTTGTTCGACGCCAAAAATACATTTTTCCTTGTTGAATTTGATGCCTATCTGCCGTGCCCTGTCCATCAGCATTTTGAGCCTCGCATCATGTTGAGACCTAGTGTCGCCCCAAACAATTATGTCATCAATAAATGAGTCGATGCCCTCAATATCTTCAATAAATTGACGGATTTTCGAATGGAAAACCTCACTTGCACAATTTATGCCATACGGAAGCCGTAGAAATTGGTACCTACCGAATGGTGTACCAAACGTACACAAATCTGCACTAGAATCGTCAAGCTGAACCATCCAAAAGCCTGAACGAGCGTCTAGTTTGCTGAAGATTTTAGCTCCATGCAGCTTTGTCGCAATTTCCATCAAAGTTGGAAGCGGATAGTGAGACCTGCGTACAGCACGGTTAAGAGGCCTTGGATCTAGACATATGCGAAAACTGCCATCCTTTTTTGCTGGCAACACGATGGCATTTACCCACGGAGTGGGGTGTGTCACCTTTCTAATAATTCCCATCTCCTCCATGCGCTGTAATTCACCTTTCAACTTATCACGAATACCAATAGGAATTTTCCTAACAGGGCAAATAGAGGGGCTTGCGTTATCTTCCAGTACAATTTTATATTTTCCAGGAAGTTTACCAATTCCTTGAAACAGATCTTTATATAAGTTTATATCGATACTAAAAATTCTTTTTACAAGACCTAAAGTTTCACATGTATTTTTACCAAGGACACTTTGACAGTCGGCAAGCGATATAATAAAATTAATTAAATAAACACTTCCTTTATAACACCATGACATCTCGCATGAACCAAGAATAGGTATGTAATTGCCGCAGAACGATTGTGCTTTCACACTAGAGGGTTTTAAATCTTTCACGCTACAACCTAATTGTTTGAGTACCTTTAAGGATAACACGTTAATATAACTAAATAAAATATTAAATATATTTAACCTGTATCTAGTTTAAATAGCACAGTCGCTCCGTTGCCACAAAAAGATAATTTTTCAAACCACTTACTGTCACCGTCCTTAAGATATTCTTCTAAAGAATCTATATAACATGAATCAGTATCGCTGTCATTGTAACGTTGCACTTCATAAACACGTTTACTTAGCTTTGACGGACACATCTTACGAAAATGACCTTTGTTGTAACACAAATAACATTTAGAATAACTAGCCGGGCACCGAACATATTCACTATGCCTGTTGCCGCAACACTCACAACATTTCTCACTTTGATTACTTGAATCACGCCGCGCGTTGCCGCGCTGCGCTGCCGCGATGTGCGCCGGAGAGCTCACCGCGCTGCCGCGGGCTCGCATTGCTCGAGCGGCGGCCGCTTGCCACCCGCTCGCGGCCTCGAGCGCTGAGCCGCCGCCGGCGCGCCTCCTGCGGCCCTGTAAGCCGCATGCACCTGGCTGCCCCCGGATCGATTGATACGTTGATGAACTCGAACCTCGTATTATATCCACAGATTCTGAATGGGGAAACTTCACTATTTTTGAGCTTTCGATTTGACGGTTTTCTTCTATAGAAATTTCATAAGCTTGACAGATTCTTACGGTTTTTTCTAAAGTTAAATCGTCAGTTCTCAATAATTTGTCCCGTAGTGTACTGTCAATGACCCCGCACACTATTTTATCTCTGATTAAACCGTCTTCAAGATGTTCAAATTCACAAGAGTGACTCAATAATCTCAACGCCGTCACATACGCGTCTATATTTTCACCCATTTCTTGATTACGCGTGAAAAACCGAAACCTCGCCATTATTGTATTTTGCCGTGTTCCAAAGTAATCGTCAAATTTCTTAATTATGACGTCTATGTTGTCTTGATCGCCCGCCTTTTGAAACTTAAAAGTCGAGAAAATGTCATACCCTTGAGGTCCCACGAGATTTACAAGCAAACTAGACTGTATATCTTTTGCTTCTTTGTACACTCCGGACGCCTTCAAAAACACTTGAAATTGTTTTAACCATTTACGCCAGGCGTCCGCCCTGCTGGCTGGACCGCCATCCAGTGCCAATTCTCCGGGAGGCCTCGCATGCTCCATTTTATAAGCAGAATACACAACTACTATTTACTTCTACAATAATTTACTTTTAAAATAACATTTTTGTTCACCGCTGTCACCATGTAATAAATACAACGAGGTTGGTTTGCCAAACTATTTATTACTGATCGTTATTCCATATTTTTCTATACTACCCCCTACTCCTTATTATATTTATCCGTAAGACACCCACATATTATTACAGTAAGCAGTTACCTTCGTCTATGAATGTTTGTGACAATCGGGGCACCGCGAACACGCTGCTGTCCCATAGTGGTATTAAAATAGTTTTCTATTATTTATTTTTTTAAGCGCGTAGTGCAGTCTTGTGATTCTTATATTTATATTTAAGAGAACATACTTATTCTTTTTCAATTGTATATGATAGTATAGACAAACTAAAATTAACAAACAAAAAAAAAATAATTAGTAAACTGGAAAATACAAAATAGGCCTGGCCTGTCTTAAACATTAAATTTGCGACAGCTCGCTGTCACTGAGAATCTTACCAAAGGCCGATTAAGTGCTTTGTGAATTACTCTTCACTTGGAATTAATGGAAGTATGAAACAGCTCTGTAAATTTCGGCAGTAAACGAGAATGTTTGATTGTTCACTCACTGATTATATCTATGACCACGCATAACTTTTGACAGAATTGATTTATTTATGCATGTAGTACTTAGTAGATTATAGCCACAAAATTGTATAAAATAAAAACTTTTTAACAAAAAAATTAAACCGTTGAAGAAACTGAAAAGTAAACAATAATAAACCTTGTTTTTATTAACCTTAATAACTAAGTTCTTAAACTAATGTAAGTATACCTAAGTAATTTTGAGTCGGCGCCAAACAAGGAAATTAAATACGTAAAGCGTGATGCGCGGCGGCGGCGCAGCGTGAATGCCGAGCGTTTACGAAGTTAATGTCAGCGAGACAGCAACCCGAAAATGTTTAGGCAATAGGAAAATGCACAAACTTATTTCACATTTATATTATTAGTATGATTAGTTAGGATTAGGTTAAACCGTTTTGACAAAGTAAGCACCGTATCACTTGTGTTTTGGGTACTAGACAACTGATATATGTACTTTTCCTTTGCAAAGTAATACATTTTATACATTAATACTCAGACTTTGTACTGGAGTCAAACCCATGACCCCGCAAGTATTCCGACATACAAAAGCCGTTGCGCCGCGAAGGTCGTCGTATAATTTGTTTATTTATTTGATAGTATTTAGAATTTTTTCATATAATGCGAAGAGAGGAGTGTCATGTAACAAGGAGGATGCTAGAAATTAGAGTGGATGGGATACAAGAGGAGAGGTAGACCAAAGAAAAGATGGGTGGATTGTGTAAAAGATGATATGGTTAAAAAAGGTGTGAATGCCATAGAGGAGAGTGGAAGGAGAAAACATGTGGCGACCCCATATAGTTTGGGTTAAAGGCAGGATGAAGACTTTCTTTATACAATCCTGTACTGCTGCTGAATTATTTCGTTACGTTTTTTTGAAATAATCTCGATCACAGGCCCATGACCGTTAAACAACTAATGAGTTTCACATCACCTGGTGTCAAGAGAACCCTGCAATTTGGCACAGTCGCCACGTGGAAGCTTTGTCATAAACTATTTTCGTCACTCGCATATATTTTAACGCTGTCAATGATATTTCCTACACCCCCCCTCCTTCCCTCTTTTCCCCTCACACGTCGTCACCTTGTTTGCAAGTTAAATATTTCGATATTCTCTCGTTCTATTTCCATACCCATACATTGTGGTGATTGTTTAGACGCAATTCTAGTTTTGTTAAGCAATTTAAAGTTCATGTGGTTTTCATTCATTATACTTTGTGACCAAAATCTGTTGTCTGAAATGTTAGCTCTTATTTTTCTTCTTTACATTACACATGTACAAGGAGCCCTGGAGAATGTGGCGTCCCTTGGGCAACGCTATCCTCATCTGTGCGCAATAGATATTTGCGCCAAAAATATATATTTGTTGGTGATGGATAGGTGGGTTTCGGGGTTAAGTGAGGAACGTGGGGTGATTCAACTTTACAGGAATTGAGATTCAAATGGTTTAATAGAGGTTCACTTATAGGTAGATCAAGAACCTGTAGGTTGCCAATGAACTCACGACCAGGGATGAACTGAAGATCGAGCGAAGTAGGGAAGAAAATGTCGGACTCTGAAGTTTGGGTTTCCACAAATTCAACGCTAAGATGATGATGATTAAGGCCTCTCAGCAGATCCAGGTTTTTTTCCGGTCTGCAAAGCTGTATACATTTCTAAGCCTAACTATTGAAATAGAAAGAGATTTAGGAAAGATAACTTTATCAGACTCCGTCCAAAGATATCTGGATAATCGCACGTTATTTCTAAATTCTAATTTTACTGCATCCATTCGATCTGAGAAAGGCGTTACTTTTACGTCAAAGTCAAAAGAAGAAAATATAAATAAGTTTTAAGAAAAATCTTATAAACTCGTTAACGACGGTGAACCGACTACTTTATCCACGGAATGCAAGAAAGTGCACAATTTAGTTTATTTTTCAAACTCAGCGTCACCTGGAGTAAAATTTACCGCACCTATTTTATTTTTTCTTTGCCTTATTCAATTTATAGTCCAAGCTTTAGATAAATCTTGATTTTACTACAACATCAATTACTGCCGCCTAATTTTATGTCAAACATAAGACCTAATCACCTATATCTACATCTGTACAAATAAATAAAATTGGAGGGTCTGTTTGTAATATTAAAATAACCGCTTTTTATTAAGTGCATTCGGACGTAACCACGGTACATATACCAAAACAACATTTTTTACAATTTTTGTCTGTCTGTCTGTCTGTCTGTTCCGGCTAATCTCTGAAATTGCTGAACCGATTTTGACGGGACTTTCACTTACAGATAGCTGATGTAACAAGGAGTAACTTAGGCTATTTTTATTTTAGAAAAAATAAATAGTTTTTTTTAAATGATAAGTTTCGGAAGTTTATATTCCAATTTAAGCTGACCTCAGATTTAAACCATCAACCATATGAAATAGGGTTTAGCTTAGGCTGGACTTTGTAGGTTCGAACGCATGTATTCTCCTTACTCCAAAATAAACCATAAGATTTATCAAAAAAAAAATGCTGCCCAGTCACTATTCCACGCGGACGGAGTCGCGGGCACAGCTAGTTATGATATAAAATTAGAACAGGCTTATGTTATAATTATAGGCTTAGCAAATTGTATTGATGAATCAATTGTATTCGAATCAGAGATACTGGTGTAATGAGCTTTGGCACGCAACAAAGGCACTTCATTCGACCCAATTTGTTCCTAATAAAGGATTGATCATTGCATTTCTGATAGGGTAACCGTCCATTTCGTGAATATTAATTAGTGAAGATTATATTATTGGTTATAAAGGTTGGCCTTAGAGATAGGATAGGTAGATCTAAAATCGATGGGAAGAATATGTGATGAGAGTTTGTGAAGAATGCCAGGATATAGTAAAATGGAAGAAAGAATTTTGCTGACTCGAAATGGATGGGACAAGGCCAGGCTAATGAACGAATTTGTTTTTTCACGGCGTATCTTCTCCGAATAGATTCTTTTATTATTTGGGCGTTAACAGAAATATATACCTAGTCAGGTCATAAATTCTGTCACATGTTTAATGTAAAATAATTGTAACAAGTTTATTCATTATGTAACCATTCATATACCAAAATGAACTTAACAAAACATAGATTCTTATGACATTAAAGTTTATTCAAAATGACCTCCGTGATTTTGAATACAGGCCTTCAATCTGCGCGGCCAGTCCTCTATCGCAGCACGAACGAGGTCCATGTCAATATCGGCGGCTGCCTTAATCAAGGATGTCTTGAGTGACTCCAAATTGGGATGAGGCTTTGAGCACGCCTTTTCCTCCAAGTGTTGCCATATCTTGTAATCTAACGGATTCAAATCTGGACTGGAGGAGGGCCAGTCTTCGTGCCGGATGAAGTCGATTTCACGCGCCGCCAGCCAGTCTTGTGTGCTCTTCGCTCTATGAGCTGGCGCCGAATCTTGTTGGAATACCCAGTGCCTGTTATTGAACATGGTATGAGAAACAGGTTCCACAAGGTTCGTCAGGACTGTATTTTGATACACAACAGCATTCGTTTTTACACCTTTCTCACTAAAATGTACCTCTGTTAAGCCCCAATAAGAAACTTCCAACCATACCATGAGCGAGGATGGAAAATGACCTCGTTGGACACGCGGAATACGGTTGCTCGCTTCTTCACTACTGTGTGCGTACACCTTATCATTTTGTTTGTTGTAGCTCTCTTCTACGGTAAACATTTTTTCATCCGAAAAAAGAATTTCCCGATAATTTTTTCCCGCGTACCGCTACAACAAAGCGCGGCATCTCTTCAGTCTCAGGTCCATTAGACGAGCATTCAAACGATGTCCTGTTTTTCTTCGATATGCCCGAAACCCTAAGTCTTCATTTAACACCCTTTTCACCGTGGTTCTGCTTAACCCCATCTGAAGGGCCAACAGTTTCTGCTTACGTTTGGGATTTCTTTGAATTCGTGCCTTCACAGCTTTTATCACTGCTGGAGTCCTAACAGACCGAGGGCGACCACTTCTTGACCTGTCATCTACACTAGAGTCTTCATTGTATCGTTTGATGGTACGATAAACGAATCTTTTGGTTATATTCAAATTTTTCAGTACGTTAAAAATTTGAATTGGCGCGTAACTGTAACGATGCAACGCAATAACTGCAACACGGTCTTCTTTAAGCGTCCACTCCATATTTAAAAATGAGTAAAATTCTAAAAGTTATGCATTTTTATTTTCATGAACAATTCGAAATTCGAATTCAATAAACTTTTTTGTGGCCAGCATTCTAAAAGAAAAGTTTTTACTGTGTGACAATACTTATGACCTGACTAGGTATTTCGTTAAAATCTAATGACCGCTCCGTAATATGGAGCGATTACGGACCATATTCTGGGCCCGCGGACGGGTGGGCAGCGGGCAGTACTAGGGTTCCGTTTGCAGCTTTAGATTACAGAACCCCTATAAAGTAGTCAATTAGGACAGTGAATGTTTTGGATCGATTAATGATTTGACCTCAGATATGAATTCAAAATTGATGTCTGTGATTTAATTTAACCTAAATATAGTTATTCTGAAGAAAAAATATATACAAGTCTGATTTTAAACTAAGTACCTATATATATACATATATCGTCGTGATAGTAGAATAACGTCGGATTTGAAAAAAAAACAAAATTCACTTTTTACCATATTTGGATACTACATTGTCTAAATATTATTGCTACATAAAAAAAAATTACATGTATTTTAGATTTCAAATTAAGCAGTCGGTAAAGTGACGGTTATGACAGAATCTCATAGTAAAATGACGCTTTTGTATTTTTAAAATGGCTGTCCTGTAAAGTTTAATATATGTCAGATCCGTTACTATGTATTCTACGACTACGACGATAATTATATTATACGTAACATACTATATAGTTATAGCGCTCTGGCTAGTACCAGACACAGTAACAATATATTGTACGTTGGATATGTTTTATATTGTACGGAGGAAAAATATAATATTCACTGAACACTAAAATTGGAGCACTAGTAGTTACTTTTATGAATAAATTCAACACGGTTAACTCAATCGAATAATCCTGTTCGATCTAGTTCTACTGGAGTTCACGACTCGTCTTGAGAGATAATACATTTTTAATTTTTACCGTCGTCAAAAAGAAAGACTGCATTTTATACGATTTTATCTGATGTGAAATTGTTTTATGCGATACGCTAGTTTACCCACTAATCAAACAAACCACCCGATGCCTTCGTCTACTTGAGAACCGAAGCCGCTGACTGTGACGTTTGTCTGCCTCCGATCCTGACTGGTGTTGACTCTCTTATAAGTTGGGAGAGGAGATTGGTAATGGGTCCCCTATATCTTCGTTTTTACGAACACATGACCGAAGTACGACACTTCGGTCATGTGGCGACAGGCTGTAAGCCCAGGTCCGCGGCCTCGCCTGATCACTACGGTGGTTGGATATTGGTCACCTTTTTTCAGAGACGAGTGGCCCTATATGAGCGGGATGGCAGTGTAGTGTTAATATTAGGGCTAAAATAATGATAATTATTTGCAAAAGTACAATGCTGCTAACGACTGATTCAGTGTTTACTTAAGTGACCTTGTACAGTCGTACAAGGTTTACAGGTTTTGAACTTCATGGAGCACAGAATCTTTGTATACCGAATATAATATGTTGTGGTCTGCATGTAAATGACAATTTGTGAAATATTACAATACTAGATACAAAAACCGCCCTTCAGGTTTTCACCCAATACAGGGTTCTAAAAACATAACTGTAAAAGAAAAAACATTAAAACATGATAAATATTTAGATATAGGTAACACCAAGTATTTATTTGTATTGCGTGTATACCAACTGGGAAAATCAGGTCAAATTGGCTGTTTTAAGCTAGCTTGTTTTTAATTTTAAAGCTACTGATACACATGTTAAACGAGCTCAAGAATATAAAATTATTCAAATTAAAAAAAGTTATATATAAGCATCGTTACAGATAAATAGAAAGAAAGAAAAATATGAAATAATTTATTTGAAGCTAAAACAATATTACAGTAATACAAATGTAGTTGCCTTCGTCGCGACTTAAAAAATATAGTTTAAAATATTTAACTTGTATAGATTTGTGTATATAGTAGATTTTCCTTTTTGAATTATTATTACAAACATTGTATGTTATACCTTATCCGTTTTACCAAAAAATAAAATGTAAACAAATCGTAAAAAGGGTTTTTTGGATGTCGATTTTACAATAATCAACGTGATATAAAAATTATCATAGCAACTTTTAATTATTTATTAGAAATATCTCCTATATTCTTATTTTTTTTTATATTACTATTCCTTACTTTTAGAAAAATAACATAACATAATTTTATTTTTGCAATTATGAATGATCAATATAATGTGTATAAAATTTTCATATTTACAACGTTAATTGTAATAATTAACTTACATTATAAAGAAACTAAAAAGACAACGTTTCTCTCAATGTTTCTTTCAATCTCTTACTGGTTTTATATGCTGGTAATTACAAGTGTACTGTTCATCGTACTATTGTCGATTGGAAGGAGTGTTTTATTATTACGGTCGGATTATACCCGCCATGTTGTTTTTATCTTCTAGCTTTGTTTGAAAAACATTGGTTTGTTTGTTTACATTTTATTTTTTGGTAAAGTGGATAGAGTTAGTTCTAAATAAAGGGCACTATATATATATATATATATATATATATATATATATATATATATATATATATATATATATATATATATAGCATCGTCGTCCAATCACGGGACAACTTACCAACCACCGGAAAAGACCTAAAAAGATGGCGTTTCGGCGGTGGCGAGGATATAGGCCAGTGGCAGACTCACTTGAATTTGAAATCTTGAAGAAGTCGGTAGTATATTATTACAATATAACTAAAAATTGTAAAAGTGAAGAGAAGAAGACTAATAATAAGACTGCATAATAATAAGCTATTCTGTTTATAAGAATGTGGTCTCCAATATAATGAACAAAACAATTTTCATTTGCTCAAATGAGGTTGGCACACATCATTATGTTCCTTCGTGCTTGTTTTGTTTTGACCCAAACACTAGTAGAAAAAAGTAATATATATTCTATATTTGTTTTGAAAAAAAAATCAGATTATTTGAAAGAATGCTTTCATAAACATGCTACGTAATGAAAAAATAATAGAATTTAATTTTAACCAGCATATAACTCCTCCCCTATCTTCAATACAGGCTAATCTTGGGAATGTCCCCTACTGAACCTTCCCGCGATGCGGTCTCATTGCTTTATTGAGTGCTCTTCATGCCTCTTAGAACTAATAATAATCGACATTCGAATATGGCGTCAGTATCCTCTGCCGTTAGGATTAAATCGTACTGGTTATGCATCCAATCCTAGATAACGGTTGCTTTAAACACTTTATAGTACTTTTCGGAGTCACCAAGACATTCCAGGCAGAGTAAGATTTTAATGCAGTTTCTAGGGTAGTATCCTATTACTAGGAAGTAATAGTATCTTCTTATATGGGGTAATTCACGGGAAGCGGTCAACGAAAAAAATGAGATTTTGAATTTGGATCGTAATTTAGAGTGTTATTGTGTATAGTGTTATGAAATGATACTGACCTCTGCGGCCGGGGTTGACCCGTCGTAAAAGGTGACTAGACAATCCAAGCTAGGTGGTAGGGCTCCAAGACCGTCTGAATGGCAACCACCCCTCGTTCTTAAATATGCCGCCATAATAACCTTGTGTTGTGTTCCGGCATTAATGACCACGTTCCAGTACCACTACGCAGATAGCAACGTGTTAGCAATGACCCTGGCGATGAGAACACCCATAGGCGACTGTAATTTCTAAATTCTAAAGCCAGCCTAAGGCCTGTCTGCTCTCCTACAGCAATAAAAATGTTCAATGTTAATTATTCTGTCTTTTTTAATTTCGATTCAAATTCCAAATTCGACTATTTTTCCACTGTAATCCAGAAATAAGGATTGAAGTTGTTAAAAATAATACATCATATATATTTTTTTAATTATTACTTTTAATTATTTTGTAAAATGTGCTTGCATTTATCAATTTCACCATAAATTTTCAAAATGGAATCACAATTAGTTTTAGAGATAAATCAATTAGAGTACGTACATATGTGTCAGCATTCGGTAAACTAGACAGTGTATTTTCGTTGAAAATTCCTCACTGCCTCAAGACCAAGGCTTACACAACCAATGTGTGTTACCAGTAGAGAATACAATCCTGGGATCCCGGGATGCGAGTTGACAATGACCTTGCCTAGATTATATTAATTGCATTTATTACATATCGACAAAAAAACAAACCTTTGATATGCGTACGATACGTACTACATAGGTACAGCTCTAATAATATGTTTGTCGAAGAACTTAGAAGGGATTTCCCAGCAGGCTTGGAAGTCAAACCTTGGATGCATTGATATTTCTACATCTGTATTTTCGAAATTCTAAATAAGTTTTTTGTCTCGTTATTTCTTACTTACAAAATATAGTGTCTTTGTTTTGTCTTTTTTATTTTCTTACTATATTGTGATTTGTGTCGTGGACTCGTGGAATAAAATTAAAATCATTTTTCTAGAAATTACTCGTTTTTTTAAATTTGAGCCCAATTAGAAACCACATAGTCTAATCCCGGGTTGGCCCCGAGATCCCGGGATTACGCATCAAGAATCCCGTAATCCCGGGATCGAAAAACATGCTCGGGATTGTATTCTCTAGTTACCAGTGATGACTTATGGTTCCGAGACGTGGTCTTTCACAAAAGATCTTCTTAAAAAGTTCCTTGTCGCGCAGCGAGTTATGGAAAGAGCTATGCTTGGTGTTACCCTAATGGACCGAATCAGAAATGAAGAGATTCGTAGGAGGACCAAAGTAACTGACATAGCCCGGGGTCGCTCCGTAAAAATACCTTTCGCCTCTTTACACCGATTTGTGATGTAGAAACACGTTGGTTTTATTTCAATAATATAAATTATGTATTGATTTGAATAAAATTATACGTAAGCATTATTAAAATAAAATATAAAATGACACGTTTATTTGTCTTATATTGTAACGACAAAATAAGGAAAGAACGTCATTTTAAGAGATGATATTATATTCGATATCTTTTCTCATTTGCAGTAACAATCACTCTATCAAATCTAATTAAATTATAGCATAATTTGCTTAGTTTGCGAATCGGGGACCAGAGAATCAAAAAGGGAGTCCAAAGAGGACCAATTATTATTATATTTATATAGTATAAAAATATTTATATATTCATTATATTTAACAGAACATAATATTAACTTCCTTAATAAAAACCAGCTTGTAATGAGCATGTCTGTCCGCACCTTAATGCATTGTACGTACAAAGGGTGGTTGTGGGGGTTTAATGGTCGAGTCAGGCAGGGGGCAGCTATTAGTGTCGTGTTAAGCGAAAGATACGGCCCCTGAGCCATGCAAAGATTACGCGGCCGTGGCCCGTGTGGTTATTACCTGATACATAATCTACTTTTTGTGCTTAAAACTATATACATACATATTTCTACCTGAAAGATAATTCTGTTTTATTTTTTCTTCGTTTATTTTTAACAGTTTTTTAATAAACGTTTCATTAAGACTATTTTGCCGTTTCACAAATTATGACAACGGTAGATGAAAATGGAAACACAACAATAGCGCGCCTAAAATCAGTATACCTAGTCAGGTCATAAGTATTGTCACACAGTAAAAACTTTTCTTTTAGAATGCTGGCCACAAAAAAGTTTATTGAATTCGAATTTCGAATTGTTCATGAAAATAAAAATGTATAACTTTTAGAATTTTACTCATTTTTAAATATGGAGTGGACGCTTAAAGAAGACCGTGTTGCAGTTATTGCGTTGCATCGTTGCGGTTACGCGCCAATTCAAATTTTTAACATACTGAAAAATTTGAATATTACCAAAAGATTCGTTTATCGTACCATCAAACGATACAATGAAGACTCTAGTGTAGATGACAGGTCAAGAAGTGGTCGCCCTCGGTCTGTTAGGACTCCAGCAGTGATAAAAGCTGTGAAGGCACGAATTCAAAGAAATCCCAAACGTAAGCAGAAACTGTTGGCCCTTCAGATGGGGTTAAGCAGAACCACGGTGAAAAGGGTGTTAAATGAAGACTTAGGGCTTCGGGCATATCGAAGAAAAACAGGACATCGTTTGAATGCTCGTCTAATGGACCTGAGACTGAAGAGATGCCGCGCTTTGTTGAAGCGGTACGCGGGAAAAAAATATCGGGAAATTCTTTTTTCGGATGAAAAAATGTTTACCGTAGAAGAGAGCTACAACAAACAAAATGATAAGGTGTACGCACACATTAGTGAAGAAGCGAGCAACCGTATTCCGCGTGTCCAACGAGGTCATTTTCCATCCTCGCTCATGGTATGGTTGGGAGTTTCTTATTGGGGCTTAACAGAAGTACATTTTTGTGAGAAAGGTGTAAAAACGAATGCTGTTGTGTATCAAAATACAGTCCTGTCGAACCTTGTGGAACCTGTTTCTCATACCATGTTCAATAACAGGCACTGGGTATTCCAACAAGATTCGGCGCCAGCTCATAGAGCGAAGAGCACACACGACTGGCTGGCGGCGCGTGAAATCGACTTCATCCGGCACGAAGACTGGCCCTCCTCCAGTCCAGATTTGAATCCGTTAGATTACAAGATATGGCAACACTTGGAGGAAAAGGCGTGCTCAAAGCCTCATCCCAATTTGGAGTCACTCAAGACATCCTTGATTAAGGCAGCCGCCGATATTGACATGGACCTCGTTCGTGCTGCGATAGACAACTGGCCGCGCAGATTGAAGGCTTGTATTCAAAATCACGGAGGTCATTTTGAATAAACTTTAATGTCATAAGAATCTATGTTTTGTTAAGTTCATTTTGGTATATGAATGGTTACATAATTAATAAACTTGTTACAATTATTTTACATTAAACATGTGACAGAATTTATGACCTGACTAGGTAGAATTAAACATTTTATTCATGATGCACAACTACATAAAGTTTCAGTTTCAGTATTATTGATATTCCGTCAAAGCAATTTGGTTTTATTGCTGTTTGTGACGTTAGGGGCATCACGAACACGCTGTTGTCCCATAGGAGATAGGAACCTGGGTCACTTATAAACACAAGGTTATTATGTCGGCATTCCTATAAACCAACGGTAGTTGGAATCCAGACGGGCTTGTGGCCCTGACGCGTAGCTAGGGTTATTTGCCAGCCCTGGCCGCAGAGGTCAGTAGTCTTTCCCCGCCCTTGCATGCATACAAATACTAGGGTATCTTGTATATTGAATATTATTTACAAATTTCACAATGATGGACACGTTATAAATTCCATCCACGCCAAGTTGAAACCTTTGTAATACATAAACATAGAATGTTCAAACCAACTTTTGGATGAATAACTGTGCAGCTGCAGGGGTTCAGACTAAGTTGTTTGTGCTAACGCATAACAACAAACTTGTACGGTAATTCAAATTCCGTTAATTAGTTTCCTTTTCCATGTTGGCAATGTATGGTGGATAGGTCGTCTACCTCGGAACAATGTGTACAAGTATGCTCATCTTGCCAGTGCAACAGACTGCATATCGTACATGTCGCTGTGCTATTTATGCCAATTCAATACAATGTTATCGTTACATTCTATACAAATAGTATTTCAGTAATTTTAAGCTATATTTACTATTAATACACTGGTAATTGGACGAAGTATTTAATTTAAGATTTTTGTTTACAGTTTACATGATATATGATATTAGATATATGCATTTATTATACTAAAATTAATGTTTAATTAATGTTTAATATAATGTTATGGACATACAGAAAACAGGTATATTTTATTATTGACAATATACAGGGTGTATATACAGTAAAAAAATTCTGTTAGAAGAGTGTTGCGGGCATTTAATCAATTTAAACCGACCATAAAAACGGAGGATGTTCTTTTTTTACCACGCATAACTTTTTACAGAGTAGTCCGATTTTAAAAATCCTTTTTATATTGGAAAGGCCGAAGTTGGTCCCATATAAATTTGGGAAAAAATTCTAACCCTAAGGGTACGAAAATAAAGAATGATTGATTGTTCACTCACTGATTATATCTATGACCACGCATAACTTTTGACAGAATTGATTTATTTAAGTATGTAGTAATTAATAGATTATAGCCACAAAAAATTATGAAATAAAAACTTTTTAACAAAAAAATTAAACCACTGAAAAAACTGAAAACCAAAAAATAATAAACCTTTTTTATTAACCTTAATAACTAAGTTCTTAAACTGAACTTGAAGTTATATTTCTTATGGGGCGTTTGGAAAAAAAATATGAGAGTAAAATATTTACGATGTAACATGATGAAGTTAGCTGGTAACTGTCACTAAAGTTTCCGTGAAAACTTGTAGTAACTCACAATTCACAGTAGTTTCTCATATATTCATAAAGATACAACACGTGTTTTATTAAGGTGACCAACTATTTTTTGTTCAAAAAGAGTACACTTTGCAAGTATTTCATATGTGAAAAAAAAAGAAGAAAAAACGATAAAAACTTTATTTTCTTTTAAAAACATATTTTCGATATTCAAATCAATGTCAAACACATGTCTGGTGTTTTCCCTGTCCTCTGACGTACCGGAAACGGCAAGCAATATGCGCGCGTGAAATTTAAATCACAGTCAAAATAATTTTAAATATTTAATTATTAAAATTTAAATAAAATAATCTAAAAAAATGTTTTCGAAATACAAATGAGTATAAAATTATACAAATGAGTACTTTCAGAGTACAAGATTTGAAAAGAGAACGGTTTGCGAAAAAAGAGTACAAAACTCAGTAAATGAGTATAGTTGGTCACCTTAGTTTTATATCAGTGAAGGTGAATAAATTATACTTACTTCTTTTTATTATAACATTTGTGTTGATATGTTTGTGTATTGAATTATAATTGCTTATTAATTTGATTCGCTTCCACTGAATTCAGCCTTAGCTGAAATCGACTGAACTCGCCTCGACTCGACGCTATAGTATAGTTAAATGCACATACTCTTTGTCAAAGTGCTCTTGGACTATTTGAAGACCAATCGTTGAGACTTTGATTACCTCGATATAAACTCAAGTACCTATACATAAGTTAGTGAGGTTCATAGCACCTGTAGACGGGTAGATCACCTATCTAGCTAATAATAGTCTCTCGGGCTCTCACTAATGTAGATGTGTTACCTTATATATAATTATTATATGTGTGCAGGGGCGGAGAAAAAATACTGATCTCTGCGGCCGGGGTCAGGCTGTCGTAAAGGGCGACAAAACAACCCAACCTAGTTACGTGGTAGGGTCCTAAGCCCGTCTGGATGGCGATCACCTTTAGTCTTCCGCCATAATAACTTTGAGTTGTGTTCCGGCATTAGTAACCCAAGTTCCTGTACCCTCATGGGACAGCAGCGTGTTCACGATACGATGGCAACGGTAACTACTAAATTCTAAGAGGGCTGTCAGCCTCGCTGAAATAAAAAAAAATTATGTATATATATTTATAAACTTTTAAGTTATTCAATATACATATAAATAATTCAGTTATTTAAAGATAGCTCTGAACAATGTAAAAATATATTTATTAATAATATAACATGTATGTATGTGATTTTAAATTATATATGGCGGTAAATGATGGGCCACTGTGAAAATGCGTGACACGATTTACTTTTATCTTAAGAACTTTTCAAGTGCGAATATCGATTTGAGGATAATTATCGTTATGCATTTTTTTATTTACTTATTTTATCATTCCTTTTACAAACAGAGTTCTGGCATACGAGATATATTTTATATAGAGATATATTTAGCTATATTTTTGTTCGGTTATGCCAAAGAAGTATAACTTTTTACGTCCGTATACAAGTACACACAGCTTTGTTATATCTTAATAATATTTAACGTAAGAGAGATTTACTCTAGTATTAAATGAACATGAACGTTCAAAAACTTTTAAATTAATCTTCATATTTGCAAGAGCCACGCTGAAGCTAAGTGATTGGACTACCTTGCCCGGGTGGTTTTCCCCAAATCATTGCAGCATTGCGCGCGTTAATAGGTCTAACTTGTTGTGAAGCGTTTGCTATTTTCAGTGATCAATCGATAGACACTACGCACTCAAATTTCGCCCATTATTTACGAAATACGAATGCTGAAGCGAAAGTTCATTCGAAAGAAAGATGATAAAATTTCAACTGTCCAATGAAAACGATTGGCATCTCAGTGGTACCCTCAAAAACCAATCTAGATGTCCCGGGTTCGAGTCCCCCAATGACATGCACCGCTTAGGGAGTTTTTCCCGCCTAATCTTTCTTTAAATCATTGCCATACTGACAGTTAAGGAAAACATCGTGGGAAAACCTGTACACCGAGATTGCCGGTATGTGTAATCCGTCAATTAGACAAACGTGGCGTGGAAAATTGTCCGTTCAAAAATTTTATAAACAAAAACGTAGAAATCTTTTTCTTCTTCTCTTTTGTGATAATCTCCTTGGAATCCCAATTTAAAATTAAATATTTCAAGCCAGTTTTATATGAGTTTGTTATATCACACAGATTTAGCGTCAAAAGAACTTAATTTTACCATAAGAATAAATGAAGTATATAGCGTCGTCTGTAACACTTTGAATAAATGGGAACAAAAACAACTGTAACAGCTGCATTTAAAGATTTTTTAATTTATTTCCAAAATTCCCTTAAGCAATCCGTAAGATACATTATTACGACAGGTTTGATTGGAAACTGAGCTCCACCATACCTACTGTTATGTTGTTTGCAGAGGGTAGCATGGCTGGCGGTCGACCTACTTTTACCCACTACAATGAAGCTACTTTACCGATTTCATGTCCTACTTCAGGTCATTCACCTTACCGGAAAAATATGGGTGGGAATCAAGTTTGGAATAGAAGTTTATTTCATCAAGACGCAGCATTGAATAAAATGTCGATATCGTTGTATCATTTGAAATCTGAACCAACCCCGAAGCCTCTGAGAATATTTTATGTAGAGTATATTTAATTTAACTTTAAAGCGGATGCATCTCAAATCTATCTAATCACGAGTGTCTGCGTGTCTATTTTTCTTGTCGATTTATTGGAGAAAATTTTAAATCGTAATTTTATGCTAGTTACGATATTTCGAATATTTCTACGTGTTTAAGGTTTTAGGCCGTTGATATTATTAAAAACTTTGATATACTCGTAATACGTAGTCATGCAAGAACGCTTTATGTGCAGTCTCTCTTACACCTGTACGTCCTATGACACTATCCCGATACCCATTTCTCGCCAAGAGATGGCGTGCTGCCGTGACGTATCACCAAATGTGTATTGAACCGTTGAAAGGTAGACATTGCTCCTGTGTGTACGCGCATATTTTAATTTAAGAATAGTATCTTGTGTTGTATTTGTAACATTGCTGTAATTGTGATTTACTAGTGATTTAAAGATATAAAGCTGGACAACGGCACTACGAGAAAGCAGACCCCTCGAGTTCGGTGAGGCCCTTCAATTCCCGTCCTCTATCAATAGGGTGTTTTCGCATGACGACAAAAGAGTTCCATAAAAATTTACCTGGACCAGCGCATTTACTAACCATTTTCGTTCACATAATTCAAGATAACTGATAGATAGATCATTTATGTAAAAACTACTACATATTGTGTATATATACATATATATTGTACCAGAAAATTACTTTTTTTTTATTGCGTAGGACAGCAGACAGGCTGACAGCCCGCTTAGAATTTAGCAGTTACCGTCGCCTATAGGTGTTTGCAACGCCAGTGGCATCGCAAATACGCTGCTGTCCCATAAGGGTATAGGAACTTGGGTCACTAATGCCGGAACACAACACAAGGTTATTATGGCGGCATACTTAAGACCAAAGGTGGTCGCCATCCAGACGGGCTTGAGGCCCTACCACGTAGCTAGGTTGGGTTGTTTTGTCGCCTTTTACGACAGGCCTACTCCGGCCACAGAGGTTAGTATTCTTCCTCCGCCCCTGTACGGATGAAACTACTATGACATTACATATAAAAGAAACAACTAATGTGTCTCCACTACAATATATGTATGTACAAGGATATTGTTAAGTGATGCAGACCAATTGGAAAACAATTGCAAACTATTTATACTAATGATCTTGTTTTGCTGGTGGGAGAAATATATGTACATTATTATAAATAACACGTTGTAGACAATTCATCTAATTGTCTTGAAAACTATTGTTTTATTTATTAACTAGCTGTGCCCGCGACTCCGTCCGCGTGGAATAGTGACTTTAGTCAGCATTTTTTGGATATATGAGATCAATTTAAATTGGAAATTCAACCTACTATCTCCAGCCTAAGCTGAACCCTATTTCATATGATCGATCATATAAATCTGAGGTCAACTTAAATTGGTATTAAATTTCCGAAACTTATCATTTTTAACAAAAACTATTTTTTTTTCTAAAATAAAAATAGTCTAAGTTACTCCTTGATACATCAGCTATCTGCCAGTGAAAGTCCCGTCAAAATCGGTGCAGCTATTTCAGAGATTAGCCGGAACAAACAGACAGACAGACAAAAATATTAAAAAAAATTGTTTTGGTATATGTACCGTGTATACGTCCTAATGTACTTAGTAAAAAGCGGTTATTTTAATATTACAAACAGACCCTCCAATTTTATTTATTTGTATAGAAAACAAATTTCCGAGCAAGAACGGAGTAAGAAACTACCCTTCAGCCAAGGGAAAGTACAAGGTAGTAAAAGGCGACAAAACAAACCTAGCTACGTGTTAGAGCTCCTCATGACTGGATGACAACCACCTTTGCCGCCATAATAATCTTGTGGTACGCACTAGTAAACCGGGCTCTAGTTCCTCTTCAAAGCTTGCAGCGAATTGGCAATGCCTCGGGTGTTGCAAACGTTTATATGCGACAGTATATAAACGTATATACTATCAGATGGGCCGATTACCCATCTGTCGATTTCAGCTGTAGAAAAGGCGAGACTAATAGCTATTATTAAGATTTCACGGATCTGTCGATGTCTATGTGAAAGTTTATCTGTTATTTCTTAATTGAATATTTCAACAACAAATAATAGATTTCACATAGTGCATGGAATGTTATTTTATTTATACTTATATCTCCTCTTAAATATAATTTGGTAACTAACAAACAATTCTTCTTCTTCTCCTATCGGAGGTTAGATATCATGGCCATTCTCGTTTCGGAGGCCGCTGCTCAAAACAAGGAACTGGTACTGCAGTTGAACCAGTTTCGTAAAATCTTCAACCACGAGTGTCTTCTCCTGCCCACGCTTATCTTTCCAGCAATCTTCCCCTGGCTAATTAAGCTGGAGAACTATGTACTTGACGTTTATCACATGGCCAAAGTAACACTACCTTCTTTGCTTTTCTTTGCTTTAGCAAACAATAAATAAACGTAATGAATGTATTTATCTGGTGCCGAGCCTAGAGCCAATCGGGTTTAGAGTGCGAATCGTTTCAATTCAAAAACAGTAAAAAAAAACAGTGGTAGGATTTATGTAGTAGGAGGATGACCTCACTCGGTATCCTATGTAAATTCTTTTTTGGTGATTATTTCAGGAATAACCATTGAAAATATTTTTTTTGTATTTTAAGGATATCTCAAAACTTTAAACTAGGCAGAATTTAAGAAAAAAATTTGAAGTTAATAAAATCAAGTCATTATAATAATATACGAGTAAATACGAGTCTAAAAATATATTTTTATTCTAATTTTTATGTATGAAATAATGAAACTACTATTTGTATCTCTTTCTTTCTCTTGCCCTTATTCCACTTTATGTGGTCATCACGATCTGTTCTCTCCTTTCACTCTCCTCTGTTAGTCGCCATTTCAACACTTACAATCTTTTCACCATATCATCTTTTCCACAATCCTTCTTTTCTTTGTCTACTCTCCTATTGTTATCCTGCAACTACTATTCGTGTACGTATTATGCTAAATATGAATATATATATATATATATATATATATATATATATATATATATATATATATATATATATATATATATATATATATATATATATATATATATATATATATATAGTGGCATCGCGCACACGCTGCTGTCCCTTAAGGGTACAGGAACTTGGGTCACTAATGCCGGAACACAACACAAGGTTATTATTATTCTCCAGGCATATCTTCTAAACTTTTTTTTGTAAAGTCTATAGAGTGAATTATAGAAAACTAGAAGTAATAGAGTAACTCCCAAACCCTGTTTCATAATATCAATAATATCCAATTAAGTTATAGGTTATCAGGGAATATTGCAATATCATGCGAGCTGTTAACGACTACGTCTAATGAATCTTGTTACTTGCGATCTAATCCTATCTAAACTGTTACCATCATTACTCGTTTTATACATAGATAAATATTATCAGACCGTTTACTTCATGCAACATAATTTTTTTTTCAGAAATAATATTATCGAAATTAAATCGGAAGTGAATTGCCTAATTCATACACTCATACAGTTTCTAACTAAAATGACAAATGTCTTTTTTTTTTTTTATAGCGAGAGTTCAGCAGACAGGCAAACGGCTCACCCTGGTAGGTGGTCACCGTCGCCTATGGACGTCTGCAACACCAGAGGCATTACTAACGCCAATGTCTCTAGCCAAAATGTCAACGTCAAATCAAAGCGTCAATGTCACTGTGACACGGGGGAGCGGGACGCACAGCCGGCGTAGGCGCATCTCGTCGACAAAGACGCCACGACGCTTTCTGGTCCCATCAAGCTACCGAGGAGAAATACACGTCATGATCCCAAGAATCCAAATCCAAAAATCTGTCCACGACTATAATAAAAAGACTGCAGCGATTCAGTACAGTGGCCAGGAGCCAGATACTTCTTATCCGTTGACATTAACTTGAAGATCAGGGGCATTGCCGAGTGCTACCCATGCATAATCAAATGCTTTACGCTCATTTCTCCGTATAGGGGTGGAGTAAGAATACTGATCCTTCGGCCCGGGTAGGTCTGTCGAAAAAGGTGACAAAACAACCTAGGTAGGTGGCCGTAATAACCTTGTTTTGTATTCCGGCATAAGTGACCAGTTTCCAGTTTACTTACGCGGACAGGCGTCAGCGGTGCTTTTGGCGTTGCAAACATCCCTAGGCGACGGTTACTGCCGTCCGTATGTCTGCTGTTCCAGGCCAATAAAATAAATCTAGTCGTTAAAGAATTCCAGGATGTTTAAATAAGAACGCCCTGTTGAAAACCGCTGATGGGGTGACAGTATGAAAACGAAAACGATTCTAAACTCCCTTGACCTATATAAGCCATAGAAAGCACAAAAAGACATACTCCGTCTTAAGGTAAAACTTATTATTATCGTCTCTAAGTATGGGATCGTGTATTAATTAAGTTTATAGTTTCATTCAGTGAAATTTACTTTCTGTTTTTTATACTTTGACCTTAGCACCCACGCGAAGTGGTAGAGGCGTGTCGGATCGGAAGTAGGTTTCATTTCCGCCATTGCCTGCCATCCCACTTACAGGGACGGCATGCCCTAACCCACTTTATACTACAGTACCTACAGTGATATACCCTCCGTTTCATGCAGCCTTTTGTACAGCCTGAGCCTAAACAATAATAGCTTTTCTAAACAATAATAGCTTACAGTGTACACGACACAAGATAACTAGACACGTTAATGTGAAAATATGAATAACGGTCTAACGAATTCATCATCTGATAGTCTAAGATCCGGGATTAGAAAATATACCCTCATCTGTTAATTAGATGAAACAATTTTTTATTATAAATTTATTAATATATATTTATATATATACATTCCACTCTCGTTAATTCAAACCTGCGATAATTCGAACGAAAAAATCATCGTTACGAAACAAAACGACGCGTTAATTCGAATTCATCGACGTCACACTCGATAATTCGTAAAGGATCAGATCCTCTTATAAACAAGCCCAAGAGTATGTGTGCCCGCTGCTGGCAAGTTCAAACTTGGATCATCGTACACGAGATTTTGTTTTTGTAATGATTAGTTTGACACACATTTGCCGCACGAATTGGTTTGTTTTGTTAAATTTCAGTTACTTTTACTCTTATAATAGACTCTTAACTTTTGTCATTTGTTGTTATTGTTAAAGAATAGTGGTTAATAAATATTTTTATCATAATTGATTATCAACATACAGTAATTCAAAGTTTTATTTCTTTTCTCTCAAAAATTTCGAATCATTTGATATTTCAAACACTCGATAATTCGTAGTATTTTATGAGTCCTTCGAATTTCGAATTAACGAGAGTCGACTCTATATCCATTTCTAGTTTTATCATGTAATATCCTTTAATCCTTTCTCTTTGTGACGCAGCATCCCGATTCGTACAATATAACAAGTCTTATTACAAGTCTTATAATAATTACAATTAAACAACTTAAAAAAATTACATGAAAAAAATAAATTTGAAATTCATGGAATCCACACTTAAATCGCAACTCGAGCTCAAGACTTCATGGATTCATTTGACAGCAAACAGTTCATCATTACAGTGAATCTTTCGTAGTATACCTTTAAGTATACCAGTGTTCAAGTTTTACTGCGACATGAATAACTCACACAATGTCGCCTGTAGGGACTGGATGGGAAAAACAAGAGATATGTCAATCGCAGTAGTCAACATGTTATATGATTGAGTTTGGGAGTTCTTAATACGCTATCCCTTATCTGCGATTGCCTTACCCCATTAGTTTATTGCTATATATGCTATTTTTAGCTATGGCTGTTATCATAAGGGTACAGGAACTTGAGTCACTAATGCCGAAACACAACACAAGTTTATTACGGCGGCATACTTAAGACCAAAGGTGGTCGCCATCCAGACGGGCTTGAGGCCCTACCACGTAGCTAGGGTGGGTTGTTTTGTCGGCTTTTACGACAGGCCAACCCCGGCCGCAGAGGTCAGTATTCTTTCTTCGCCTCTGCACGGATAATAATCTAAAAAAATTTGCTACTACCTAGTAACAAATATACTTCTTTACAGATTTTGGTAACAGCGAGTGTTTCCGTTGGTTCTTTAAGTCGTTGCGCTTTTTCATGTGCTCTTAGATGACTGCAGCGGCGTATTTTATTTGTTTTAAATAGAGGCACAAGTTAAGACATCATTTACGTAATTCTAATGAAGAAGTAGCTCGCCTAATAAATGTAGGATTATGAAAAAGACATATGGTAAGACAGGACGAATGATAGCGGATGGGGGAGTGACAGAAATATAACATAGGATAACAAAAAGTACGTAAGAGGAGAGGTGTTGCTAAAAGATTTGTTACTTTAATAAGAAAAATAAAAAGTTAAAACGCCGACTCAGGGCCTTTATTTATCCCACATAAATATACTGCGACAATTCCACACAAAGCCATCTGGCCCCAAAGTAGTAAATTATTTAAAGTATAGTGTTATGGGTACTACATGACTAATATACTACATTATATACTTTTATTGTATAAATAAATACATGTTAAGCATAAACAACCAAACTCGGAATCGAACCCGAGACCCCCCCCGCAATTGTGTCTAAATGCGCTAGCCGCTACTCCGTAAAATAACACATTTCAATATTGCCATCTACGTTTTAAATTAGATACAAAACTAAATCTAATAGTGTTTTTAAACTTGTATATATTCAAATATCAGCGTTTTATGAAATTGGATTGAGGAATAATCGATATTTGACGTTTAGAGATCACTTTCACACAATCGTTATGTACTTTAAAGCATATCTCCTCTTACTGCACTTCTTAAATGAGTGTCCTCGTTTGACTGTTGATTTTGATTTCTTTAATAATGAACTGGCTGATAGATTTCAAAAAAACGATCAATACTGTTAATAAATTATGTTATAGGATCACTAGCAGGACGCAATGTCGAGGTCCTTGTCGTCTTTTCACGACCACGCACTGACGAACTAATGCTGGTAAACGATCGTCACTTTATCGAATAGTAAATTCCTACAATTCCGTTTTTCACCCCATTGATATAGCAGCGACGAGACCCCGAGACATTTATAAAAGAAGTGTGTTGAAGTGTCTCGAAATAAATAACTGCGGCTTACAGCTACAACATATTGAGTATCTCACGCTGAACTGATGTGTAAAAATATATTAGCTAAGTTATTAACATGATTTATTTCTTTAAAGCTTATTAAACATCCAAATGTAATTGTTTCTTGTCAAATCAAATCAATCTTTTATTGCCAGTTCTTAGTCATGTTAAACTTTTTTTTTGTGTAACCTGTGACAAATGTTTTTGGGTTGTTATTAATAATACTGACATATAAAATAAGACAATTTTCTAATCCTCATATAAATACTGTTGTTTGTCTAAATAAATGAAAACAAAATACTGGAATAATTAAGTATGACAAACGTTAACAATGGCAATGTGACATCTTTATTATGACATGTTATATTGTTGTGGGAGTTTGTCAGGTGTGGTATCGTAGGCAACGCGTGTTTGGAAAATTTTTGAAGTCATTCCTAATTTTTCTGAGTTTCTAGGATTTGTGTTGAGTTATTTTTACTGGTGGTGATTGATTTAACCAATTATTAAATAGTTATTTACAAATTTTCCCAAATGTCGTCCTCGGACGATAACATACCTCCGGACAGGGGAAAGTCTTTGGACGTTACTATGGATGAACTCCTTGTTATTGGTAACCCCTCTATAAAACCAACAGTAAAACGTACTATATCGTCGCTTCCGGATTCATCAATTATCCCTGAAAAAAGACAAGCTCCTCCTTCTGCCTCAGTCCAGCACACGTACACGCTACCAGGTTACGAATCCAATTTTGATTTAAAATACACAGACTCGGACTGCGGCCCTTTCGTGGTTCATGTTGCTCGCTCTGATAATGATTTTTCATCATCTACTCATATGCGTACATTAAAAATTGCTCAAATGATTTACAATAGTAAGGTATCAGGTATTGATGAAATCAAACATATTGGCAGAAATAAGGCTGCCATTATTTTCAAAACTTATCTAGATGCCAACTCATTCTTAACAAATGACGCCCTCCCTAAGAATAATTTAACTGCTACTATTCCTCGTTTCCAGGTTACTCGGATGGGGGTAGTTCGACAGATTCCATTAGACTGGACCTTACAAGATTTTGTCTCCTGGATTGAATGTCGTTCAGTTCCTACGGTCGTTATTAAAGCTAGGAGACTCAATAAAAAAAAGAGAGCTGAAGGCAAAACTTCTTGGGAACCCACTGGCACCGTTGTCCTTACTTTCCTTGGGCAAACTTTACCCAAACATATATATTGTTGCAACGTTTCTCTCCCTGTAGATACCTATACGCTTCCAGTTATCCAATGTCTTAAATGTTGCAGGTATGGTCACGTCCGTGACCAATGCAGATCACATGCACGGTGTTCCCGATGTGCGGGTCCACATGAAGGTATAGCATGTAACGTTCCTGAACAAAACATATCTTGTTTATACTGCTCAGGTCGACACACCGCCTCTGACCCTAAGTGTCCGGAGTATTCCAGACAAAAATCAATCAAGTTAGTGATGTCTGAAGAAAATATTTCTTACCTTGAGGCAGCCCGTAGATTCCCCTTAGTCCGTACTTCATATGCAGATATTGTTAATGCCTCAAATCCTCAAAAACAAGTCGGTTTGAATCGTTCTTCTTCTAACTATACATTCCCTCACTCAACTCCCGTTCCAGAAATAAATCCTCAAGCTCTCAATTCCAAATCATTATCATACAAGAAGACTGTTTTTGTTGAAAGAAAGCCAAAAGCTCCCCTGGGAAAATCATATGACAAACAGGCTCATAATGATATAATTTCCATTCCTAGTTCGTCGCTTCCCAATGGCTGTGCTCTAAAAGACTTATCATGTAACCCCACCCCCAATGATAATCTTTCTGAAATAATTTCGACCTTGTTAGTTAATATGGTTTCTCGATTTAGTGAACTTTTACCGTACAATGTTCTAGAACAAATTTTATCCTCGGTCTCATCTTTTCTTCACTCTCAATCAATACAAGATGGCAGTTCTAATTCAATGGAATAGTCGTAACATTAAAAACAAAAAACAAGAACTTATATTTCTTGCTAATAAATACAAACCTGCCCTATTTGCTATCTCGGAGACTTGGCTGAGACCTGGTTTCCTTTTTAGGATTCCTGGTTTCTCTTGTCTTCGAGATGATAGGGAAGATGGCTGGGCAGGTTGTGCTCTCTTTGTAAAAAGATCTTTATCATTCTCTCGTCTTTCTCTTCCTCCACATTCCTTTGGTTTAAATATTGTCGCTGTTCGTATGAACAATATCTCTTATATTTCTGTTTATATCCCGCACCCAAATTCTCACTTAATACAAGAATTCTCAATTCTTTTATCTTCTCTCCCTGGCCCCTTTATTATCCTAGGGGACTTTAACATCCACCATACTTTGTGGGGTTCACATTTTTGTGATTCCAACTCTTTTCTTTTTATTGATATACTTGATAGATTAAATCTTTGTGTCCTCAATGATGGTTCTCCCACTCGTAGAGTCTCTCCTTTACAAAACCCAAGTATCCCAGATCTTACTTTGGCCTCCCCGTCTATTGGTTTCTCACTTACTTGGAATGTCCTTCCTTTTTCTCTTGGCAGTGATCATCTTCCTATAGTATGTACACTTGCTGACTCTTCACGGCCTTCTAGGGTATACCTTTCTCAACTTTTAAAATATAAAATAGAACGTGCAGACTGGCCAAAATTTACTTCCATAGTTGAGAATCGCCTTAATTCTCTTCCTGTCATTAATTTTGATAACTTTTTATCTTTATATGAACTATACACGTCCTCTCTAACAGCAGCTGCGGATGAATCCATCCCTATTAAAAATTCTTTCCGAAATCATATTCCTTCTCCTGCATGGTGGGATTCCGAATGTTCAGTCATAGTTAAAAAACGAAAGGAAGCTGAATTAAATTTTTCTAGGTCTCTTTCCTTGGAGTCCTATCTAGAATTTCAGAAAGTTTCTTCTGCAACTAAAAGACTTTTGCGGAAAAAGAAATCTCAAGGATGGCGTACTTTCTGTGAATCCCTATCTCCTAGAGCTCCTGCTTCCTTTGTGTGGAAAAAAATAAAGGCATTTCGGAAATCTCAAATAGATTCTAATGTAAACTCTAATAATCTCTCTGTTTGGCTTTCTGACTTCATTTCTAAACTTTCTCCTCCCTTTGTTCCTTTTCAATTTCAATTGCCAGTTCAATCTTCACCTGCTGCCTTGTCTGATCCCTTAAATGATCGTTTTTATTTTTCAGAATTATGTTGCGCTCTTCATAATTTACATGACTCTGCTCCTGGTATTGATGGCATACCGTACTCATTTATTTATAATTCTTCAGAATACTCTCAACATTTTCTTTTTAACCTCTTAAACCACATATTTATCTCAGGCTCTGTCCCGAAGACGTGGAAAACTCAGATAGTCATCCCTATTTTAAAACCAGGTAAAGATCCTTGTGACTCTAATTCCTACAGACCCACCCTCTCTCGTCAGTTTTGGCTAAAATCCTAGAACACTTAATTAAAAATCGTTTGGAGTGGATTATAGAAAACAGAAATATTTTCCCCCAATGCCAAGTGGGTTTTAGGAGGGGTCTCGGAACTATAGATAGCCTAAGCATATTAACATCTGAGATTCGCAAAGCATTTTCCAAAAAACAACATGTTTTAGGTGTTTTCCTTGATATATCCTCGGCGTATGATAATGTCAATCTTAATATACTGAGACAAAAACTCATAAATTTACATATTCCTCCAAAAATTATCAATATTGTCTATAACATGTTTATGGAACGTTCTATTGCTGTAAGAGTCTCAGGTAACGTTTATCCTCCCCGGCTTGTCTGGAAAGGTCTTCCTCAAGGTTCCGTCCTTAGTCCCATCCTTTATAACATTTATACGGCTGAATTGGATACTACAGTTAATTGCTTCTGCAAAATTCTTCAGTATGCTGATGACATTGCTTTGTTTGCTACTTCTAACTCCTTTACTGACTCTTCAAACCGCTTAAATTCTGCCTTATACTATTTAAATACATGGCTCTCGGATCATGACTTGTCTCTTTCTGTCTCTAAATGTTCTGTCGTTGTTTTCTCACGTAAAAAAGTAATTCCTAATATCAACATTCATGTTAACAATATCCCCATCCCTATTATAGATAAGGTTAAATTTTTAGGTGTTTATCTTGACTCTAAATTGTCCGGTGTTTTCCATTTAAACTACATTTGCCAAAAAGTTGAAAAGAACATCAACATTCTTCGAGCTCTATCTGGTATTAAATGGGGCTCCCATCCATATTGTCAAAAGCTTCTCTACAATGCTATTGTGAGAAGTCATTTTGACTATGGCTGTTTTATTCTAGAGCCATGTAGCAAATCTGCTCTTTCTAAATTAGATCGTATCCAGTCAAAATGCTTACGAATTATCACTGGTGCTATGAAATCATCCCCAATTAATGCCTTACAAGTTGAATGCCTAGACCCTCCTCTTGCCCTACGTAGACAATTTCTAGCCGACCGATTCTTCTTCAAAGTGGTTGCTACTTCAAATCATCCCTTATTAAATATTTTAGATCAAATTTCACAACTGTCTAATTCGTCTGGTTATTGGAATCACAAATCATTACCCCCCCTTGTTACCTCTTTCAAAAAATTAAGCAGTCTTTCCACCAGTATACATCGAAATTACAAAAACCCTATTTTTGAAATTTCTTTCGATGGTCTTCTATTCCGCCCTAAAACTATTTTAGACCTTGGAATCTGTAAAGACACTCCTGCTGCAAATATCAAATTCCAATCCGCTATTCAACAACAGTGGCCTGATTACCTTCAATTTTATACTGATGCTTCTAAATTATCTCAGTCTGGTCCTGTCGGTGCTGCTGTGTGGATCCCGAAATACAAAATTATTTTAAATTACAAAATTCCTCCCCCTTCGTCTGTGTTTACGGGTGAAGCGATCGCCATTTTGGAGGCAGCTCTCTATATTCAATCCCATAATATTAATAAAGCTATTGTTATAAGTGACTCCCTAAGCTGCCTTCAAGACATTCTCAAACTTCCTTTTCATTCAAGAGATAATTTTGAAATTACTCTAAAAATAAAACAAACTCTCTATGAATGTTATTGCTCTGGTCTTGATGTCATTCTTATTTGGATCCCAAGCCATTGCGGTATCAACGGAAATGAAGTAGTGGACTATTGTGCGAAGGAAGCTGTCAACTTGGGTTGCAACAAATATAATAAAATTTTTCCCCGTGACTTACGTTTACTTGCCAAACCTCAAATGTTAGACACCTGGAACTCCAATTGGCAAAATTCTTATCTCACTACTGGTAGACATTATGGCTCCCTGCAACCTCTTATTCCCATTAAACCCTGGTTTTTCTATCACAGAAGGTTTCCCAAAAAAATAACTTCAACTATAATCCGCCTTAGGCTTGGTCACTTCTGCTCCCCCGTTTTCCTCGCAAAAATTAGAGTGCGTGACCATTCAATCTGTGAATGTGGTTTAGATGAGGGAACAACCGAACATATATTTTTTCACTGCCCTAAGATTTCTACTCCACTCTATAGTATTTTGCCCAAAGAATTTCCCCGTCCGGTTAATTTAAATTTCCTCCTCACCCTATCTCACCCTAAATCTATAAATATTTTATGCAAATTCCTTGCTTTAAATAATATATATTTGTAACCAGTTTAACTTATGCCGCCTTGTCCTTAGATTCTCAGAAAATATTTCCGGAGACTGTCTAAATTCGATTTACCTATTTCCGCTATTCCATCACCTGACAACTCTTACTGGACCTTGGCAAAATCAGTGCCAAAAGCATTGGAGCCATATACTAAAAACCAATACCAATACCAATATATTGTTGTGGAGTAATTCAACAGATAAAGATATTTTATTTGTCACAAAAAAGCTGTATAAATATTTAATCTAAAACAAATTAAAAGTTGTAAGCCTTACTTTCCTAAAATAAATGTTTTGACTCTGCCATTATATAGGTATATCTATGAAGTAATAATATTTGTAAGAAATAATATACGTCTATTTAATAAATTTATAGTGAATTGCCATCAAAACAAAATTTGTGTACTTGTGTAAAGTGTACTAACCAATATATACCATATAATGTACACAGTTCTAATAATAAATAAATAAATAAAACATGTGCGTCTCGGGACGCCCGACAGAAGTAATTACTTAAACTAATCTAAGTTGAACTATTTAATATTGAAATTGTTTTACTTGAGAAAAGTTTAGGTTATTATTTAAATTTTATGTATATTAATATGATAATGTAAGGAAAGGTTTATGAAATTCCAATTTTTCCGAAAACTGTTTCAAAATTATATTAAATTAAATTATTCCTTAACGTAGATTCTTTATAAAGAAAAAAAAATCTCTACTGTATATTTCTTTATAATAAAGTCGCAATTCGAATAGGTCTAGCGTGTGGGTTAGAGTGAGAGAGGAGGAGCCTGTCTACGGTTGCCGTATGCGTGAGAGAAAGGGAAGCCAGACAAACTGGCGCCGCAACGCGTTACGTAACGAAGCGGTTTACCCTCCCATAAAAAGTTATTACTTTCAATTATCAATTCATATTAATATTTAATTCATTATAATTTCATTCATTAATATTCAATATTCAATTCAGTTATCAATTTATCCGTGCAGGGGCGTAGAAAGAATACTGACCTCTGCGACCGGGGTCGGCCTGTCGTAAAACGCGACAAAACAACCCAACCTACGTGGTGCTTGGGGCCCAAGCCCGTCTGGATGGCGACCATTTTTAGTCTTAAGTATGCCGCCATAATAACTTTATGTCGTGTTCGTGGCATTAGTGACCCCAGTTCCTGTACCCTTATGGGACTGCAGCGTGTTCGCAGTGCCACTGGCGTTACAAACACCCACAGGCGACGGCAACTGTTAAATTCTAAGTGGGCCATCAGCCTGTCTGCTTTCCAACAGTTATAAAAAAATACAAAAAAAAGTTTCCCTATAGATGCCCTAGCTAAATCTCAAATGCTTGAATCTGGAACAAATCATGGCAAGCATTACGCCATAGCGTTGGGAACCACTATAGTGACCTTCAACTTGCCTACCAACCAAATCTTGGTTTTGTCATCTGCGGCATAATTCGTATCCCCAATCTCTGGTAAAAATTAAGATCTCAAACAATTCTCTTTACGAATGCGGATTAGCCGAAGAAACAATAGAACACATATCCTTCTTTTACCCCTAATGCTGCATAACAGCTATACACGAGTCCACGAGTTCCACGAGTTTTCCCTGCACTTATCAGTGTGAACTCTCTCCTATCACGAAATAATAATAAGCACGTAACTACGAGTACTTTAGTCCCCTCTGCCATTAATTGCCAATAACCAAAAAACAAGCAAATTAATCAGGGTTAGATATTACATCTATAGCAAAATTATGATATTATAATATTAAATAAAAACATAAACACAAAATTATTTAGGAATTAATTATTATATTATTTCTTTAAGTATTTTGTATTAATATTGGTAATTGGGTTTTTAAACATTTACAAACTTCCGGTTAGTTTACATTAACCTATATTTAGGTTTCTTAAAAATGATATTGTAGGTTAGCAGCTCAATGAAACGCTTAAGTAGTTCGTACATTTTATTTTGTAATAAATATAGAAATATACTTTTTTAAATAATTAAAACAATAAATTATTTTAACTAGTAGATGACAATGTACGTCAAATCGGACGAGTAATATTTATTTTTGGCATAATATCGAAAGGCATTTGGTAAAACCTTTTTGTAAAATATTAGATATAATTAACATACATTAGCTTAACATACACTACAATATTATAAATTTAAGTAACGTCAGTACCAGAATGATAATGAATTTACACTTGAATCTAACATTATTAAGTGAGCCATCAGGCCGTCTGACGACCCACAGCAATAAAAAAGGATTAAATTCATGATCTCTTAATCCCCGCATTCATAGCCACTAGTTTAGCTTCTTTGTTATTACGTGACAGCTTTTCGATTTACACAATAATGAGGAAACTGGCTAGTTGCTATGGAAATTAGCATATCGAGTGCTTAAAGAACTACGTGACTTGAGTGCTAGGACATACTAAGTACTACTCAGTGTCTAATGGACTTTAGAACGTTTCGCTCTAACACCGCGGCGGTGGGAGGGACGTACATGCGCCACTAAAATTTCGTAGATGACTGTTGGAGAATTGGCAAAAAATATCTTCTGCGTGGATAATCACTTTATCTTGTGTTGTCATGCACAATCAACATAATCAGCATTTCGTGGATGCAAGAAAATCTTCATGCTCACAATATACTTACTATTACTAAATGCTCTCCGTGCTTGGGCGGAGGGAGAATACTAACCCCTGCGTCCGGGGTCGGCCTGTCGTATAAGGCGAAAAAACAACCCTTAAGTATGCTGGCATAATAACCTTGTGTTGTTATACGGCATAAGTGACCTTCCTGTACCCCTATGGGACAGCAGCGTGTTCACGGTGCCTCTGGCTTCGCAAACGTTCATAGGCGACGATAACTGCTTCCTATTGAGTGGGCCGTTAGCGTACCTGCTGCTCCCCAGCAATAAAAAAAAATCCTGTGAAAATAACAGCATTTAAACTATAGTTACGTGCCATTCCGGAACTTTTGTTCAGCTTTTTTACTGTACCATCATCAACATTCTAAACCAACAACTCGTTTGGTTTGAACGCATGTCATTCAAAATTAATTCATCGTATTTTGTTCACTTTAAATTTGAGCTCGAATAATAAATGTATTTTGCAGCAGTAATAAAATGTTGATGCTATTTTATGCAATAAATGTATGTTTTACCTTTGAAAGTCAACATTTGTTTCGTTTTTGAACGCCTCATATCCCCGAGGCGTGATGTTATGTTAACCGCGATGGGGGGCGGACGGGGAAGTAGCGCGTGATCTTGCTTACTCACGCTTTGGTTGTTGGAGAACTATGCTCTTTTAATAGAGCTCTGAACACTAGCGAGAAAATAAGTTTGTTTAACGTATCCAACAAATAAACAACGTAAAATTATTATTATAAAAACATTTCCGAAGTAACGTGTGGACATTGGTATGATTAGAAACTTAGGAAAAACAACACATCTGGCTTCGGCTTAGCATTTCCCACAAACAGGGGATAATTTATAGTTTGAATTAATTATAATATTTAACCATTTTAATCAATTTATTTACCACCAAATCTATCTAATATATTTAAACTAATTTAATAAATAATAATAAATTTATGACTACTAACAGCTAAACTAGGTGTGCCTGTGTTTTAGATGTTAGGATCTTCCTTTTGGATTATGTTGGCATTTTAAATAGCATAGTTATTAGTAAATAGTGACGATCTCGGTGGCGTAATGGATAACGCAGTTCGGTATGCTTGCGGAGGTCGCGGGTTCGATTTCCGTCTCGCTTCTGGGTGTTTATACATACCATGTATTTATTTACAAAAAAAGTATATAAGCAATATACCAGTTGTCTAGTAGCCATAACACAAGTGCTATGCTACTTAGTTTGGGACTAGATGGCGCTGTGTGAATTGTCACAAAATATTTATTTATTTAAATGATATTATTTTTTACTACATTATAGAACATATTCATAGTTCCCTAATTTATTTCAAAGTACCCAATCACGCATATATAAGTATTATATTAATTTATTTAATATAACTACATAAAATCTGCTTATTGTTGAAAACTAGTTACGTCCGTAGCTTCGCCCGTTTAAAATTTTATGCTCGTCGAAGTTTGAAGTGCCCGTTGAAGAGTTCTGGCTGTAACTACTTGAAATTCCAATTATATACCGAAATTATTGTTTGTTGAGCTTCGTAAAAGCTTTGTGGTTTTGAGGGGTGTATCGGATAATGTCTCAAAAGGCAATTGGTATGTTGTACTTGATAGGTGAAGTACATTTTGGTTTTATTTTCGGGGTCAGGGTGTTAGACGGCAGATATCATTATAAAAACTACACATAGTTACATCTTTTCTATTTAGTATCATGTACCCTCTTTATAGACTTAATATAATACTGGAAGTGTGACCAACGCTACTGTCTACTAAAATCTGTACTAAAGGGTTCCAAGGTAACCTTCGGATGCAACCACGATAAACCGCTTATATCTGTGCAGGGGCAGAGAAAGATTACTTACTAACCTCTGCAGCCGGGGCTGGCGTGTCGTAAAAGGCGACAAAGCAACCCACCCTAGCTACGTGGTAGGGCCTCAAGACCGTCTGGATGGCGACCACCTTTGGTCTTAAGTATGCCGCCATAATAACCTTGTGTTGCGTTCCGGCATTAGTGACTCAAGTTCCTGTACCGTTATGGGACAGCAGCGTGTTCCCGATGCCACTGGTGTTACAAACGCCCATAGGTGACGGTAAGCCTATCTGCTGACCTACAGCATTAAAAAAATATGGAGTATAATGCATGTATGTATGTAACAAGGAAAATGCTAGAAATTATAAAAAAGAAGAGGTAGACCAAAGACAAGATAAATTGGTTGTGTAAAAGATGATATGGCAAAAAAGACGTGAATGTTCACATGACGACTAACAGAGGAAAGTGGAAGGAGAGAACATGTTGTGCCCCCCACATAGTTTGGGATAAGGGCAGGAAGAAGCAGATTTAAGGAATCAACTTCGTTGCTTGGCTTTATGCTATATGAAAGGCTGAACGCACTATTCGTGTCCATTGAAACAGTATCTGGATGTTATTCAAGGTTCTGCAGATCGAGCGTACAAGAAATACCATTACTGTGGGAATATAAATAGCCTTTAGCAGCGAGCATGTTGATACAGACTATTCATCTGGGGATCGATACAACAGCACCGAAACGCACGTTGGTCTAACATAATATATTTGTGAAGGCCGGCTTATTTGAGACCCTTAGAACAGTTTTAATAATAACTGTATAGGTGTTATTCAATGTAAATACATTTTATTTCTTGGCCCTTGGCCCTCTTAGTCACTTGACCCTTATCTAAAAAAACAACATTGCTTCATTTAATATGTTATTTAAGTTTTAAAAAACAACAATTTTTATAAGGTCTACAGTCATGTTCAGTGATGTGTGTTTTCTTGCCTTTTTTTTGACTCCACTCTTTTCTGTTTTTCGACCAGCGAAGCGGATGAAAACGGCTATTTTATTTATTTTTTAAGCGTGTTTTATAAATGGTAAGAATAATATTTTTCTTAACGCGTACTATTCAGGTGTTACGCGTCGTACGTTTACAAAATGTCGTATCGAGCGTTTCGTTGACGTAGTTATAAATACCGTTTTCAATGAAAGCTAATAATAATAAACGTGTTTATATGGTTTAGGATATTTTACGCAGCACAAACACACACAAACTCTTCAGTTTACATTCCAAACTTTATTTGGGAATCCGAGGTCAACTTCAGCGTCTTCGCCTGCACCTCGTTTTACGTAAGTGAGCTTCCGTACTTCCGATACACTGTTGGTTTTGGTTTAATTAGGGACTAACGTCACGCATCATAACTTTATAAGGAAGTTTAGAATATCTCCCTTCTTTAATGTGATTCTATTCTTTATTTCAATACTACAAAATATAAACTACTACTGTACATTTTAAGATATGTATTTTCGTAAAATATTTTATGTTTATCCTAATAAAGTTTACTTAAAATTATTTAAATTATTTTAGTTTTGTTCGGATAATGCATGTTTGACTTCTCTTTACGCCTTAACGGTTCATTGAATCTAATACCCTAACAGACGCTGCACCACGCGCCACGTGTCGTGTCCGCAAGATTAAACGTTTGTTTGTTTGTCCTCACGACAATTATACTGGTGATATGCCTTTAAAATCAATCAGTGAAGACATAATTGGATCAAGTCCAAGCGTGATGGAAAATATGCGGGGAATGAATAGGATCAGAACAGTACTGCCCTATTTTTTGACCAACGCGGCCGAACGCAGTGTTGCCAAATAAAATATAATATTAAATTACTTTGTAGTTCAAACAGTTGGTTTAATGATGACAGTTTTTAAGAAGATAGACAATTCAATCGGCTACCTTGAGCTTTTTATAGAGCTCTGAACGGCCGTCACAGGGCTATTTCCTCGGTCTATGCTACAGCATTTAGAGTTGGCTGCCCAAAACATAGCTTTGCCAACCTATTGTTAAAATGTTCTTATTTTATTACGATCTAAACTGTTCTTTCCTTCTTTCTTTTTTATCTTTAACTTAAGCAGTGTCTTGATTAAATTAATTTACCTATAGACTGAAAATGAAAGAAATGAGAATGGATGGTTTAAGGAGGAGAGGTAGACCAAAGAAAAGACGGATGGATTAGAAGAGTGTAAATGTTGAAATGATGACAACAGACGCGAGTGGAAAGAAAAACATGTTGAGCTGACCGTAATGTGGAATAAGGGCAGGAAGAAGTTGGATAATTATGACTTATTAATGTATCATATAGTTTATATATTTAAAACTAGCAGCCCGTCCCAGCTTCGCACGGGTATTTAACAAAAAATTAAAAATTAAACCCTTCTATTTTTTTCGGTCTCGGGGAAAAACCTCTCTTGACGGGTTCCCCCGGCCCGGGGGGACCGAGGGTTATAAGGGACTCCGGAAAAGATGCTCGACCCACTAAAAAAATCCGCTGTTCTACTATCGCCTACGCCCGGGCCCACGGATATATGGCCTGCCGATCTCGTGGCCCGGGCCGGCGCCGGCCCACGCTTTGTCTTAAAGCGGGCCCCTTCTAAAGTGCTGGCGCCAGGGGGTCAGGATTTCGTCCCCCCGGCGCTCTCTTGTAACAACTCTGGGAGTTGAGGGGGGCTGCGGAACAGCACGCGGCCTTCTCCCTCACGGCAATAGTGCGGGCGGCGGATCCTCCCCCGAGGGGCCGCCCGCGGCCGCTTTCTACGGCGGCCGGAGATCGTTGCCCGCCCTCCGGCGCCGACGGCGCGGCCTACGTTGGCGGGAGGGGAGTGCGGTGGCAGACTGCCGCTCCCGTTCCGCCGCCTCCCTTGCAGACTCTACTGCCTCGCAAAAGGAGGTGACGGCCGTCCATCCAGGATCGCCCCCGACCATGGACAGAACCAGGGCCGGGAGTGACAGGTCCGCGGCCAATTCCGGACGGGACTCGCATCCCCGTCGCGTGCTAGTCAGGCGTGGGTACGTGGGACCCCAATCAGTATTCGCAACCATCCCATCGGGGACCACGCCACGAACAGAGAGCTAAGTTGGAAAGGATGTAAGAGGTAGACTGAAAGAAAGGTAGGATCTGTCGCCTCGAACGGAGAGGGGAGTGAAGCGACGGATGCTGGGGCACCTCGGGTACGCACACCCGTGCACTCCTCGGACAGAGGAGCGCCCCTGGAGGCAAACCCTTCTATTTGCGTCAGGTTACTAAAAAAATAAAATTATAAAGAAAGTTTGAATATTATTATTTCTATGAGCTTTTATTTTAATGATTTTTTTTTGCTATTACTTTTTATTTATTTTTCGTTATTTTTTACTAAGTATTCTAATTTTTGTAAAAACCCTAGTGACGCACGCCGACATTGCATAGGTGCTGCCTAGCTAGCCGAACAGGGTGAGCGGCTACCACGCAACATTTTTCTAATACTTACATTTTTAAACTCGTGATATCTTTCGAATGGAATATCCGAATTGAATAATTCAAAAAGTTATATAAAGGTATTGAAACAGTTTTAAATATGAAGTAATTTATTTTGATAAGGATTAATACCAAGATCCAAATAAAGAGTCTTTTCTAGGGGCGGCATTTCAATTAAATTTTTAAAATAAAAGAACACTTATTGTGGCATAACTATAATAGTTAGACATATGCTGTCGCGACACTTTTTGTAAATAATGATGTGTTCTGCAAAGTTGTAGTACATTATTTTATTCTATCATCAATAGTTTTCGCAACGCACGCGATTTAAATAATATTTTAGGTAATTTTTTTACACTTTGGGTTACATTAACAGAGTTTTAGTAAGGATCCCTAATTTTTTTGAAAATATAATATAGCCTATGTCACCCGGGGATAGTGTAGCTTCCCAACAATGAAAGAATTTTTTAAATCGGGTCAGTAGTTTCGCAGTCTATTCAAAGCAAACAAACAAACAAACAATCAAATCTTTCCTCTTTATAATAGTAGTATAGATAAGTAATGAAAAATAATTTTATCAAACTGTAACTTTGTTTTAAGGATCGTTGACGTCTATATCCGTCCAATGATTAACATTGTAAACTAATTAATCTTTATCAGGGATAACGTGGTTAGTAGATAAGTTAGTGGATAACCGCATTATAGGACGGTTGTAGGCAAACTCAGCAATATAGTTTCAAACTAATATAACTATCACAGATATTGCTAGCTTAATTTATTTGAAATACTAACTACCTATTTCCCTTGGGGGTAAGTTTAAATCAGGGTTATCATAAAAATATCGCTATTGCCTGCTGATAATGAATACGCATTATTCTATGAATCCGTTGAAACCTTTATATTATTTTAACGGATTAATGTACAAAAACACTGCAGTGGTTTGTAAACTGTGCGGTTTTCAGTTAAAACAGAGAAGATACATAATTTTATTGTACACCACTGTGAACCAATATAAGTATGTTTATACATAATACCATATGTAACAGGCAACTAACAACCTTACCTCCTTCCTGCCTTATCCCAACTATGTGGGGGGGCACAACATGCCCTCCCCTTCCACTCTCCTCTATTAGCCATCATCTGAACATGGTGAATGTGTTCCTTTTTCGCCGTGTAATCTTTTACACAATCCATCCATCTTTTGAAGTGAAAACTTCTTTAGCATCGTTATGATCTGAAACTCGATAAAACGGAAAACCACCACTGGACATCGTGACATCGTGAGGAAAACTGCATACTGATAGCCTTGGCATATACATACATATATACCTAGTCAGGTCATAAGTATTGTCACACAGTAAAAACTTTTCTTTTAGAATGCTGGCCACAAAAAAGTTTATTGAATTAGAATTTCGAATTGTTCATGAAAATAAAAATGTATAACTTTTAGAATTTTACTCATTTTTAAATGTGGAGTGGACGCTTAAAGAAGACCGTGTTGCAGTTATTGCGTTGCATCGTTGCGGTTACGCGCCAATTCAAATTTTTAACATACTGAAAAATTTGAATATTACCAAAAGATTCGTTTTATCGTACCATCAAACGATACAATGAAGACTCTAGTGTAGATGACAGGTCAAGAAGTGGTCGCCCTCGGTCTGTTAGGACTCCAGCAGTGATAAAAGCTGTGAAGGCACGAATTCAAAGAAATTCCAAACGTAAGCAGAAACTGTTGGCCCTTCAGATGGGGTTAAGCAGAACCACGGTGAAAAGGGTGTTAAATGAAGACTTAGGGCTTCGGGCATATCGAAGAAAAACAGGACATCGTTTGAATGCTCGTCTAATGGACCTGAGACTGAAGAGATGCCGCGCTTTGTTGAAGCGGTACGCGGGAAAAAAATATCGGGAAATTCTTTTTTCGGATGAAAAAATGTTTACCGTAGAAGAGAGCTACAACAAACAAAATGATAAGGTGTACGCACACAGTAGTGAAGAAGCGAGCAACCGTATTCCGCGTGTCCAACGAGGTCATTTTCCATCCTCGCTCATGGTATGGTTGGGAGTTTCTTATTGGGGCTTAACAGAGGTACATTTTTGTGAGAAAGGTGTAAAAACGAATGCTGTTGTGTATCAAAATACAGTCCTGACGAACCTTGTGGAACCTGTTTCTCATACCATGTTCAATAACAGGCACTGGGTATTCCAACAAGATTGGGCGCCAGCTCATAGAGCGAAGAGCACACAAGACTGGCTGGCGGCGCGTGAAATCGACTTCATCCGGCACGAAGACTGGCCCTCCTCCAGTCCAGATTTGAATCCGTTAGATTACAAGATATGGCAACACTTGGAGGAAAAGGCGTGCTCAAAGCCTCATCCCAATTTGGAGTCACTCAAGACATCCTTGATTAAGGCAGCCGCCGATATTGACATGGACCTCGTTCGTGCTGCGATAGACAACTGGCCGCGCAGATTGAAGGCTTGTATTCAAAATCACGGAGGTCATTTTGAATAAACTTTAATGTCATAAGAATCTATGTTTTGTTAAGTTCATTTTGGTATATGAATGGTTACATAATTAATAAACTTGTTACAATTATTTTACATTAAACATGTGACAGAATTTATGACCTGACTAGGTACATATGGTATTTACACAATGTGCAGTCTTATTGCTAACTAGCGACCTCTTCCAGATAAGCCGCGGCCAGGAAATAGAATAATCTAGACTAATAAACTAGCCTTTCCCGCCCCCCTTCTCTGGTCGAATAACAGAAAAAAGTAAATCGAAAAAATATGCGTTTTCTCACGCATGCGCGCTGCAGCGCTTGTCCTCACTTCTCTACGACAAGAAAACACATCACTGAACACGTACTTTTCACGTTTCTTTTTTTAACATATTTTTTTTTGATAATCACTCTATTCTTAATTTAAATTTATTACCTTTCAGTTCAATTTTCTATAAAAGCGTGTTGTTTTTTTTTAGTTTTTAAACTAATTTATTTTTAATTTATATGACAGAAAAACGTTTGCCGAATCAGCTAGTATATACAGTCAAACGGTGTAATTAGAAATTTACTTTAATTTCCGACCATATAAAATTATGTGAAAACTAAAACGTAAGCAATGCATTAAAGGAATTATAAACTACTCTGTTTTATTTCAAAGCTTTATTTCAGAACCCGCAGTTGATTGTTAATTAGCTTGTAAAACTTACCAAGTACACTTTATTTTTCCACAATATTACGTATAAGTGTAGGGTGGCTTACCACATTTATTACCAACTAGCTATACCCTGCCACGCTTCGCTGTGGTACATTGTGACTGTACCCTACCACGCTTCGCTGTGGCACATTGTGATTGAATGGAAAAAAATATAGATTTAAAAAAAATTAAAAAGAAATATACAAAAACAATCGTTGATGCGGATATATCATAGTATATATCATACTAAAATTTCAGCTCGATCGGTGCAGAACTTTTTGAGTTTTTGAAGCGTACACAAACCAACATAACATATATATATATATATATATATATATATATATATATATATATATATATATATATATATATATATATATATATATATATAATGAATGTGTAGAGGATAAATAACATGTTTATGCGTAAACATTCATATTTAATAAGTGCGTAATTATTTGCGATTACAGTTATTTGCTGATACGAAAGTCGGATCGATAAACAAACATGTTTCTTCTACTTCATATTGTATATATTAACTTTTAATTAATGATCTGAAAAATAAATATATAATTATTAGCTGAAAAACATATAGTATTGCACAATATTTTTAACTTTTCTTTCGTTTTAAGTTAAATGTTTTCATTTATTATCTCTTTACTCGCTTTATGTTGCGAGGATTTTTACTCCACTAACGAGGAGGCCACGGCCTCTTCGTAAAGTAATTTTTGACAATTTATTACTGATTATAAACAAATATACCTACCTTTGATATTAAAATGATATTGAAAGACATTCAATGGATTGGTAAATCGAAAAAACTTGTATCAATCCGTTACCAAAACACTACTTTTCTCACCTTGTTTTTTTGTTAGTCGAGTAGATGATTGCAGTTCGTAATTGTTACTTTTATATCATTAAACTTACACTAGATTGAAAATATTTCTATGAATCATTTTTAGTTGGAGCGCGTGGATAATTTTAATAACGACAAAAACAAAACGGTCTGGAATTATTTTAGAAGAGATTGTCACGGATCTATTGCAAGGCTGTTAACATTCCGCGTGCGTACTTATTTATGAGAATTGAGAACAAAAATATTTTATATGTGTTTTTAGATTACGCAGCGGTTTTATATTGTTGTAATGTAGATAGGCCCTCTCCAGTTTTTTTAGACATACAATTTAGACAATGTAGTGCACAGTTCGGCGTTATCCAGAGTTGGGCTGCCACCTATAAAAATGAATTTAACTACATCATTATTATATATATACACAATTTTCTTCATTCTAGCTGATCTCAGTGTAAAGTACTTCAAATTTTTTTAATAGTTCAAATAATTATCAAACAGGCCACCTAACGATGATGAATTTGTGCAGACTATTCAACTCATAAATGAGGTAGAAGTGTGTTTATAAGGTTTTCTTGATCTAAGCGGAAATTTGGGTTGTAACCGAGATTTAACGCTAAAATGATGATGAATTATATAATTTTGACAATATATGCAACCTTGTGATCGAGACTCTGTCATCCGTTTGGGTAGTCGATATAATTTATCTAGCACTGGTATTTCACACCTGAAAGATAATTTCAATTAAAAATGCTTAATAATGTTGAATTCCGTCACAATGACAACCAAATATCTCGCGATCATATGGATCAGTCATTAAACACAGCTCTCGCGCCGCGCGTCACTCGTAAATACTACACATGATTTATGATCAATAACTTCGCTCCTACAAATTGATGAACAATCTACATTATACTGTTACAGTGTATTTGAATAGATTAAAACCGGTTGCAATGTTGTACATATATTCTGAGAACAAGCAAAACACGATAGTTAAATATTAAATCCCAATTTAGTGAATAGGTTGACATTTTCTCGACAAACGTTATTCTGCCATATGAATTAAAAAAAATAGCATATGTCCTTCTCCAAGGTCCAATCTATGACTATACGTGAAAGCGTAACAAACAAATTCACTTTCGCATTTATAATATTAGTTAGGATAACTAAACCAATAATTGTAGATAGCGTGGGGGCGTAAATGGCATCGGAGGCTTAGCTTTTAATAATAATAGTCCAAATTAATATTAGTTACAATATATTACTGATGATTAAAAATAGTTCGTCGCAAACCAGGTGTGTTTGCTTAAAAAGTGAGAAAACCAGTAGGTCGCGTCGCTACCATAGACGCTCCTGCAGAATAAATTTAAGAACCAAATCACTCTCGAATTTGAGTACATTTCAACGACAAGTATGGCTGCGCCGTCATGTATAACGGATGCATCTGTCAATGCAACTTGCAACTTTACTCGCAATGGTTTCCTTCATCGCCGATATGTGACCATTATGTTGCAGCATGCACATTAGGCGAGAAAAACTGCCCAAACTCGTCTACTTGCCTGTGGATAAGTTGTGTTGTTCATATCTGTCTGTTAGGGACTAATTTACGCAAATATTGTCATTTTAAAAAATATATTCGCGTAAAGGTCCCGTTCAGGAGTAAACAGGCTTACATCGATATATACGTAGTAAATGTGAAGCTGGATAAAACGGAAGTCGATTCAAAGCTAAAATTTTCTTCAATTTATGATCTATTTGTAATTACTTCACTCAGTGATGGTGTCGTGAAATTATCCCTAATGGCGCAGAAAATTAGCCCTTTATTAACTCAACCGCATACCTTGGGCTAAATCCCTTCTTACAAGAATAAGGTAAACCAAAATGCAATTATATATTGAACAATTTGGCTAAAAAGAAGGCATGTAAAAATCTGCAAACTGTTATAAATACAAGCTGACGTACATATGCAATTTAAAAATATAGTAAACTGCAATGTCAAGGATATCCACCTCTACTTGAGAATAACATCGAAGTGGTGTCCGGTTACGTAAAAGTTTGTTAAAGTTCATTACTGTACAGATAACACCTAACTCAGAGCAGATAACAGCTATGCAAATGGACTGATACGATTGTGATCGTTGATCCCTAAGGGTGATAAAACATTTGTATGATGCAAATAATAAATATATTTTTCTCTATATTCCTCTATGGTTCCGAATCCTGAACACTGAGTCACAGATAGCAAAGGATGCGTTTGAGATGTGGTGTTGGAGTCGCATGCTGCGAATTCTTTGGACTTCGCAGCAACTTTCCAGTGTCTGCCTACATCAAATACTCAAGTACTTCGGACATATGGCTCGAAGGAATCCCGGTAACCTAGAGAAACTGATGGTGAAGGGAGAGACCAAGAGGACGCAGTCCAAAAAGGTGGCTAAATTAGTATCTGAACACCTAAAAATACCTGCAAGTGCAGCACTACACAAAATCATGGACCGCAACAAATGGAAGGAGATGGTCAACGGAGTCACGATCCTCAGCGCTGAGGGACCGACTGAAGAGAGAAAGTATGGTCTGGGTGGATGTGTCAGTCAATTTGTGAAACAGCCCTACGATACAGGATTTTTCTAGTAATACAAGTTAAAGTCCCGTCTAGTGCCCGTTGGCCCTATTCAAGAATACAAGCTCACTGCTGAAATATAATAAATTGAACTGAGCAATAATTTATTTTATATTTAAAAGTAAGATATTAATTTAATTATTAGCACGAGTGTGTAAGAGAAAGTATGAACGCGAGGTATTACTATAACTAAACAATGCGAAGGAAAAACTGCTGTGAGATAAGAAAAATGCTAGAAATGAAAGGATAATATAGAGTTGTGGTATACCAAATTGAGATATGGCAAAAAAGGTGGTAAAAGTTGATGATGGCTAACAGAAGAGAGTGAAAGGAGAGAACATGTACCGACCATATATTGATCTAGAGGAAGGAAGAAGGAGAATAAAAATGATATATAATTATTTATTTTTACTACTATATCTCATTTAACTACTATATATTATTTAATTATTAATATAATGGTAATTACTATATATTAGTACTTATGTTAAAAATACTGGCCCACTGAGATACAGTATTCACTAGTTCAGGGGCCATTGTGATTTTCTCGAGTCAAGTTAGTTGTTGTACATGAACTGCTGTGATATGTATCTTTTATTTTTAAAATTTGTATGTCATGTATAAATAATTAAATAAATAAATAAATTAAATATCCACTAAGGAAAGATAAAACTGGGGTTAATGTCATTCTAATTTTTCTAACCTAATAGGTTGGCAAAGTGTATCCCATTAATTCCGCGCGGGCATGCCATGCGGATACGGTGACCGAGTAAACGCCCCCTGGTTGTTAACCGCTTAAATGATTAAATAGGGGAATGAAGCGATCTAATCTTTTACATCTATTTACTTGTTTAATAATAGTACAAACCTTTCATAGATTTTATTTCATTGCGTCGTCGACCTCTTTATCTAAACGGCTTTCGCATTTCGTAAATACTGGGGGGTCACGGTTTTGATCCCGCCTTAATTCTGGGTGCTTGTGTATAGTAGTTTACAAAAAAAAGAAGTATATAAGTCGTCCACCAGTTGTCTAGTAGCCAAATATGATAATACGCAACGAAAATTTATTGAAAGAGCCACGCTTTTATTACCTTGATATGTCTATAAATCTATGTACTTCTACCAATGAATGTCTGTCAGTAAAATATTTTTAACAATTGACAACAAGTACCCCATATGGAGTATTGGCGGGAAAACGACAATGTCACATAGCCCTATTTGTTTTTATTGTTTTATTCGTGTTACTTCGAGAGGTAATGAGTAGTTAATAATGGTGGATTATTACGTGTTAAGTATTCGGTTATGTACTTGGGTGTAGGCAAGTGAAGCAAAGTGGTGATAAGTGCATTTTCGTGTTTCCTTTCAATCTCCGCTCAAGTTCCAGTAAAGCATCCACCGGGTTTTATTGGAACACTGGAGCTGTATTCACGGAATGAACTGACTTCATGACGTGACTGCAGCTTGAATTGCGTAGTCGTGACTGTGGAAAGTGGATGACTTGACTTTGTTTAAAAACATGAAAATTTTTAATTTTGAAGAATCCAAATACTTGGCACTGATAAATATTGATATTAACAATGTTCATGTTTCGTTTCCTTAACTTGACACTGGCTAGTTCGCAAGCCGCGACATGCCAAAAAGACAAAAAGAAGTACCCCACCCTTTTTTGCAGTGCACTTCTCCTCCATATAAACTTTAACTGTGTCAAATTTCATTGTTCTCCGTCCGCGCAATTTTCGTAAAAAGGGGTGTACAAAGTTTTCGCGTCACGTGTTAATATTTATTTTTCATCATAAATCCTTATTAACCGACGAAAAAAACGGAGGATATTTCAATTCGACGCGTATATATATATATATATATATATATATATATATATATATATATATATATATATATATATACTAGCGGCCCGTCCCTGCTTCGCACGGGTATTTAACAAAAAATTAAAAATTAAACCCTTCTATTTTTTTTCGGTCTCGGGGAAAAACCCCTCTTGACGGGTTCCCCCGGCCCGGGGGGACCAAGGGATATATAAGGGACTCCGGAAAAGATGTTCGACCATCCGACTACCCACTAAAAAACCCCGCTGTTCTCCTATCCCCTACGCCCGGGCCCACGGATATATGGCCTGCTGATTTCGTGGCCCGGGCCGGCGCCGGCCCACGCTTTGTCTTAAAGCGGGCCCCTTCTAAAGTGCTGGCGCCAGGGGGTCAGGGTTTCGTCCCCCCGGTGCTCTCTTGTAACAACTCTAGGAGTTGAGGGGGGCTGCGGAACAGCACGCGGCCTTCTCCCTCGCGGCAATAGTGCGGGCGGCGGATCCTCCCCCGAGGGGCCACCCGCGGCCGCTTTCTACGGCAGCCGGAGATCGTTGCCCGCCCTCCGATGCCGACGACGCGGCCTACGTTGGCGGGAGGGGAGTGCGGTGGCGGACTCCCGCTCCCGTTCCGCCGCCTCCCTTGCAGACACTACTGCCTCGCAAAAGGAGGCGACGGCCGTCCATCGAGGATCGCCCCCGACCATGGACAGAACCAGGGCCGGGAGCGACAGATCCGCGGCCAATTCCGGACGGGACTCGCATCCCCGTCGCGTGCTAGTCAGGCGTGGGTACGACTACCAGACGACACTCCAGAAAAAACAGAGTCGCCTGACGTCGTAGTCGGCCCAGCAAGACCAACCGACAGCGAGGATGCAATTCCCGCCCCGGGAACACTCTCTGTGCAGGCGCAGTCGAAATAGGCATGGTTTCGACTACCAAATCAGGTCCCAGGGTAGAACCCGGGACCCCAATCAGTATTCGCAACCATCCCACCGGGGACCACGCCACGAACAGAGAGCTAAGTTGGAAAGGATGTAAGAGGTAGACGGAAAGAAAGGTAGGACTCTGTCGCCTTGAACGGAGAGGGGAGTGAAGCGACGGATGCTCGGGCACCTCGGGTACGCACACCCGTGCACTCCTCGGACAGAGGAGCGCCCCTGAGGGCAAACCCTTCTATTTGCGTCAGGTTACTAAAAAAATAAAATTATAAAGAAAGTTTGAATATTATTATTTCTATGAGCTTTTATTTTAATGATTTTTTTTGTTATTACTTTTTATTTATTTTTCGTTATTTTTAATAAGTATTCTAATTTTTGTAAAAACCCCAGTGACGCACGCCTACATTGCATAAGGTGCTGCCTAGCTAGCCGAACAGGGTGAGCGGCTACCACGCAACATTTTTCTAATACTTACATTTTTAAACTCGTGATATCTTTCGAATGGAATATCCGAATTGAATAATTCAAAAAGTTATATAAAGGTATTGAAACAGTTTTGAATATGAAGTAATTTATTTTGATAAGGATTAATACCAAGATCCTAATAAAGAGCCTTTTCTAGGGGCGGCATTTCAATTAAATTTTTAAAATAAAATAACACTTATTGTGGCATAACTATAATAGTTAGACATATGCTGTCGCGACACTTTTTGTAAATAATGATGTGTTCTGCAAAGTTGTAGTACATTATTTTATTTTATCATCAATAGTTTTCGCAACGTACGCGATTTAAATAATATTTTAGGTAATTTTTTTACACTTTGGCTTACATTATTGGAGTTTTAGTAAGGATCCCTAATTTTTTTGAAAATATAATATAGCCTATGTCACCCGGGGATAGTGTAGCTTCCTAACAATGAAATAATTTTTTAAATCAGGTCAGTAGTTTCGGAGCCTATTCAAAGCAAACAAACAAACAAACAAACAAACAATCAAATCTTTCCTCTTTATAATAGTAGTATAGATATTTGTTATGACCACGCATAACTTTTCACAGAGTAGTTCAATTTAAAAAAATATTTTTATTAGAAAGGGAACCTCGAAGTTGGTCGTATATAAATTTGGGAAAAAAATCCAACCCTAAACACATGAAAACAGAGAATGATTGATTGTTCACTCACTGATTATATCTATGACCACGCATAACTTTTGACAGAATTGATTTATTTAAGCATGTAGTAATTAATAGATTAGCCACAAAAAATTATAAAATAAAAAGTTTTTAACAAAAAAAAATTTAAATATAATATCAGATCTCTTTATAAAACAATATTAAAAATACAAACCAATTATTGAAGTTTACAATTCAGTGCCCGTAGAAAAATGATATCAGCATTGTCTTTGATCTTCGTCAGTGGCATTTTTCCTCATCGAAGGACAACAACTAAATATATTATACTAACTGACCCGGAACACGTTGTTCTGTCATATAAATAAAAAACCTATGTACTTCTCCAAGGTCTCATCTATTTCTGTACTGAAATTTATCAAAATTAGTTCAGTGGCTTCCACATTTATAATATTAGTATGAATTAGTATGGATTGAATAATTTTGATATTATTTTAAAATGTAAAATTACAAGTCGTTGAGTAGCGAAACTATTATGAACGTGTAAAACAATATTCCACCATTGAGGAAATTAATGTGTCACTAATGTACACTGAAGGACATTCATTGCGGATCATGTAATCGGACTACTCGTTGATGCAAGCTCTAGTGTCTATACTTTTTTTAATGCTTTAGGACGGCAAACAGACTGACGGCCCGCTTAGAATTTAGCAGTTACCGTCGCCTATGGGTGTTTGCAACGCCAGTGGCATCGCGAATACGCTACTGTCCCATAAGGGTACAGGAACTTGGGTCACTAATGCCGGAACACAACATAAGGTTATTATGGCGGCATACATAGGACCAAAGGTTGTCGCCATCCAGACGGGCTTGATGCCCTACCACGTAGTTAGAGTGGGTTATTTTGTCGCCCTTTACGACAGGCTGTAGTGCTTTTTGTAGTACTTACATATATCGACTTTGCCAATTAAAATAGGAACAGCAGACAGGCTGATAACCCACTTAATAATAAGCTGTTATCGTCACCTAAGGATGTTTGGTACAGGAACAAGATTATTTTGCCATACTTATAGATCCAGTGTGGTTGCCATCCAGACGGACTTGGGGTCCTACCACATAGCTAGGGTTGTTTTGTCGCCGACCGCGGCCGCAGGGGTTAGCATTATTCTACCCCTGCACGGAGAAGCCCGTTCCGCCGTTGAGTTCGTGCCTCCCTCTGCCGGTATCGATTAATATGCTCAACATTCTTAGCATGTGCATGCTATTATTGAGAAAACCATGTTTCTGTTTTAGAAATTGAGAATTAAAACTACACATAAAACTGTAATTATAATACTTTAAAATAGGTAATGTTTTATAACCCGTGGTATATAAGAACGATTTGCAATCATTTATTGCAGAGAGTAAGCTAAAAAATAATAAGGCTCATATTACTCTTTATTAATAAGCGCTTGCCGCGTGACGCCACAAGTGCATACATACCTATAGTAAAAACTAAACACGCCATATTTAAATATAGCATGAAAAAAACGAAAGATTTTCGTTAGAGTATTGACTGCGTGACCTTTAAGTTTTCGTCTCCCCCCCTCTTCCCTGTGACCAAGCATTGTATTGTGAACACCTCCCTCCCTCTGAACGGGTCGCGTCGTATGGGTATGGAACTGAAATACAGCATACATAGTTATTCTAAACATAATCATTTATTCGTTAATAATTGATGTCTTCTTTGTTTTTTATCTGACAGTTAGCGTTGGGATCGCAATTCGCAACGTTCTGAATTAATGGAGTATTCGAAACCGCTGAAGTGTTACGTCGACGCCCTCTGACGTGCCACGCTTCCACCATAAAAAGCCCCGGTGACCTTGACCCAGATGCTGTCTATTATTAGCACAAAGTGAATCCGATTTTTATCATTCATAATTTTCGTTTGCCACGTTCCGTGAGATTATGCGTAGTAATGCGTTTCTAAGGTGGCGAGCGGTCGCTTTATCGTCCGTAATTAATTCATTAGTCAAAAGGTCGTGGCACACTTTTATCGACCGGCCACTGACGCAATAGCGAACCAAAACAAACCGTCGCGGGCGCGCCGTAGCACAATGCTCGATTGATCTCGCGCGGAAATATGCGCGGTGCCATGAGCCATTCATCTATCACAAGCCGCACACGTCCATAGCTCGCGTACTCGCGCCTTTTTCGATCCCTACAGCCCTTACGACCTACATGTACACGTACTTTCAAACGTTTCCTATTAAAGGCCTTTAAATCAGACTGCAAACCTACATAATACACTAGTGGAATAAATTAAAGGATCACACATTATCACACACACAAACATGAATTAAAACTCTCATATATAAAAATGTGAAAATACCTGAGTTTTTTAACGAACATTTGATTTTCTCCATATTTTTTATTTAGCGCTTAAATTTCCGAAAAGTTACTCGTGCCAAAATATATCCAATTTTGTAATAATTTTGTTTTATTTTTAAGTATTGAATAGAAATTTTATTGCGGTCTTCGTTAGATGTTGCTCTTTGTTTAGAAAAAAATTTAAACAAAATATTTTAAAATTAAACTCAAGCTTTAAATTACTTTTTTATGATTCCAACAGGATCATTTTTTAAAATTTGTATATTTTTAATGCTTTAATTTATTCCGTTACTGAGTAAAACATTTATTAAAGTAAAAATTTACCATACATTTACGAGGGAACTATTTTTATTCTTTAATGTATGTTGAAGATTTATTTTTCCAAATTTGCTAGCGTCAGCTGTTGTCTGCGTGAAATTGTGACTGTGTTTATATTTCTTAGGATTTGATTGACCTCGGTATAACGTAATTTAATGTAAATTGCTTATTTTATTGAATCTATTCCACCGACATACATTGTTAGAATATCAGAATATTAATTATAATAAAATATTCGTCTTATAGATTTAAAATACACTTAAATATTATTCTATGAATAATTCTATGAAGGCAGCAACAATATACGCCACAGGCTCTTTCTAGTTTGGATTCTTGCTTAAAAACTTTAAATATTTTTCATTTGTTTGGGAAATAAATTACATTTCAGATGCGGATACAAAAAAAAAAACTATATCGAATTTTGAAAAGTAATTATTAAAATATATTACCTCTAAAATCTTTAATATTACATGATTAATTTTTGAAAATAATACGTCTCTAAGTTATTGCTTAAAGACGTAGCAACAATGCTTGCTACAAGAGACGTTTTATAGAATACAACAGTATTCGTTTGTTTCCTAGTTTGTTAGGCTTTAAATTAGTGAGAATTGATTTAATGGTCATCATTGCGTTGAATGGCTCTTCTCATTCGTCATTGATTAGGAAGCAATGATCTCGAGTGGCGTTAATATTCAAGATCAAGTATCGTTTAATCACACGAAGGGCACGACCTTTGTTATATTTCGATGCAATATTCATTTCCTTACGCTACGAAGATTATAATTTTTTTTTTAAGTGAAAACTTCTTTAGCAGCGTTGTGATCTGAAACTCAATGAAACGGAAAAAGTCACAGTTTTTTTTGCTCTAGTAATACCAACCTTATTAATAATGGCTTAAGGCTTATTTTATTAATGCAAAGCTTATTCCAGTATCAGCAGAGAAATACCGTAAGTTTTAGTTGACATTGATGATAGTTTAAATATAATTAGTTTTGCAGACAGTTCGTAACTAAATGCGTGTACATACATACGCCTGTTTGGGTTATCTCTATTGGGTCTTATAGATTTCCATAATTTTCTGGATTTAGCCTCTTTGGCTAAAGTCAGTGAAGATAAATGAACTGAACACCTGTATACAAGATACAAAGCTCATCGTCTTCTCTTATTGAGAACCGTGGGGTTAAACGAACCTTGTCGTGTTTTCACGGCTTAATAGCTAAACGTCATGAAATATTGCACAGAGGTTGTTAGATATTCAGAAAAGATACGTACAAATTATCATTTCTGGAGGATAAAATATATTTCCTACCGGGGTTACCTGGACATACGAGTATTACTCAGAAGACGCGAGCAGATGATAGCAAAAATAAAATTTCTAAATTCAGTACGCTTCCATTCCATCTAATCGCTCCATTTAGCTTTATGCTCTTAGTGGATACGCACACAACTGTTATACGCTCCGACGCAAGCAATTCTACTAATATAAAAAATGACTGAAACACAAATTAAATTTGAAACGCAAATAGCTCACGAAAGCAGTATGTGAATAACTGACACACATACTACTGCAGGTTCCCGACGGCGATTATTTTATCGAGTCGGTTTCAATTACGCACACATCGCCACAGTAGACCGAATCAAGGAGCATCCTTACTTTCTTTCTAGTACATACATACATACATACATATAATCACGCCTCTTTCCCGTAGGGGTAGGCAGAGACCACTTCTTTCCACTTGCTACGATCCTTACATACTTGTTTCGCTTCGTCCACTTTCATTAATCCCTTCATACATGCCCTTCGGTTTAGGGTACTCTTGACCTGGCCTTTTTTCAAGACGTCCCTGATCTGGTCTTGAAACGTCCGCCTAGGTCTACCCCTTCCAACACTTCCAATTACACTTGCCTTATACACTTTTTTCGTCAATCGTTCTTCATTCATTCTCTCAACATGGCCAAACCATCTCAGCATACCTTTCTCAAACTTTGGGACCAGATGGAGCTGTGTGAATTGTCTCAAAAAATTAATTTTATTTAATAATTTTAATAACATTCAACGGAACTTTAACCGATGTAACTTTATTGTAACTGACAGTTCTACCGGAAATCTTCATTTTTCGCATTGAACAATTTTGTGTACTATGAAGTATTCGGTTCATTCTGATTTTAACAGCACGAAGCTAGGTAAACTATTGAGACCTACGATAAGGACGGGTTGGTTAGACAACTTGTGTAATATGATTAAGGCGAATGTGTTTTGAGGTTTAGTTAATAATCAATTTTAAATTTAAATATCCAGGATAAAATCTTTGTAGCAGTATATATATTTTTTTAAATAAACATTTTTTTTTAATTTCACTTCAAAATAAGTCAAGGCTATTCTAGTTATACATATATAAGAAATACACGCATTAATTCATTCACAATAAACTGCAAATATGTATGAATAGCTACGAGTAATTACTAATAACTTGTTGGGCTTTTCCATGACCAAATACTGTTTTATGTGCTATACTGTCATATATCCATTCCAATTATATATATATATATATATATATATATATATATATATATATATATATATATATATATATCGAAACGAAACACGAAACAAGGGAAAGAAAGTAAAGGAATCGAAAGGGCTTTGAGACTGCGCGACAACGATACGGTGAAGCATTGAGACAGCGAACCTGGAACACTACTTCGTCACGAGAGATTGGAACGTCGTCGGCCGGACGGATCGAAACGCGAGTGTATCGAGAGAAGCGTGTGCGTTGTCTAAAGAGGTGAATTCTGTGTTGATTATAATTTTTATTATTAAATAAAGGCTTTTACTTTTCAACTGGTATTTTCTTTCAATCCCGGCACCCACTACACGTAACAATATATACATATATATTATAATTTTTTTATATAGCATACAGACACTGGTAATTAGGCATGAATTTTATATAAATAACACTGCGACGAGACAAATTTGCCAGTGATGGGAAATGGGCCCCGTGTTATTTTCTAGTATTAGCCGGCCAACAATAATTTCATAGACACAAGTGGGTGTCGCTCGTGACCTGCCTAAAATCTGAATCATGTGACTTGGCACAAACGTTGGTCCAAACTGTGCGTCGACGCGATCTGGTTATTTCTGGTGCGTATTGTACGCTTGGCAACAACAAACACATCGCCTGGTCTCTTTTTTCTCTATTAGACCTGCCAGCGGTTGAAGTGCAGTCGCTGCAATCGAATACCACACACAGATCCATAACTCAGTAATTATCGTTTACTCTATATACATTTAGCATTTTACAAAGATTCATAAAAAATATTTGGTAATGCCCATACATAGGATTGTATGGTTTTGTAGCGGACAAGCTGGGACGGTACCGTGGTGCGACACTGAAGGAACGACCGTGTACTTTATCCGGCAAGCGGCACGTCGTCGATCGATCGACTTATCGCTCTCGGAATCCCCTCATAGCATAATAATATCTTGGTTATTTGGAAACATGATGTCAAGTATTGCGGATATATTGTTACAGGCGTAAAAACATGAATTAAAATTATTTCAATTAGCATCGCTACTATCACCGTATTTATTTCATTAAAGTTATGGTTCTTTTAGCGCGTTTGGAAAAAATAATTGAATTTTTAAGATACGCGCGCACACCGACTGTCAAAAAGTGACACGATGAAGTTATCCGTATCCGTGAAAACTCGTAACTATGTTCACAGTAGTTTCTGAAATATTCATAAATAAACCACACGTGTTTTATGTCAGTGGAAATAAAAACATGTATTTATTAAGTGATTTTAAATTATATATGGTGGAGGTTATTGTATTAAAAATTACATAAAACACTTTTAAATGCATTTATAGGTCATAAGTTGATTGTTGGTATGTATCATCTTTATTTTATATATTTATCATTATTTTTACAAACAAAGAGTTCTGGCATACGGGATGAATTAGCTATTTTTGTTTTGTTACGCTAAACAAGCAGCTAATGTGTGTACACATGCTAGTGATTGAGTGTACAATGATAATAAATAATTTAACCAGTAGTCCAGCAAATACCTATGTTGTTAGTAAATGTCAAATATTAAATAGACCAACACGTATTTTTAAGTAAATATTAAGTTTTCATAGCATCGAGACGTGCTCTCGTTTGACTACGTAAATACCATATTACAGCGACTCGCTCGCGCTTCCCTTCAGTTCTATACCCGTCCGACGTTACGGCGACGTGACAGTTACTATTGAGCGCGAAGATACGGTTTTGTGACCACACTCGTCCCGTCCATGTTCCACCACCATTCAGGCCAATCTGCTGTATGACCAAATCGTAATTTAATCACTTGAGAAAAGCTGAACTAATATGTGCCATTTTCTTGGTAACTAAATTATATGAGCATTAATGATTTTTTAATGATTTTTTTTATTACATCGTAAGAGTATATTCAAAAATGATATTGCAAAAATGATATTGTTATGAATGTTGAGTAGATGATTAATAGAGGAGATAGGAAAGAGACAATATGTTGTGCCAACCCCACATAATTTGGGATAAGGGCTGCAGAAAGCAACCTTTTAATTTTTTTGGTTAATATATATTTAGAAGTTGTAGTATATTTGCATTCCAATGCTCATACGAGATGACGTACATGTTGATGTATGCCAGGAATCATATACCTAGATGTGAAACTTTAGTTCCCTGATTAACTTGTGTCGGTGTACGCTCTGGGGAGTTCCTGGGAAATTTGTAGTGAGATTCCACAACACAGGCTAATTTAAACTTCGCCGTGTACTAAGAATACCAGCCAATTACGTGTAATTTATATTATTCACCAAATATATTTCAAACCATATAAAATCGAGTTAACGGCGGGACAACCTGTAAAAAAATTAGCCATAAAATGTCTTCAATAGCACGCGCTGCGAAAACTATTGATGATAGAACAAAAAAGTTCTACTAAGATTAAAAAAATATCAATATCATAAAAAATATTTGCGGTGCCATATCTATGTTTTTACATTTTTAAAGTTAATAGTAATATCGACTAAATATGTATTAATCGTTATGTAAATAAATCACTTTGTATTTAATACATATAGACTTACCGCGCAGGGGCGGATTAAGAATATTAACCCTGCGGCCGGGATCGGTCTGTCGTAAAAGGCGACAAAACAACCCTATGGGGTAGAGCCTTAAGCCCAACTGGATCAACCATCCTTAGTTTAAAAGTATCAACAACCTTGTGTTGTGTTCCGGAATTAGTGACCCCGGTTCCTGTACTCCTATGGGACAGCAATGCCCCTAGTGTCGCAAACATCCATAGCCGTCGGTAACTGCTAACTATCAAGTGGGCCCTCAGCCTGTCTGCTGCTCCTCAGCAATAAAAATAATGTAGATTACTTTTTGAGTTATTAAAATCCGACATTCCGTTTAAAAGATATTAAGGATTTAAAAATGTCAATTTAAACGAAACATTTATAATAAAAATAGGGTTTATGGATCATCATCATCATCAATTCAGCCGGAAGACGCCCATTGCTGGACAAAGGCCTCCCCCAAAGATCTCCACGACGATCGGTCCTGAGCTGCCCTCATCCAACCTATTCCGGCGATCTTGACCAGATCATCGGTCCATCTCGGCTTACCAACATTGCGTCTTCCAGCACGCGGTCGCCATTCGAGGACTTTTCTGCCCCAACGGCCATCTGTCCTTCGCGCTATGTGCCCAGCCCACTGCCACTTCAGTTTTGCAATCATCCGGGCTATGTCGGTGACTTTGGTTCTCCTGCGAATCTCCTCATTTCTGATTCGATCTCGCAGGGAACCTCCGAGCATAGCCCTCTCCATTGCCTTCTGAGCGACCATGAGCTTTCTCATAAGGCCCATAGTTAGCGACCACGTCTGCGTTCCGTATGTCATCACTGGCAACACACATTGGTTAAAAACCTTCGTCTTGAGACACTGCGGTATTTGGAACGAAAAGATTTTACGGAGCTTCCCGAACGGGTTTATGGATAAAAAATATTAATTTATATAAGAACATTAACAAGAATTAAAAAAAATACTAATACCTTGCCTAAAGATGGATTTACTCTAAGTTTAACCCAAACTGCTCAAAAAATAAAGTACACCCATACGAAGCCGGGATGTGCCGCTAGTTACATTTATATGTAAATGATAATAAAATTATCAATTACATTGAATAATGTTTATTATTATGCAAATTTTATTCAGTTTTGCTAGCATTAACTTACATGGTTATTTTATTTCAACAAAATAAACTATTCATGCTTTCAACAAATGAAATGGATTTATAAAAATACCATTTTTCGGTTTGTTTACTTTCTGTTCCACGGGACTGTGAATTATTTCAAACAAATGAAATGGAATTATTTGTTCGTTATGTTAAATGTTTACGCGGTACTCATAAAACATTTTTTTGTCTTTTTTTATTGCTGAAGAACAGCAGACAGGCTGACGGCTCTCTTAATAGTAAGTAGTTACCGTCGCCTATGGATGTTTGCGACACTACGGGTTTTACACCAGGGGTGGTTGCCTTCCAGACGGGCCCGGGGCTCAACCACGTAGCTTGTTTTATCGCCTTTTACGACAGGTGGACACCGGAGGTTAGTATTCTTTCTCCGACCCTGAACGGAGTAGTATTATTCTGACAAATGTCCGGAATAACTAGACAGAATTTGATTAGATTTTCACTGATAGTTCATGTTATGAGGAGTAAATATACCTGTACTTTTTTTTTAAATCTGAAGGCAGAATGTAGTGGAGAACCACTAGCGCCTACTTGAACTTTCAGGCTATGTGTCAGCATTAAAGCAATACGTTCTTTCTTTTCATCTTTATAATTACTAGCTGTGCCCGCGACTCCGTCCGCGTGGAATAGTGACCTTATCACTAAGGGGTATGAAAAATCGATGTTGGCCGATTCTCAGACCTACTCAATTTGCTCACAAAATTTCATGAGAATCGGTCAAGCCGTTTCGGAGGATTACGGGAACGAACATTGTGACACGAGTATTTTATATATAAGATTATCTTAAATAAATCTAATGTTGTAGATATAAATCCAATTTAAAAAATATTTATATAGATAGGTAGTATACGAATATAAGAATACCCCCTTCTCCTCTTCTTCCTCATTACCAGGGTTTCATAAAAGCTACACATTTGATCCTGCTTGCTTGAAATATGAAATATAAAATGTGTATTATGCAATTTGAGAAATCACGAAAATTTTGTAAAAAGCTACTTTGTAAAGGTTTTAATTTTACTAAAAGTCTTGAAACGTCTGTTATTAGCTAAATGCATTTCCTCTTGATACATCTAAGTATAAAAGCAAAATTACGTTTTATTCCAAGAAAATCGAAGTTGGACATTTTCTTCAATGGCTTTAGGAATCGATACCAAAAGGTCACAGTGTAAGTAAGTACGCGTGTAAAGAGCACTTTTTACATAACATAAATTACATACATAAAAGTTAAAGATATAGTAGGTACATGTACATAGCTTTACCCTAAAAGAGTTCTCTTCCAGCGCATCTAACGTTGGAGAATGGGAAGAGTAAAAAGGCAGGGTTGTGTACACAATTCTCAACAAAACATACTACATTAAATATTATATGTAATTACATATATAACAAAAAATATAGTTGTTATATGTATATAAGATATTAATTATTCAAATAAATATTTTCTGAGCTACTTTCACGGACTTCGTGACTTTTTTATTTATATGTATTTATTTTATTACAAACATAAATTTCCACCACTCTAGCTGATCTACGTAGTAATTGTAATGACTTACCCCATTAGGATTTTAGTGGAAATAATTACCCTTACACTTAAAAAAAAAACATGCGGGGCAGTCTTTGGGGACTGCCGATAGAAGTGAAAACTAAGTAACTTGTGAATTGTATTGTCGATCTATTAGATTATTATTACCGAATTATTTTTGGTTTAGAAAGAAGTGTTTATGATTAAGGATTAAAGTTAAATAGGTTACTAACACTTCTTCACAAATCAAAAATTGTTCACCCAAAAAGTGCTCAACGCGCCTAAAGAACTCCAAAAACTCAACTATATTTCTTTGTAATAATCGCAATTCGAATATACTTATATATGTATAAGTAATGCAATGCAATCATTTATAAGTTACATTATAAAATAAACCTTAAGTCATTATTAATAAGGTTGATATTCATCATCATCATTTCAGCCGGAAGACGCCCACTGCTGGACAAAGGCCTCCCCCAAAGATCTCCACGATGATCGGTCCTGCGCTGCCCTCATCCAACCTATTCCGGCGATCTTGACCAGATCATCGGTCCATCTTGTGGGGGCCTACCAACATTGCGTCTTCCGGTACGCGGTCGCCATTCGAGGACTTTTCTGCCCCAACGGCCATCAGTCCTTCGAGCTATGTGCCCAGCCCACTGCCACTTCAGTTTTGCAATCATCCGGGCTATGTCGGTGACTTTGGTTCTCCTGCGAATCTCCTCATTTCTGATTCGATCTCGCAGGGAAACTCCGAGCATAGCCCTCTCCATTGCTCTCTGAGCGACCATTAGCTTTCTCATAAGGCCCATAGTAATATCAACCTAGGCCCAACTATGGGCCTAGGTTGATATTACTGGAGCAAAATTCCGTCTTCCGAATTTTCGATCAGGACACGTAACCTGACGCGAGTTTAACATTTTTACCCATCATAAAAAACTGCACAACGCAGCTAAAAAAGTTTATTACCCTAACACTCCCACTGATAACCACTACAAATACCGCCTATAAATAAATAGTTGATTTATTTATTTATTAACGTGACATAAATAGAAATAAATATACTGGGTCAATTTTAGATGGTACTAGATGGACGGTACTAGACAAGTGATATACGACTAAATATATACTTTTTTTTACCTTATAATAAAGAAACCCCCAGACTCGGAAAGGGGAATCAAATCCGTTTTTCTCCATGCAGAGACGGAGTATGACAACTAACCTCTGCGGTCGGATCCTGCTTGTCATAAAAGGTGACAAAACCACCCTTGGTCTATAAGTATGCCGCCATAATAACCTTGTGTTGTGTTCCAGCATTAGTGACCCAAGTTTCTATACTTTTATGTGATAGCGTGTTTGTGGTGCCCCAAGCTTCGCAAACAAAGGCGACAGTAACTGCTTACTACCAAGTAGGTCGCCAGCCTAGACAGGCTGGTAGACGCTGTTCCTCAGCGTATTGCGCTACTGTACTATATCATGTTTCGCCAATAATTAACAAGCTAATAAACAAACAAACAAATTTTCAACAAGTTATAGATTTTAGTTTAGAGATCAAATATTTTTCTTTGACATAAAAGTATTATTATTAAATTGAAACATTTAAAAAAAAATTAAAACTGATGTTAAAACTCTGCAAGAGCGTACCGAACTCACATACTGAAAATCAATTACTATAACATACTGTGATGGTACCAAGCTGATAGAACTGTCCTTATACTTAAGCGATACTATAAGATTAAGGAAAACGTTGTTGTTGTTGGACAGACTTCATAGTAGGCAGAAATCTTTAAGAATGTCTTCTCTGTTTACTCACATATTCTACAATTTTAATCTGTCAACAGCTCTCTTGCTTAAATGAATGGGTGCTTGTTGATGTAAGACATAGCGTAGTATCGGGAAGGTGAATAGGCAGTATAGTAACTTTGTGCAAAGGATGGGACAACGATTCTGCAAATCTAAAGCTTGGTTGAGGTCTAAGTCGTATTAGATGTAAATATGTGGTTAATAACTTTTGACGTTGGATAATGTAGTCATTATCTATATAGTTTTCCTCAATCAAATAATCATGTTTATACACTGTAAAAGAATTTTACTGTGGCGCGTAATTTTTTCTATGGAGAGGTGACGAAATTTGAAATATAGTTAAGGGATTGTATTTGGCGAGGAATATAAGGAATGAGGTCAGAATTCATAGGGGACTCTGAGTCGGGACGCCGGGAAGAGCGGATCAGAGAAATCGCGTTTCGGAGAGAGTAACAACAGCCGGGGACAAACTCCTGGCTTCGCGTCGCGTGATATTTGTTTCTATATAGAGAATTGATTGTGGTGGTTTGCATTGTGTTGGATCTGAATGTGGCCAGTTCTGATCTTTCATGATGTGGATTGCTCAGTCTATTTTCTATCCCGCAATCCGCGATATTTTAAAATAAAGTGGAAATTCGACATAGGGAATTATTAGAGTCAGTGTTGTTTCTTATTCCGCGATTTAATTTAATAATAATTCACGGGTGTGCCTAGCCCTTTGTTTGTTATTTTCTCGAACTAGGGCCCAGTCGAGTCAGTGTTGTCTTAGGTTAGCCATTACGCGAGTAAGTCTAGATGTTTCAATTATTTTGTGTAATTCCGTAATAGGGTTTAGCTTAGAGTCAGTGAATGAGGCTCAGTCCAAAACGGAGCTTTTGGACTGCCAAGTAAGTCGTATAGGTTTAACAATTTATCAAATTCTTATAATTACATATAATGAAACTTCAACCTTATACAAGTGTAAGTCGCAAATAATATATCCCGTTTAACTATTTTTATGTACTATATATATTTATATTATATTCAATATAATTATAAATCATTACACATCACACAATCACATATCACACACAGAATATATATCAGTTTCGACACTAAATTAGGTTAAGATATTAATTTAGAACATAAGGAAAATCAACTGACCTTATTATATTTGCATGGGGTATGCGCTACCTGATTGGCTTCGTTATATTTATACATAAGAACTCAGGCTTAGACATTGAGTAAATGCTGACTTTAGTAGTCGTAAAGGGCTCTACGTGCCTATGGACTTGCCGTCAGGGATGTCGCGGGGTTGCGAAGGGGAGAAGGCTTCATTATATTTATACATAAGAACCCAGGCTTAGACATTGAGTAAATGCTGACTTTAGTAGTCGTAAAGGGCTCTACGTGCCTATGGACTTGCCGTCAGGGATGTCGCGGGGTTGCGAAGGGGAGAAGGCTTCATTATATTGATACATAAGAACCCAGGCTTAGACATCGAGTAAATGCTGACCTTAGTAGTCGTAAAGGGCACTACGAGCCTATGGACTTGCCGTCAGGGATGTCAAGGATCATGCGAAGGGGAAAAGAAAGGTTGGAAAGTGGACCCTGGGCATCAAAGGCTGATCTTAGTAGTCGTAAAGGGTGATATGCTTGCCTATGGACTTGCCGTCAGGGATGTTGGGGATCGCGCGAAGTGGACCCTGAACTCCGGAACGAGAGTTTGGGTTGCAACCGGGATTTAACGCTAAAATTGTGATGATGTTATTTTATGGAATTTAGAAACTTGTAAGGTTTCTTGAACACTTGTGGTTGAACCAGAACTAATTAAGGAGTAGTTGGCTTTCAAGTTGAAGACCGAATGGTACCACGTTGAGGACCGACTGGTATATCTCGTCTATCACTTAACAGTGCGTTATGCTTGTCTGGAATGTAACCAGGAGGTGTAGACTACGAGACTGAGACGTTCCAAACCAAACGTTGACTCCCCACTCTTCGTCTTAGCGTTAGAGTATTACTATGCTGACGATGAACGGACGAGTGCGGTTATGGTTCAGCAATCTCAATGTCTGTGGTCTGCATACTTGGCTATATTCTAATACGAGTGCACAATTGGGTACAAATATTATACCGATAAGCATGCATAATAATATGGAATCGCTTCGTGCGTGATATTCTTCAACTCATTTAACTAATGCAGCATTTACTCGCTATTTTAAGTGTCAATCCTATAATACTATTCCTCTCCTATCTCCGTAAAACTGTACTGAAGTTAGTGCACGTTTTACCCTAGTGAAGTAATAAAAAAAAGTAGCTTTGATTTGCCGGCTGCTGTTGCCACTTGGGTTGCACAATTATTCTTCTGGTATAAGTTTGTAAAGTGAGAATAGAGGAATAAATTTATCACTCAACTCTTAATTCTCATAGCGATATTGCATTGACGATCATCATTATTATGGATAAGGCGGTTCTGCCTGTTATATAACTACATACCTATAACTAGAATTATTACATCGATAAAAGGGATTGCTAGATCTGTGAGAGGTGTGAGTACGTGGCCTATAAGGCCGAACATACTATACTATCCACAATGCCATCAATGTGCTGACTCGATGTAAGTGCTTGAGCCGACCTGTGTCTTCTCTTCGACATGATGCAAGATGCTTTTCCTTGCTATACTTTAATGAGTTGGCCAGGTCCTTTTGCTCGCCATTCGATAGGCATAGGCGTATCGCCCATGGTAAATGTGGTCTTCAATCTCCAACGTATAAGCGCTGCTCACAGCTTCGGCAATTTCTCGCGCCACATTATATAATTCACTTATTCCTCTTTTCCCCAAGAAATTATACTGAGAAGTTGTATTGTGGGACACTAAATGTAGAAGGTTAGTGTCGTATTTTCGCGGGGCTTTGAGGTGGTGGGTGACTTCACCGGGCAACATATTTTGTTGTAGAGCTTCGGTTTTACAATGAAATATTCCCGATTCGCGGTCGTGGTTAGGTTAGCACTATTTATAGTAATAAAGCTACTAGAATTACTTTAGGCTAAGTTATTATAAGTAACTGACTAATAACTTACTCACACTATACTCGTTACATAACACTTTACAATAATTACATTTTACTCACCTTATATTTTCTTTAATATTTATCGACCTATATGAATATTATAAGTATGTTTATTATTATTCCATTTTCCGTTAAGCCCCATAGAAATAAGTACATAGATGTATTCCAACATATACAGCTTCCGATATCTCGAATCACCGGTTAATAAAAGAATCTAGGTTTACTACTTTGGGAAAACACAACGTAGGTGTCCTAGCCGTAAAGGCGATCTCCGGCCAGAGCATCACCAGAAACCGTCGTGTTCGGTGAGTGATAGAAATTAATTAATTTATTATTTATATTTTATACACAAATGTGTAATTTTCTCATCAAACAGGATTTTATATCTGTGACTGCTCATTTTATCACACTTCTATTGAAACTATTAAATACGTAATTCTTAACTAAAATTATTAGTTCGATCCGTCGTTACTAATCGAATCTCCTCGTAAATATATGTACATCGGTACATATACGGATTATATATATATATATATATATATATATGTATATATATATATATATTAAGTGACGTAGGGGGTGAACGTTACAATACCAATAGCTCACTAGCAATTCCATTAGCACAACTCCTCAAATATAAACCCATCTTACCTGTAACTTAAATTTTAAAGCTACATACTCGTATGCACTTGTATTCTGCGGCTATATATATATATATATATATATATATATATATATATATATATATATATATATATATATATATATATATATATGGTGTTTTTAGAAATATCTTCTTATATTCGATTCATTTATTATGCTTTAGCAACCCATCTCAGCCTCTTTCGGGATGGTAATCTGTGATAAATATATAAAACAATCACGCGTTTATTTCCAACAATAGTATCTAATGGAACATCATCAATACAACCCATAATTTACAACCCATACAGACATAATACAATCCATACTTTTCAATATTTTTTTGCAAACAATATTATAAATACAGCGCTTGCCACGATACGCCAAAAGTGCAAAGCGTATAGACGTATTGCACCTATAGCTACACGTAAAAACTAAACGCTAAATACGCCATATTAAAATCTAGCTCGAAAAAACGCGAGATTTCGTTTAGAGGATATTGACTACGTGATGAAAACCTAGTATTTTGAAGAACGGGTCATGTAGTATAAAATTTTCCTTGTGTCCTGCGGAGTGATTGGTACTTGACAATATACAATCCAGCGGAGTCGGTTGTCCATACTCATTTACTACATACTCGTGCATTTAAATCACGTTATCTTCTTTTTTTTTAAGGGTATTCACTCTAATCCCAGTGGAAATGTACAAATACACAGTGTGATCAAAAATGGTAAGATCACCTCAGATGGACCCACATTTTTGTCTTGAGCATGGAATTCAGTTTTGTATATATATTTTTAAGAATATACCTATATAGGTATATATTTTTTTGTTAAGATGAAAATTTTGTATAACTGTTTTGAAGTTTAATTGTAAATACTGAGCTCTTCCAAAAAAATATAAACCTGAACTGACGTTCAAGTGGAAAGTGGTGAGTCCATGTAAGGTGATTTTACCCACTTGAACAGAAACTTGTGGATTAAATAAATTTGTTCAGAATTTTTAATTTCCTGGTTTTAATTTCCAATTATCTTCTTAACTATTAGTGAATATGTTAGAAGCGTTAAAGTTAACGCGTATTTTTGTTGATGTGGTCAGTATATCATTCTTTTTTCTGACCAGACCACAAGGGCAAATGGGTTTAATTATCTATCTTCACGAAATATTCAGTTTCATTTATTTAATATTCATAAACATTCGTAACTTAAAGTATGCAAATTAACACAGATACAGAGACAATAGTTGTGGAGATTGAAAAATGCAATACAGAAATTCTCAAAGGTTCTCAATATTGCATGTTGTCCTTGCAACAAGGTCATTATAATGCATGAGATGTATCATTGCACGTGAGGAGGTTCATCGACAGACTTACTTAACACGCAGAGGAATTCAGCTTGTTATATCCTTAATGGTAAATACATTTTTACAATATATCAAAATAAAATGTTTACAATATCATATAGAACTTAAATAGTATTTTTAAGAAAATTTCATAAATTGATAACTTCGAAAGTATTTCGGTTTTTACTTTTCAAAGTCAGGTAACAGTTGCTCCTGTACGAATTATATATAGTGAATTTTGAGTAAACGAATATAATCATTTCTTTCTGTATTATTTTTAGTAATTTTTTTCCGTGCATGGGCGGAGTAAGAACACTAACCTCTGTGGCCGGGTCGGCCTGTCGTAAAGGCGATAAAACAACCCTAGCTACGTGGAAGGGCCTCAAGCCCGTCTAGATGGTGACCACCTGGTGTATAAGTATGCCGTCATAATAACCTTGTGTTATGTTCCGGCATTAGTGACCTAGGTTCCTGTATGGGACAGAAGCATGTTCGTCTCCTAGCGTCGCAAACATCCATAAGTGACGGTAACTGCTTACTATTAAGTGGGCCGTGAACCTGTCTGTTATAAAAAAAAAGTAATTTACTTCAATCTTTATTGTATATAAATATAAGTTAGGAACGAACACGGCATTGAACAACATACTTTGGACTGTGGCGCCTCACTCGCCACCTGATTTGTTACACTGATAAAACTTAAGAATTGTATACTTTCTTATATATTCTTCTTTCTAGATATATGTATACTTTTTAGAGACTTTTTGAGAAGTTATGATATGTCAATAAAAACTTATATAATAATATTGGAGTCTGTCACTAAATTTTTTTATAATTAGATAAGTTTTGTAATTTTTAATTAGTTATCACACACTAACATGATACACACCATGATTAAAAATAGTGAGCCAGTGAAATATACGTGTTTGATTAAATCTCTCACTTAGAGAATCTACCACATAGGAGGTCCGGTTAATCCTCCAAAGGACTAAAAAAAGCGTTCAAAAAATTATTTGGGAAAGAAAGAAAATAACTATTTGAGTAATTAAACGCTAAACTATTTAATACATTTTAGAAAGAAGAAAAAAGTTTAGGTTATTTTCTAGAGATAAATGTTTTTGTCTTTCTATAAAATGAGTATATTGAGTATAAACGCGCCGTTATTTGTTAGCGCCTTGTACATAAAAACCGAGGGCTGGGTTTGAATTGATCAGTTTGAACGGCAAAATTTTATCCCCAAGCATTTTCTTAACTTCAGGTATTGTAGAGGTAACCTTTGTATTCAGAGTGTGAGCCACCGCAATTCCTGCTTCCTGCGCAGTAAATTCCTGACACATTTACTGCTCTCAACGTAATTATTGAATGTCTGACTGATGATGGTGATAAATGACTTGAGGACCGAAGACGGTCATTTTAATGTGAATTATTCACATTACATCTTATTATATCTACATTAAGCATACACGTGAAAACTCGAATCCAATTTTATTTAATAGAAAATTGTGTTAACCGTATTCTCCCATGCTAGGTAGTTATATTTGTAGCTTTTCTATAATAGAAAGTAGCTCTTATACATTGTTAAGCGTCATCATACTTTATTTATCTAGCATTTTTCTGATTTCTGATGAAATTTTACTTGCCCTCGTAAAGCTTTGACAGGGATACGTAGGGTTTTCAAGCATCTTAAGAACCACCACCCTCAGCTCCATAGTCTCGGCTCAAGAGTCATCTCTTCCGTTAAATGTTTAGTCCAGGCACGGTATATTACTTATTATCCATAATTATTTTCGTAATAATATATCCTACTAAAGCAAAGCATAAACTAAAAAAATGGCTCTTTGAATAAATTTTAATTGTTTATTATTTATTTATGGATGGCTTTTATGGATGATGAGGTTGCCAACCACTGGCAGGCCAGTTCGCATTAGTGGGGAAGATACGATTCATTACTCAGTTATGTACATGTATGTACATAACTGAGTCAATACACCTGAAAGAAAGAAAGAAAAAAAATATAAAAAAACCCCTTACAATATTGAGCCTTGTGATCATAACAGTTGACCAAATTGCAAACATGAAAATCGATATAAATGTGAGCGCACTAATAAAGTCAAATGCACGGCGGGATAAATGCTTCACACAAGCCCTTTAACTAATTTAGTCCTATTTGCCGGAAGTTTAATTACATTCTGAAGCGGGGTTTTGTAGATAACATTCAAGTGTTGGAGCGCGGCTTTATTTACGGTAAATATGCAGTCATTTAACATGTCGTGGGATTACATATACTGATTTGTGTTGCATGAGAAACTTTAAAACTCTTTTGTACAAAGTCCCCTTAGGGGCCTTCCTTCTTGTGAATAAAGAGGTACACGACAATGCTTATTGAATTTAATGTAAATCCATACTAATATTATAAATGCGAAAGTAACTCTGTCTGTCTGTCTGTCTGTCTGTCTGTTCCTCTTTCACGCCTAAACGGCTGAACGGATTTTGATGAAATTTGGTATGGTGATAGATGATAACCTAGAAATGGTCATAGGCTATAAATAATCACGCCATCGTTCTTAGGGGGTAGGCAGTAGGCAGATAACTAAATTGAGTTAGTGATTTTTTGTGCTTATTCGGTATCTATGAGAATCGGCCAACATCTATTTTTCATCCCCCTAAATGTTAGGGGTGACCCACCCCCAAAATTTTTTTTTAATTTTTTGACATTTTATTTTATTTTATTTTATGGCAGAACAACGTTTGCCGGGTCAGCTAGTAAGAAATAAAATTAATACATTACTTGATCGCTATCAATTATGATATTGTTGATATATGATTATATGTTGATTACAACACCAGCTTATTAAAGTCGAGCCGAACGTATGCCTCTACCTCAACAGAGCACCATCTCCGGTTCGTCGCATCCAGTCTTTACCGGCCTTTTACACAAGTTGTTGCCCAATGTGTACACTACGTTTGCCGAGACGCCTAAGTTTCCCATCGAGAATTCGTTTACTACATCGGTTTTAGGATGACCAATTGCCACTTCAGCTTGCTGTTTCGAGAAGCTATGTCGGTGGCTGGTACTCTGCTAAAGATGTATCCCACGATCTCCTATATACAAAATTGTACTTGACGGCGCAAAACTTTGCCGACAGCTGTGCTTAGTCAGCGTTTTCAAGTGTTCCAAGCCCACAACGTTTCACATAACTACTTGTTCTCGAATGACGAACACACTCACGGAAATCTTTTCTCTGTAACTCTGAAATCTTCCTGAATTTAATCGGATTCAATTCCTGGGGTAATTACAATTTGGTTAGATACGTATTAGCTGCATACATAATTATAATATTTTTTTTAAATCCCGAATAAACTTTTTTTTTATTGTTGAGCAATAGCAGACAGACTTGTCACCTATGAATGTTTGCGACGTTTGAAGCACCACGAACACGCTTCTGTTCGCATATACCATAGGTAAAGGAACCTGGGTCAGTAATACCGGAACACAACGCAAGGTTATTATGGCGGCTTGTACACCAGGAGTGGTTGCCATCCAGACAGGCTTGGGGCCCGACCACGTACCAGCCCTACCACGAACCCGACTGCAGGGGGTAGTATTCTTACTCCGCCCCTGCATGGAGGACGGATTTTTTGAATATCAGGTTTAAGGTGCTTCCTGCATACTATGGCGGCCGATCTCTTTGTGTAGGATGTGTTTTCAACTGCAATTAGTCACTCGAGTACATTACCAAAACGTACGAAAGAAAATGCATCAAAATTTAAATGCATAGCAACACATGCAATCGCTTTTCTTAGTGTTCAGTACTACCTATGTGTAGCATAATAAATACGTCTTTCGTTTATTATATTTTCACAAATGCTGTTCATTTTAAAACTATTTTTCACAGATTTATAAGCGAGTTTATTTATAACATTATATTCAATGTTTAAATTTCAAACAAATTATTGTGTTGTGGGTAGTTACGATTATTATATGTTGATAAATGAATAAAATCATTAATACATAATGTTTTATATATTCTTTTGAGAAATAAAGTTACTGAAATATAAACCTCTGTTATTTTGTTCATTGCAGACGTTTGGACCATTTCGAGCAGCCGCATATTCACCAAAAGATGATTATGTACGTCTTTTGTTTAAAACTTAACTTAAATGAAAACTTATTATAAAGGCATTATAACAGTTGGTTTTACTTTTGTAGTTTTTTATTGCTACCGAACAGCATACAGGCTGACGGCCGACTTAATAGTAAACACTGCTGACTTCAGGGCATCGCTAATACGCTGCCTGCCATTCATTTACTTATGCGGGAACACAATATTAGGTTGTAATAGTGGCATATTTAGTGACCAATGATTGCTATCCTAGCACTTAGGAAGGGATATTACGTCGCCTTTTACGAAAGGCACTGCACTGAAAAAACGTAGAAATAAACGTACATTTACGTTATTAATTGAACGAGTAATCAATTGGCATTTCAGTACGTTTAAATTGATTTATATTTAACAAATAAATTATAATTATTACATCAATGTATCATCATTCATCTGTTTTGATTCCGGTTAAAAACTAAGCTACTGCTGAGGGCCTGCTGTGTCCGGTACAGTGTGTCGTAATTGTATAATATTATATATAACTATTTGGGTTAAACACATAAACAAGTGTGTTTATCAAGCACATATATGTCATGAAATGACGCGCATGCATACATTGTACTGAACATCTTCAGTGATACTGTTTGCCCTACTAAATTTAGGCCAATAGAAACGGCAGTCGTCCCGGTGCTTAGCATTGCAAATTTCTCGAACATTCCAATTTCCCCTTTGATGGATCGAAAATGCCTTTTTACTCCCACTGGAATTCAGTTGAATTTCAGAATAACAGAGACTCCCCTTTCAAGCTTTTCATGGAAATTGCATATGAAGCTTGCATTTCGGGGTGCACGGTCCACTGGTGTATTGTCACAAAAATACTGACTTAACGTAAAGGATGTCACATAGTAGACTATTATTTATTTTTCTCTTATATTTTCTTTTCTTCAGAGGTAAGTACACAGCCCGTTACTTGCCTTCCATAATAATAGAGAAGAATCATACTTAAGGAGTATTTTGATATGTAATGAATATATAAAAGACATTTAATAGAGAAAGGGTAGGGAAATAGAGGGGGGATATGTTTTTTTAATATGGTCAGGGGTGGAGTATCTAGTTGGTAGGCATTACAAGCAGCAAGTTACATCAATGAGAGATATTAGATATTAGAAGCAAAATGTAGAAACATGATTGTCAATAACTATTATACTTGAATGTTTTTTTTTTCGTGCAGGGGCGGAGAAAGAATACTAACCTCTGCGGCCTGCGGGGTCCTCCTGTCGTAAAAGGCGACAAAACAACCCACCCTAGCTTCGTGGTAGGGACCCAAGCCCGTCTGGATGGTGACCACCTTTGGTCTTAAGTCACCATTAGTGACCCAAGTTCCTGTACCCTTATGGGACAGCAGCGTTTTCGTGATGCCACTGGTGTTACAAACACCCATAGGCGACGGTAATTGCTAAATTCTAAGCGAGCCGTCAGCCTGTCTGCTGTCCTACAGCAATATAAAAAAATAATCTATACGAGTATATTAAAATATACAAGATCATTGTATGTATGCAAATGTAGCAATTTAAACATAAAATATTGGTTAAATGCTTTTTGAACATTTGTTTAAAATTTTCTTATACATTGATATAATTGTTTTTGTATTAAATTACCTTGGCTTACCGTTTTTTGTCTAGATGTATTTATTAACTACGAATATTTACATATATACTATGTGTTATGTGTAATTCAATTCTTTAGAGGTTATAACTTTTGAAGTAATTATTATTACATTATTATATTAATTCCATTCAGTAAACGCCTAACGCCTTTTCTTTTCTTCCCTCGTCTTTATTTTTTAAGGCGTTCGATCCCGACTGCATTCAATATTTTGACTTGAAGCCTGATTTACGCTATTAAATATAGACAGGGGGCAATAATTCAGCGTTTTTTCGCATCGATGCCTTTTCCATGACACCGAAGCCTAGCCCAGTATAAAATATATTAAAATTTTATTGTACAAAACTGATTCGCAATATGCTATTTGTGTGGAAAGCGAAATCAAATAGTGAAAGTGTAACATAATAAACTCATTCGCATTTATATTATTCTATTGTGATAGGTAGCACTGAATACCAACAAGGTACAAAGACAATTATATATATAGCAAGTGTTTTGCATGATTAACATGAGCGGTGACCTCGTCTTACCTCATTCCCTTGTCCATGTAGTTCGTTAGAAATAAACTTAGGTATCCATGGATTACTACACAGACGTGATGCGCTTATGATACTCATTCAGCTGGCAATGCACAGCGAACAACGATGAACGACCGTTTGAAGTGAGTTTATTATCAGCTTAAGTCGGAGACATTTAGTTAGATTGAAGACGTTTACTTTAAAACAACATATTCTAAATAGAATAATTTCAGATCCAAGCATTTGGGGCTATTACGATCTTTTTGATCATAATTTTCTATACAAACAGTCATGCTTAAATTTTAAAAGAACAACACAGATAAAAAAAAATTTGTTGTTGTAATTTATGTATTCGACGAAAAGGAAGTTCTCGTATTGCAGAAGCCAGACATGGATGAGGAAATGCACACGCAAAAGTTTCGACATCAGCCTTTTATACAATCATTGCAGTCTTTCTATTCAGTTCTGCTCAGCAACTCATTCACTTGTACTAATTGCATTTTGGTTAAAATTTGCGACAAAGTGCAATTTGAACCAACATTTCGTCAACCTGGATTTACGATACTGCGATAAATATTCCACAAAGATGGATATCGGACGATTGATCACGTAATTAGTTCATAGATATGTGTCAAGATAACAACAGCTAACAGCACTTTATACGCGTCAAACGTCAAATAAGTGGTGTCTCAAATTTAATTGCTGTCACATACGTGGAAAGATATAATATTTAGCGCTAAGCGAATATGACGGACGTTGTGGAGTCCTGTTGTCGTGTTACGATGCAAGATTAAAGTATTTTACAAGTTGATGCACATTCCAGTATCCTATTTTTGTGCGCAGTATGTTTCCGAAATGAGGAACATAGCTCGTTAAATATGCAAGCTACAGTGGAAATCGTGACGTTTGTCATATGACGGATAGGCGTTGGAGCAAACGTGTCCTGGAATGGAGACCGCGTCTAAGCAAACGTAGCAATGGACGCCCCCCAGTCCATAGACCGATGAGCTGCGCAAGGTTGGGCAAACTTTGTAGACAATTTGTAACGCCAACTTGGACATGCTTACATCCAGCAAGACAATGATTCGCTGAAAATGTTTGCCGTGACGTGGTATTTTCTAAAAATAGTTTGATCTGTATCCATAGATACTACGTCAGACTTAATCTGCCTATTTCTTCAGCCTTGTCATTTTATCGCTATTTTATTAATATTGATGATTTTATTCATAACTAGCTGTGCCCGCGACTCCGTCCGCGTGGAATAGTAACTTTGGGCAGAATTTTTTGGATATATCTTTTGGTTTATTTTGGATTACACACCCTATCAACCCTAAAATCTAAATGAAATATACACTCAGTATTATCGAATACGCTGTTACGCCATGCGCCTCCGGAATACATACTTTCGAACGTACAAAGTCCAGCCTAAGCTATACCCTATTTCATATGATTGATGACATAAATCTGAGGTTAACTAAAGTTGGAAATTCAACCTACAATGTCCGGCCTAAGCTGAACCCTATTTCATACGATTGATTATATAAATCTGAGGTCAACTTAAATTGGAATATAAAATTTCCGAAACTTATAATTTTTAACAAAAACTATTTCTTTTTTTCTATAATAAAAATAGCCTATGTGCCAGTGAAAGTCTCGTCAAAATCGGTGCAGTCATTTCAGAGATTAGCTGGAACAAACAGACAGACAAAAATTGTGAAAAATATTGTTTTGGTATAAGTACCGTTTATACGTCCGAATGCACTTAGTAAAAAGCGGTTATTTTAATATTACAAACAGACCCTCCAATTTATTTGTTGTATAGATACAGAAAAAAAGATCAGCTTAAAAATCCGTTAGCGTCTTTATTTCTCTATTCGATGATGTTGCCGCGTCAGTATCCATGGGTGCTGTTAGGTATAAAGAGAATTTAAATTTTTTTTTCATGTTATTTGGCGCCAATGCTTTAGGCTCTAATTTGCCAATGTCAAAATATTTAACAATATATTACGACTAGAAAAGGCAGGTGGTGAAAGAGATTAATAAAGCAAGGATCAGTAAATAATTTTGACGGTAATTTTTACTAGCTAACTGCGAATCGGAAAAGCATGTTAGTAAAAAGTGAAATATTAGTATGAATTTAAAAGTGGAATGATTCAATTTTATATGAACATTTCCAAAAAAATTCATATTATTTTAAATATCTATATTCATATGATGATGATGATGATGATGATGTCCTCCCAGACGTATCCGTCGACGGCGACTTACCAAACTCACCTGCTCAGTCCCCACCGCCAGTCCTCATCGCCGTAGGACTTGCACTCTCCGTCCAGTAGTGAGCCAGGGGTCATCAGCGCGGGAATATATTAAAGTGGGTAAGCATTTGCGCATACACGAACCCACTCTCTCGTCTTCCAGTCCTTGTTACCAGTGGGGCGGAAGTCCGCTACGACTGATTAGCACTAGAAGATGCAGTGACTGGCCGCATATCTCTTGGATCCCGACATACGCCCTATCAGGCATGTCACAGGTGCCCTGCTCCAGCGCCACGGTCGCCGGGTTTGAAGCCATACTGACGGTGTCCGCCTTCCGAGCCGCTGCAGACTTTATGCAATTTATGAGGGAATCAGCCCATTAAACTAAGTTTGTGAAAGTCAGTCCCCTTTACTGGATTTAGCCCGTGGATCGACACGGTTTGCCGGGATACGGCCGCTGCATGCACAACAGCTACTTGGAGCCACCAGTGAAGAGATTTGTGGAATGTTTACAATGTAGACAGAATCCACCATCTGCGATGCAGATCGATCGGTAGTATTCTGCAAGATTCCACTGCAAAACATCCCACTTATATCCCAGTATAGTATATTCATATACTATATTATACGCTAAGTTGTTTTTATATCTGGTATTCGTCGCGTTGAGTACAGTGCGTTGAAGTAAGCAGTATTTTGTCTTGACATGCCCTTGAAATAATCTACTACAGCCGGTTTGTTGATAAAAACAGCTACTTCATGGCTGTGATTAAATTACTTGCTTGATAATACCTTATTAAAATAATATTAACTTTTCATAAAATGATTCTTTTCTTTACGGAAGTGGTGTAGATATTAGCATCGTTTACTTTACTTGCTATTTAACGGGTATTTTCTTTGTTAATTTTACCACCACTCTATTATATCATTTTCCATCACGATTAATTTATTAATTATAATCACTTTATATATATTTATGCATATCCAGCACATACGGACCATTTATTCACCATTTAATTTCATATTTATAAATTAAAACTATTATTATTTCTATCCATACATTTAACATAATAAGTCATAATAACAATGTCATGTCTTAAATAACATATTTCCATTTGTCACCTAATATGGTGAAAATTCTCGCTAAAATGATAAATTACTAGTTGACCCGGAAAACGTTGTTTTCCTTTGTCCTTCTCCAAGGTCCAATCTATGACTATACCGAAATTCATCAAAATTGGTTCAGTGGTTTACGCGTGAAAGCGTATCAAGCAAACACTTTCGTATTTATAATATTAGTTATGATTATAAAATTAAATACTAGTGGTCACCCAAGGGTCGAAATTCAACCATAATTCATTTAATGTTTAAGTTTGAACTTTATTAAGGGTATTTTGTTAAAGGCTATATATACCTCTGTAATCCAAGATTTCATCATAGCTACTCATTTAATTTGCCATTTTTCTTCATCAGTTTGAACAGTTTCACTGTAAAACTTCAAAATGTTTTGCATTGCAAAACCTGCATTGTAGATCCGTTTCGTAACCATATATAAACACTATTATCACAAATAGGCAAGATCAAATCAATTCAAATTACTTAGACAACATTTTCTTTATACTTCAGCAAGATGTATGTATTTCACAAAATACAAAATAAAAACACAAAGTTTCATTCTTCTTTATTTTATACGTAGCTTCAATGCTGGCACTGATTTTGCCAATGTCGGGTTATTGTCAAATGTCAATTTTGACATTCAATAAGACCAAAGCTTGTTAATTTATTATATATTATTAGTAATTATTATTGTATAATATTATTATTTATATATTATCATTATTTAAGTATTTACTAATGTACATTATGAATTTAATTATTATATTTTTTTATAAAATTGACTTTTATTGTCTTTACCAGGCCATAAACTTATAAAAAGAAACAATAGCGTAAGTAAGATATGCATATGTGTGTATGTTGTGTATAATTCGATATAGCTTTCTGCATTTCTTCTCCATGTGTTTACATGGAGGAGAAATGCAGTTAAATGGAGAAATAAAGTTTTTTAATTGTGCCAAATTTCATACTCTTTCGTTAGCGCAATTTCCGTAAAAAGTGGTACAATTCGCTTCACGTTATAAATATTAGTATAGATATGATTTTTCTCGAGCATTTAAAAATATGAACGCTACGCGTATTGTAGAAACGCGATTAATGTAGGATTGACAGAAAAGAGGGTGGTGAGGGGTTTACCACAACGCTCGAAACGTGGGTAGTGGATAAAGACACGCTATTCAGCATAAATATTCGTCAAATCTGAGGCAAACCGAAGTAAAGGGTGGTCTAGAATTTTCTATAAATCGGGGGGGTCGGTACATGTTACATGTTGTAATAGTTGTGGCTTAATTTTTACAACCGGCCGCCTGCCTGATGTTAACCCATTTTTGCGGAAAAATCTGTCATCCTTTTTATTTAAATTATTTTTCTCTTTTCACATTGAAAGTAGGACACGAAATTTCGTTGCCAATCCTCTAATGTATCCTCAAGCGACACTTTTATTGGTTTCTTCTTGAGTGAACAACATCCGAGTGTCGGTTTGGGTGTGCAGGGTGCACTTTTCACAATTCACATTCGACAACTACGTCGCGAGGGCTTCTAAATAGGAAATTCGCAGTGCCGAGCGTCTTTGAATGCTCTTGGTCCTGCATTCCGTTGCGCTTGAATGCAGACACAGGCAGTTTGCGCATAATGCGTCCATCTTTATATATTTTGGTGGTGGCTCACAGCAATCTTCCTCTTAGCAAGTTATAGGCCTTGACTCTCGCGGCTTCTTTTCACAACAATACATAACCTTCGGCGAAGGACATCGTGGCAAGCAGGGATAGCACATAGGTGGATCTTCATAGCACGTTGTTAGACAAGAGGCCACTAACATCGGACATACTGCAAATTGCTCACAGTCTTCAGGGTAAAAGCACGCCATTTTTATTTAGATTTTACTTGTTTTTCTTTTTAAAATTTTATATCATAATAAATTTCCACTAGAATGTTGATAATGCTAATTATATATGTATAATGAAGCTAATAGGTAAATCTCTCAGGTATTACATTATTCTCTAAAAGCCTAAGTAAAGTAAAGTTTATTTTCATGTTTAATATCTCCCACAGTACGTAGTTAATGTGACAACGCATAATTTATTAAAAATACTGCCTTAAATATTCATATCCTTGACCTCGCTGATATGTGATGTTGCTACTTACGTGGGGAACAAATGTCTACCCATGCCACTGGGTCCAGTAGGAGGGAAGACCCAAAAAGTGCTAGATTAATGTCTTATTCGAGTAGAAGGACTCACTCAGGCATGCCGAAGACCGGATAAAAAGAAAAAGTGGAACAGAAATCTATAAAGCGATAGTCCAAAGCAACCAGGAATTTAAATAGAACGATGACGACTGCCTTAAAAGTCCGCTGTGGATATCCAGAGAAGAACAAGGGTTCAAATATTGTATAAATAACATCATCGGGTGGTAGTCTAACAAAAATGGAATTACAGTAATTAGGATTCCGTACAAATATACGAGTATCTTTACTAGGGCAGTAACACAGTCGATTGAATTTAAAAAGATTCTATAAGAAGTTGGGGAGCAGCCCCACTCTCCCCAACTTGAACGCAACAAATAGATCGCTTTTGTCACTAGCCCTCCTTAATCTGTGTGTGCTATTTTTTTCCTTTCAAGGTCAAGGTTAGGCATCTGTATCCTTTTGATACATTTTATTAACCCCAAGCGAAAGATGCATCCAGGTGGACTGACAAAAGGAAAATAATCAATAAAATTGAATAGTTAAATTTTATTATTAGTTTCATGGAAACAATGCCAATGTCGTGCAGGGCGTGAGGTGGTGGCGATTATCATTTGAACACAATGCGGCACGGAGATAATGTCACGTAAATTGGAGCCAAACTATTAACTGCTTATCAGTTATCGTAAACATCTTTTGTCATCGGGTGGATAATACGCTCATTACTGACCACAACGATAATTACAATTGCTATTCTTGTGGTTATTAAGACTAGTTGAAAATAGAAGTGATTTGAGCAGTGTCCAGAGAACGCGTATTGTGGTGATTTGCTTTATCATAAAAATTCAAACTACAATTTTTTATTTAAAATAAGTTCCTATCTAGAACATTGAAAGTCAAAATATCAATTGCAAAATAAAGTTACCAGTTAAAAGATTATAGAATAAGAAAAAAATTTCTCCGTGCAGGAGTGGAGGAAAATACTACTGCGGCTGGGCTAGGCCTGTCGTAAAGGCAACAGAAAACCCTAGCTACGTGGTAGGGCCCCAAGCCCACCTGGATGGCAACCGCCCTTGATCTATAAGTATGCCTGCCTCTATAATTAACTTGTGTTCCGGCATTAGTGACCCAGGTTCCTGTACTTATATGGGACAGTAGCGTGTTGGCGGTGCCCCTCGCGTCCCAAACATCTATAACTGCTTACTAATAAGTGGGCCGTAGGCCTGTCTGCTGATCCTGAATAGTAAAAAAGAAAAAAAATTATACCTACTAGGGGTATAAATATTTTAGTAATACTAGGGGTGTTCAATAAAAAGTGATATTTAGTATGACGCAATTATCTTTTATTAAAATATGTTATTTTATTTTTCGACGAGTCATCTTTCAGGTTTATTCACTTTGTATATATTTTTTCTATTTACTTTATGTAATTTATTTGGGATATAAGTGGGATGTTTTGCAGTGGAATCTTGCAGAATACTACCGATCGATCTGCATCGCAGATGGTGGATTCTGTCTACATTGTAAATATTCCACAAATCTCTTTACTGGTGGCTCCAAGTAGCTGTTGTGCATGCAGCGGCCGTGTCCCGGCAAACCGTGTCGATCCACGGGCTAAATCCAGTGAAGGGGACTGAGTTTCACAAACTTAGTTTAATGGGCTGATTCCCTCATAAATTGCATAAAGTCTGCAGCGGCTCGGAAGGCGGACACCGTCAGTATGGCTTCAAACCCGGCGACCGTGGCGCTGCAGCAGGGCACCTGTGACATGCCTGATAGGGCGTATGTCGGGATCCAAGAGATATGCGGCCAGTCACTGCATCTTCTAGTGCTAATCAGTCGTAGCGGACTTCCGCCCCACTGGTAACAAGGACTGGAAGACGAGAGAGTGGGTTCGTGTATGCGCAAATGCTTACCCACTTTAATATATTCCCGCGCTGATGACCCCTGGCTCATTACTGGACGGAGAGTGCAAGTCCTACGGCGATGAGGACTGGCGGTGGGGGCTGAGCGGGTGAGTTTGGTCCCTAGCTAGATCTTTGCACGTACGGCGGTTGGGTGGTGATGGTCGTATTGGAACTCACTAGAGGCGAGAGAACTGGTACGGCAGCTCACCCGACGACAAAGCAGCCCTATTTAGGGATCGCACTGCTTTCCCCAATCCGGGGAGGGGCCTAGAAAAGGTGGCCTAAACAAAGCTCGCCTCACTGCAACCCAGGTGGCTAACCGCGGTCATCTGGTCGCCAATTAAAAGCGGTCGAAAGAAACATAATAATAGATTAAATGCATTCTTAAATTTAGCTGCGTGGAATGTAAGAACGTTACTGGACAATGAAAACAACCTCTGTCCTGAGCGGAAAACTGCACTCATAGCGCGTGAATTGTCCCGCTATAACATTGACATAGCCGCAGTCAGCGAGGCACATTTAGCGGATAGCGGTGAGCTCTGTGAGGAATTGGGTGGATATACGTATTACTGGGAGGGTAAACCTGCAAGTGAACGAGCCGCAAATGGTGTTGGATTTGCGATCCGAAACAACATCGCTAGATCGCTAGTGGAGCCTCCAAAAGGGATCAATGACAGGCTCATGACACTACGACTCCACATGGCTCCCAGGAAATACCTACATCTTGTGAGCGTGTATGCGCCTACTATGACAACACCTGATGAGGACAAACTTCAATTTTATGAGAATCTGCGTGATGTTTTGCTGGGGATTCCAGATTGTGACAAGTTGATTCTGCTGGGTGACTTTAATGCGCGTGTTGGCACAGAATATATTGCCTGGAAGAACGTACTGGGGAGACATGGAGTAGGTAAGTGCAACACCAACGGTGTTGCTCTTCTGACGTTATGCTCCGAATTCAACCTCAGCATAACAAACACATTCTTCAGGCTACCCGATAAATACAAGACATCTTGGATGCACCCACGCTCAGGGCACTGGCATCTTCTTGATTACATCATTGTACGCAGGCGAGACCTGAGAGATGTACTTATTACAAGAGCAATGCGTGGTGCCCAAGGCTGGACTGACCATCGTCTTATTAGATCCAGGATGAGGCTTTACTACAAGCCTCCGCGTAGAGCAGAACACAGGATTCCGGCTAGACTTGCTTGTGCGCGTTTGGTGCGTGATGAGGGACTGTGTCGTGAGCTAGATGCGGAATTTGAGGCAGCGATGCCCGGCACTGATGACAATACCTCAGTAGATGCCGGGTGGCGTACTTATTCCAGGGCTCTCTATGGTGTTTCTCAGCGAGTTATTGGCACACCACATAAAAAACATCAAGACTGGTTCGATGATTCTGATGTGGAAATACGGCAGCTTGTTGAAAACTATCGTCTCGCTCTAAGAGGAGTCGTCGGTGCAGGGCAGCGCAAGTCTCTTCAGCAGGATCTTAAAGCAAAGATCCGAGAACAAAAGGATAGTTGGTGGCGCCGTAAAGCCGAAGAACTGCAATGGTTAGGTGACACTAGCCAAACAGCAAAATTTTTCGAAGGGCTAAAATCCGTTTACGGACCCCGCGCTAAAAAGACTGCCCCTGTTTACTCGCGAGATAAAGCTAAGAAGTTAACAGATCCAAAAGAGGTTCTTCTTCGTTGGGCTGAACACTTTAATGAAGTGCTCAATCCCGGTAGTCAAGGAGCAGATCTGTCTTACATTAATTCACTTGAGAGCTTGCCATCTGCTTCGGGCTTGGATGACCCGCCTTCGTACGCCGAGTTCGTTACTGCGATCAACCGCTTAAAAAATGGTAAATCACCTGGTTCGGACGGTTTGTCTTCTGAGATTTTCAAATACGGTGGACCGAGTATCAGGTCCGGACTTTTTGAACTTATCAAACTGATTTGGGATGTTGAGATGGTTCCACAGGACTGGAAGGATGCTTCTATTAGCAAGCTATATAAAGGCAAAGGGGACCTCTCTGATTGTGGCTCGTTTAGAGGCATTGCATTGCTTTCCACAGCTGGCAAAATTCTGGCGCACATCATCAATAGTCGCCTTAGTAATTTAGCTGAAAGCTTCCTTCCGGAGACCCAGTGCGGGTTCAGACCTAGAAGAGGTACGGTTGATGCCATCTTTGTAGTCAAGCAACTTCAAGAAAAAAGTTTTGAACAACACCGCGACCTCTATTTATGTTTTGTGGACCTAGAAAAGGCCTTTGACCGTGTTTCCAGGACCGCCCTCTGGATTGTTATGGAAAAATGTGGCTGTCCTGCAAAGTTCGTCAATTTAGTGCGCCAGTTCCACGAGGGCATGACAGCCCGTGTGCGTCACGAAAACAACTTTACAGACCGGTTCCCGGTCACTAGCGGTGTCAAGCAAGGCTGTGTAATGGCTCCGACCCTTTTCGCTATCTACTTCGCTGCAGTAATGAATGACGCTCTTAAAAGCTGTAATGGCAAGATTACCATAAATGTCCGCATGGACAAAAGCGTTTTCGACCTCGCACGTCTCAGAGCAAAACGCAAAATGGACTCTGTTTCAGTAATAGATGTTCTGTACGCCGACGATGTCTGCCTTATGGCTGACAGTTTGGGCGACCTACAGAGTTTTTTGGACAAATTAGATGAGTCCTGTCGTAAATTCGGCTTAGTAATCAGTGCTTCTAAGACCCAGATTCTAAAACAACCTGCGAAAGGTAAATCTGCGGACGATGGTGTTGTTTACCTACGAGGAAAGCCACTGCCGGAAGTGGGTACCTTCCGGTACCTTGGAACTATTTTGCGCAGTGATAATCGTCTCGAGTCTGAGATCTCTGCGCGAGTCGCCAAAGCAGCTGCGGCTTTCGGTGGTCTTAACCGACGGGTTTGGAAATCACATGACCTGAAACTCCACACAAAACTCGCTGTCTACAGGGCCATAATCTTACCATTGTTGCTCTATGCCTCGGAGACCTGGTGTCTTTACAAGGGAGATATCAGACGCCTTGATACCTTCCACATGAAGTGTCTTCGGGCGATTCTTCAGGTGAGATGGCAGGATCGTGTGCCAAACTCGGAGGTTCTACGTCGAGCTAAGCTCGCTGGAATGGAGTGTATGCTAATGAAAGGCCAACTACGCTGGTGTGGACACCTTGTACGCATGGAGTCTTCCAGATTACCAAAAAAGGTATTTTATTCTGAGCTTAGCTCAGGTAAACGAAAGCCTGGAGGACAGTTTCTGCGTTACAGGGATGTCTTAAAACGCCACTTGACTGCAATTGGCATGTCTAGTGAGTCATGGGAGGAGCTTGCAACGCAGAGGTCGGAGTGGCGAACTGCTGTCAACACGGGTATAAAAAACTTTGAGCGTTCCCGTCTTGAAAACCTTGACGCCAAACGCCTGATCCGAAAAACTCGACCCAAGCCCTCCTACAACTATACTCGCAATTCAAGTGGGTCTCTTTACTGCGCTTCTTGTAATAGGACCTTCATAACAAAATTTGGTTTTGCGAGTCATGCTCGCGCTCATGCAAGAGTCCAGGCAAGGACGAGCTAAGGGTGTCGCCGTCGACGGATACGTCTGGGAGGACATCATCATCATCATCATATATTTTTTCTAAATCTAAAACTCTCTATTTAAAAAAATCTTCTTCCTGATCCCTTAAGGTACGATTCCGAACTACGCTGCACGCAACAATGCTGCCGCGACATTGCTGCCGCTGCATTGCTGCCGCTGCATTGCTGCCGGGCATTGCTGCCGCTGCATTGCTGCCGCTGCATTGCTGCCGCTGCATTGCTGCCGCGTGATTGCTGCCGCGTCATTGCTGCCTAGCTCGAAATGTACTCTCATATAAGCTTATAGAGATTGTATGGGGACCGGTAGTGTCGCGGCAGCACTGCTGCGTGCAGCGTAGTTCGGAATCATACCTTTAAAAAGTCGTGTACAGCGGCGACTATGTTACTTTAATCGCGAAAATAGGTAGAAATCCGAAATAGGTAGGTTCCGACACGACGCAAGCAAATGACATATTTAAAAAAAAAATGTAATGTCTCGGCTATGCCTGCCAGCTTTGATAAGTATGACGTGTATATAATCAAAGCCTGTCAGTATTTATATATATATATATATATATATATATATATATATATATATATATATATATATATATATATATATATATATATATACCTAGTCAGGTCATAAGTATTGTCACACAGTAAAAACTTTTCTTTTAGAATGCTGGCCACAAAAAAGTTTATTGAATTCGAATCTCGAATTGTTCATGAAAATAAAAATGTATACTTTTAGAATTTTACTCATTTTTTAAATATGGAGTGGACGCTTAAAGAAGACCGTGTTGCAGTTATTGCGTTGCATCGTTGCGGTTACGCGCCAATTCAAATTTTTAACATACTGAAAAATTTGAATATAACCAAAAGATTCATTTATCGTACCATCAAACGATACAATGAAGACTCTAGTGTAGATGACAGGTCAAGAAGTGGTCGCCCTCGGTCTGTTAGGACTCCAGCAGTGATAAAAGCTGTGAAGGCACGAATTCAAAGAAATCCCAAACGTAAGCAGAAACTGTTGGCCCTTCAGATGGGGTTAAGCAGAACCACGGTGAAAAGGGTGTTAAATGAAGACTTAGGGCTTCGGGCATATCGAAGAAAAACAGGACATCGTTTGAATGCTCGTCTAATGGACCTGAGACTGAAGAGATGCCGCGCTTTGTTGAAGCGGTACGCGGGAAAAAAATATCGGGAAATTCTTTTTTCGGATGAAAAAATGTTTACCGTAGAAGAGAGCTACAACAAACAAAATGATAAGGTGTACGCACACAGTAGTGAAGAAGCGAGCAACCGTATTCCGCGTGTCCAACGAGGTCATTTTCCATCCACGCTCATGGTATGGTTGGGAGTTTCTTATTGGGGCTTAACAGAGGTACATTTTTGTGAGAAAGGTGTAAAAACGAATGCTGTTGTGTATCAAAATACAGTCCTGACGAACCTTGTGGAACCTGTTTCTCATACCATGTTCAATAACAGGCACTGGGTATTCCAACAAGATTCGGAGCCAGCTCATAGAGCGAAGAGCACACAAGACTGGCTGGCGGCGCGTGAAATCGACTTCATCCGGCACGAAGACTGGCCCTCCTCCAGTCCAGATTTGAATCCGTTAGATTACAAGATATGGCAACACTTGGAGGAAAAGGCGTGTTCAAAGCCTCATCCCAATTTGGAGTCACTCAAGACATCCTTGATTAAGGCAGCTGCCGATATTGACATGGACCTCGTTCGTGCTGCGATAGAGGACTGGCCGCGCAGATTGAAGACTTGTATTCAAAATCACGGAGGTCATTTTGAATAAACTTTAATGTCATAAGAATCTATGTTTTGTTAAGTTCATTTTGGTATATAAATGGTTACATAATGAATAAACTTGTTACAATTATTTTACATTAAACATGTGACAGAATTTATGACCTGACTAGGTATATATATATATATATATATATATATATATATATATATATATATATATATATATATATATATATATATATATATATATATATATATATATATATATATATATATATATATATATTTCCCCAATTTTAGTAGTATAAACTATAATCGGATTTAAAATAGAATTGAATAAAAATCACATTGAGCGGTATGGTCCGAGTAGCTCAGTGATTCCTCAACAAATCTAACAATGCAAACATGCTAAATTAACACCTTCGATATTTAATATCGTATGTGGGTTTTGGCCTACATCTTTTATCTAGTTACCTATTTCCTGCAGGCTCGTACTACTTGTGTATTTTAGTCGCATTAATCAGCTTTACCGAGATACGTCAGATTTGTGATAACTGATTGTTTTAGATAAGATACGCCTGTACGTCAAGGCGCACCGCCTCCCTCCCCTATAGCCTGCGCCTCGGAGGCTCGGCACGTCGCATTTACGATTTTACGCAAACGCGCTTCTGTTGGCAATTAAAGATTTGAAGCAACTTTTGGATATAAACATATGTAACTTTTGGATACAACAGCTCCGCGCTTCTTTGTTGTCGCGTCTTTCGTCTCGTCATCGTCTCCTTCTTTCATGTCGCGCGCCGTTGACTTGGTGAAAAACGCACGCATCTTCTGTCACGCATGCCTTTCCGCACGAAGTCGGTGTTATGTCGCCTTCAACACACATATAAAATCTATAAAAGATCTTTGAATAAATTTCAATTGTGTATTATTTTTATTTGTTTCTTTTGGAAGACAAGGTTGCCGACCACTGCCCTATTCTATATCCTATAACTCAAGACTGAATATCTCAAAGCGCATTGCCCAATCACTTGACCTTAAAGGTCGTCAATGAAAGTAAAACAAAAACACTACAATAAAATAGTATATATATTTCGTTTATTATGCCAAATTGTTTCGATTCACAATTTAATTTACCATAAATACGTTGTTTTTAAAATGAATACATGTTTAAATCGGTGACACACTATTGTTAGACGGCGGCACGCCACCGCAGCGTGTTCCCCCCTCGTCCTATACCTCGCTGATCCTCAAGACAAACTATGGTTTAAATATTTGGCACCAGTTCAATGATTGATTAAGCGTCATCTATCTGTAACAACACTCCAAACGGCGTATTGTTAACATCGCGTAATGTTCGTAATTCCTTGTATGTAATGCCCAATCATTAAAAAGATTGTGTAAAATATGATATGGCAAAAAAGGGTGTGAATGCTGGGATGACGGCTAACAGAGGCGAGTGGATCGAGAGAACATGTTGTGCCGACCCCATATAATGTAGGATAAGGGTAGGAACTTACCTATATATACCTATTCATGATTGTTGTTCTTCTGCTTCAATCTGTACAATAGATAAAATAATAGTGGATAAATTTGGATTTTATTGGAGCAACGTCTGACCGATCAATCTACTATAAAAAAGCTGAATTGAGTAGTTTTTCTATGATACACAAAAGTATTGTGGCGAAAACGTAACTCGTTTTAGATGACGGGAAAAATCAAATTATTTCAGAACGTTTTAGCAAAAGCGTTAGGAGCCATACAAATTTACAAAAATCATAAAAACTTTCCTTCATCATATTATTTTCACGTCATTACTAAATATTAGTTAAATATGGTAACCCTAGTGGTAAAGTCAGCGCGGACATCATTGTCCTTCAGGATCTGGATGTGAAATCATGGACAATGAAAACACAACACTGATAGCTTGTTGTATTGGACCAGGAAATCTTTGAGTTTAAATCTGATCAGCTTCACTCATTTCCTACGGAACTGCCATTTTCAAACTGCTTAAATTCGAAAACGCAAGATAATATAATGTCCATTTGATTACCTAAAGTAATTAGATGAAAATGAACAATTTTAAATTGTTCTCAGAAACTTTGAGGTTATTTAAGTATTGAATTCAAAGTTTTTTATTCTACTCGCTATATGCATTTACCAATAACGAGCGCCGAAATCTAGCAACTGAAAATGTTAGTTTTTAACAAATTTAATACATATCGACGCTGGAAAGCGACATTGAGTAAACTTTCCAAGTAAAGGGATTTCAAGTTCAAATATTTAGAAATTTAGAAAAAAAACACCTAATTTTTGGATTCGAATGATCGAACTGGAAATACATCAACATTCAATGCGATGATTAGGTGAGTACATATTTTTTTCTAAATATTTGAACTTAAAATCACTTTCCTGGAAAGTTCACTCAATGTTGCATAAAGGTTGAAATGCCTATAACAAAATGCCTTTAAAAAATAATTCTATAATGTAGACCACAACTCAATGAAGTGCATTTACCTGTTATCATAATATTACGCGCTCGCGTTCCAATGATTATGTGAAATTATATCATTGTGATAATGTACAAGTTGTAAACAAGTACTAAATCGCCATCTGTGCTATAATTTTCAATGTGGATTTCAATCCACGTGCTTGCTCATCACGTGATGTTATGTCCGCTGTTTTACCGACGCAAAACTGGTGGACCAATAACAACCCGTTCTGTTTTACCTATTTATCAATTGTGGCCAATCCGATTAAAGTCTATTTTGGTTGTGGCGCGTACATGTGACCCGGCCATCACTTGTTTTTAAAATAATATTTTATTGAAAACTTTTACTTTTTATATGAAATATAGTGTTAGAACTATTAAAAGTTACCTTACCGTATATTACTTTCCGTTAAACATTAACCATGGATAAAAAGGGTGAGTTTGTGTGAAGTTGTAAATTTCCACTGTCGCAGTTCGATAAGGCAGCGCCATCTTTGGTTCGATATGGTAAACTAGATATTGAAGCGAGGTTCTGTGAACGCATATTCGATTAGATTAATTTACAGAGAGAGCGCTGTTCAAGGCCGCCGTCATTTATGACTGCTTGAATTCAATTCCACGCCCGCAGCTATTTGTCAGCACAAAACTAGTTGTGTTTATGACCGTTAATTATGCGCATAATGATGGACGCCTAGTGTGTAGAAATTTTATCTAAAAAAATCTTCGCAGTTTGTTGTTTTATCCTTACAAATATCAGGGTAACAGGACAAGGTAAGTGGAGAAGAAAAAGTCGGAAAGCGGACCCCGGGCACCGAAGCGAGAGTTTGGGCTGCAACCGGGATTCATCACTAAGATGATGATGAAACACCAGGATAACAAGTTAGAATCAACCGCAACGTAAGATTACTGCAGATTAGCATGCAATTTCTCATCTAACTCTTCAACGTCATTATTCTTGTGTTAAATCCCGGTTGCAGCTCAAACTTCCACTTTAGTACCCAGGGTCCACTTTTTACTTTTTCTTCGCCACTTCGCATGGATTTTAGCGTCCATGATAATGAATTCATTGGCACGCATATAACCTTTTACTATTATCAAGCTAACACTTTTTGGCCCTACCCTACTTTTTTATTGCTGAAGAACAGCAGACAGGCTGACGGTACACTTAATAATGTCTCGGATGACATCAATATGTGCCAGGAGCCGCTTTGACCGTAGTGCTCACAAGATCATCTTTGAGGAAACATTCTACTTTATTTTTAATTTCTAAGACTTTAGATGGGACTAAAATACATCTAAAATTAGTTTTTTATTTTATTTTATATGCTCAGTGGCATTTCGTGGTATCGTTCATGCTGCCCAAAGACAGGTTTTCCTTAGAATTACTAATTAATATGCTCTACCAAAGTCCTTATTGCAGCGAAACCGTAACTTACATTAACGAGGCAATACGAGTCACTAAATCTGATTTTTTCATGAAATCAGCCATTGCCTCGTAAATGACAAGAGCTAAAGAAAGTAATGAAATAAAAGACTTTTATTGAGAGTAATCGTCTTATATTTATTCGTTCACTGTCATCCAACTTCTGAGACATTAAAAAGTTAATTGTATCCCGATATTAATATAAAAATTGTAGCAGAATAAGAGCTGTCCCACTTAATTGAACTTTTGTTTATCATCTTAGATGCAATAATATGTTTAGACGCATTAAAAAGGTCAAAGGTTTTTGACAACGACTGGCGGACCCTGAACGATATCTAGATTTTATTAGTTTACTTTAGATTAACATTACGTATCAAATCTCCTTTATAGACAACTCATAATATCAGCTTCGAATAGGAACAAGGCAAAAAATATCTTATGCAGTGGTGCTATTTTAGCAAACAAATTTCTGAGCTCGGGTTGAAAACTTTGTTCTTGATTAACTTCAAATACTAGGAGGGATCAAAAAGTTAGTGAGAATGAGATAGAATAATTAATAATTTATTTTTCTACATAGTCTCCGAGTCTCTCTACACACCGAGTCCAGCGCTTTTCCAAGGCTTCATTCCCTTTAAAAAAAAAAGTTTTGTCTTGGTCCTGCAAAAAGCTCTCCACGGCATCCATCACCTCGTTATCGTCTTCGTACCTGTTTCCCTTAAGTATTCTTTCAATTTGGGAACAGATAAAAATCGCTAGGCGCCAGATCTGGTGAATAAGGGGGGTGATCAACCAATTCTAAGCCAGCTTGCTGAATGGCAGCCATCGCAACTGCCGACCTGTGCGCGGGTGCGTTGTCGTGATGAAACAGCACGCCCCTTCGAAGTTTCCCTCTCCTTTTCTCTTTGATAGCATTCCTCAACTTGGGAATTAAAGCTGCATAATATTGGCTTGTGGTGGTGGTTCCACGCTCCAGGTAATCAATCAACAATTCTGATATGATATATGCGTGCCAATAAGTTCATTATCATGGACGCTAAAATCCCTTCTGAGTCCCAAAATATTGAGGCCATAACCTTGCCAGCCGATGCCACGGCACGAAACTTCTTCGGGGTCGGTGATGATGGCCGTTTCCATTGTGAAGATTACTGTTTTGTCTCGGGATTAAAATAATGGCCCCATGTTTCGTCCATTGTTACGAAACGAGACAAAAAGTTTTCAGAATCTTATTGAAAATTGTCCAACAATATCTTCGAAATGTCAAGTCCATTTTATTTCTGACTGTCGGTTTAACATTCTCGGCACCCATCTTGCGGAGAGTTTTCTCATATTCAAAGATTGTTTCAATATGGATTGAATACTTCCATATGAAATGCCCGTTTCTTGAATTAAGTATCGGATGGTAATTCTTCGATCGCTCAATACAATTTTCTCGACTTTCGCAACATTTTCTTTTATGACTGACGTCGATGGACGGCCGCAACGATGTTTGTCTTCCGTGCTCGTTCTCCCTACTCGAAATTGAGAAGCCCACCTTGCGACAGTGGAATACGGCGGAGCAGACTCTCCTAATGTTGCCCCCAAATCGCAATGAATCAATGCGTCGTTAACTTTTTTATACAGAAGGATTTAATAACGGCTCGCACTTCGTTTTTCTCCATTTTTGAGAACACGTTCCGACACGAAGCAAACACATGACTTCATTCGGAAAAAACAAAAGAGAATTAAAGATTTTTTTCTTCATTAATATTATAAATTTATGTATCTGAGCTATGCCTGCCAGTATTTATTTTTTTTCTTACCAAGGAGTATGTCGTTCTCACTACTTTTTGGACCTCCCTCGTAAATCCCAATAAAATACCCCGTACGTATCCCGAGGTCAGGTAGATTTAACTGATTTATGAAGTGTTCGTTAACTATATTTTTCGAAATTTCCACCTCATATTCAAAGCCGCTAGTAAAACCACCATGGGGTAGTGACTTAATGGAATGCCTCAATATGTTAATTGCGAAATGCACGTCGCTAGTCTTATTACAAATACACAGAAATTCCTTCGTTCGCTTCGTGCGCCGTAAACGCCGGTGCTGGCCGGTTTTTGCCTTTTCAAGCCCTTTGGTAGGTGCCCGGTATCTTGATTCTCATCAGCCTCTGCGGTCACACGCCCACTAATCGGCCTGTGTAGGCTACGAGGCTTTTTCAAGGGCTGTACCCGGAACCCCGCACTATGGGCGCTGGAAGTGACCTCTAACCTCCGACAACGAGTAGTTCTGTGTAAGCGGAATTCGAACCTAGCACGCCCCATTTCTCCCTCATTGCCGCTTCCATCGCGGACATGATAACGACATCCTATCCTAGTGGGATCTAACTCATGGAACACAGTTAAATTAACATCAGTAAAATATTAATTAGCAGGAGGGGAACAATCTTGGTTATTAAAATTTTATAAGATTTTTAACATTCGAATATGTATATAAATATTTCTCAAATCCTCTTTTGTTTTTTACAGATTTCCTGAGCCACGGGGCTAGCTTCAATAAAAAATACGGTACGTATTAATTAATGTAAGCACAAGAAGTTAGAAATGAACCGTTATACTATTGTTTATTTGTATTTTAAAATGATACAGATCAACGAAAGGTGTTTTAATATTTTTAAAATAAATAACCTTAAAAATCGTGATGGTGGGGGCAGATAGAATATTATGTTAACTTTTTCCACCATGGATTCAAGTCCAAAGCGGCATTGGCATGTTACATACATAGAAGAAAGATTTTCCTCCCGCTTAATATGTGACAATTATGTTACTAACGACCACCATGGCGTAGCGGCTAACGCACGTCGGTACGCTTACGGAGATCATAGGCTCGATTCCCGTCTCGCGTTTGGGTGTTTATGTATAATATGTATTTATTTACAAAAAAAAGTATATTTTACAAGTGCTATGCTACGTTTACTTTGGGACTAGATGACGCTGTCGGAATTGTACCAATATATTTATTTATTATAATTACATTACCTATTAAAATTGATCAAAAGAGGCATGCCATTGTGGGAATCGAACCTGTGACCTATGGCTCTGTCTTCCTCTCTGGCCACTTTTTATTTTATTCATATTTAAATTAGAAGCTTTTTTTATCAATATAAATACATTTAAAACTGACCATTTACTTGGAGAAATTAAAATTAAATAATGTCATGATAAATAATTAAATACATTAATATTTTAACACACCTTTTAGGGTTATTGCATAACAGATATCTTGGTGCCCAAAATATTTAACGAAGTCGCCTTTTCACGTGTACAACAAAAGAGAGGGAACAGATGCCGATTAATTGAGTTTCTGTCAGAGGGGGTTGCACAATCCCTATACCATTGACGAGTACATAAAAGGAGATTGTAAATGAAATAATTAATTAGTGAAAAATATAATATCTGAAGAACTGTTTAGAAAGATGCCTTCGTCGACGTCGTACTGCTCGCCATCGGCTGGCAGCTGACTATGAGACGATTTTCAAGAACGTTCGTGTCACGTACTCTCTGGATTTGGAATGAACTTCCGGCTAGGGTTTTCCGTTATAGAATTTCTTAGAGGCCGGCAGCGCGTTGGTTATGCCTCTAGTGTTGCAAACGTCCATAGGCAACGGTGAACGTTTGGTATCGGATGGGCCGTTTGCCTGCTGAACTCCAGATATATATAAAAAAATATTAGGACGCGGCCATTTAGCATATCAACAATTAAAACTTATTGAAGTTAAGTTGAATAATAGATAGGTAGATAGATAATAATACTCTATTGTCACCAAGTTAACCTAATAATATAAAACAAATTAAAGAGTTATAAATATTGGAGACAATGAGCGGGATTTACGCTTTAAGCGATTTATTCCAAGCAACCCATAATATATTTTTATCGCGCTTTTATTAATTTTATCTGGTCATGTATCTATGTAACAGAATTTTTGGCCTTGATTTTTACCGGCTTGCTTTTTGCCGGAAGATGGCGTTAACATTTACCGATTGGGAATTGACAACAAATAAATTATAATTTATTCAAACTAAAAAATACGCTTTTATAGTTAATCGAACTTAAAATTTAAAAATAAATTAAAAGTAAAAAATAATTCTTAACATAAGAATAAAATTACTGACGAGAAAATAAATGTCACTGTTCTAAAAGCGTGGGATGCTTTGTACGATATTTTTAAACTAACTGTTCTGCACTTTGGAATGAAAGTAGTAAATTTTTAAATTACCATTGATATCGAGCACCCCACTCTTTTTAGAACAGTGACATTAATTTTCTCGTCAGTAATTTTATTCTTATATAATGAATTATTTTTTAAATTTTAGTTTGATTAATTATAAAAACGTGTTTCTATAGTTTTTTTGTATATATAGTTTGTACTAGCACATCCACGGACAAGAAACATGCAAATTAAAATCATTTATTTCTGTAAATAAAGATGTTTTGACTTAAGTAAGTCGTGTAACCCCATTAGCTAGATGTCAAAACTAGCCTTTTTATGAAATAAAGTAAATACGATCGATATACATTTCCGAATAAAACAGACTTATCATTATTTAATGACTGTACAAGTACCATAGCTAGGAATAGATTACACCGGTAGAAATAGATATTCAAAATGGACCTTATGGCGTAAGGTGTATTCTCAAATTGTTGTAGCATGATCGTTATGATCGTGCCACAACAATTTGAGAATACAACAATGTGTGGTCTGAATAAGGTCAGAAATTATATTATCATAAAATGCTTATAGGCCCTTTGGTGGGCGGTATATTTGGTTAAAAATAAGGTCTTATATTTTTATTTTTAATACATTAGTATATACATAAACAAAAGAAGAAGAATTATAACACAGTGAAAAATGTAACGTCGTTTTATTGCCTAATTTTAGAAATTAAAGTATATACAGTTCAACATAATGACCTTTTAAGACACTAGGAGTGTGATGGCGTGGTTCTATTTTCTTGTGAGATCACACGGCCAATTTCTCATAAATTGTTCTTTAAGTTTTATTGCTTGGAAATGTTATCCAAAAACACTTCAATACATACTATTTTTGTCTGTTAAACTGCTTATTAATATATATGTCTTCTATGTGGGTGACATTGATTTGGTCTTTAATTAGAGAGACTATTTCTAATAAATGAAACCCATGCTTCAGGAGCATGTCCAAAACTGATTCCGTTCCAAAATGGATTGCGCTAGGGGGCTTAACGCCGCATACGACCGCGCGTCTGAGAAATCAGGCGAAGGACGGAGTCGTGAGGTAGGGTGTGGCGAACACCGTCAACCCCCCGCCGTGAAGTTAAACTGTGTAGAGGATGCGCTCAAACACAAACGAGTGTTTCCATACTTCCTCCTGCATAGTCGGGACTGCAAAGACTACAAAGCCGTTTTTGGGCAAAGTCAACGAATAATAGAGCTGTGTTTTACAGGGCTCGCCTCTGGGTCCTTTTGTGACATATTGCATGCGACAAATCAATTTTATTAATTAAAATAATTTTCTTATTTAAATAAATTCCCAAGTAGAATAATTTTTGAAACTCATTTAATATACAAAATTTTGAAATATTAAATAATTAATTTGTGTAATTAAATTAAAAATAAATTTACTTCAATACAAATACACCTTTTTTATAAATATTATTAACAATCACCAACTACCATTGTGACAAGTGTTCCTTTGATTATGGTTTTTAAATATTTTATCATCCAATCTATTTGACCATGATAAACATGGTCGTAAAATAAAGAAAGTAAATGAAAAAAATTATTAATAAAAAAATATAAATTATTATAAAAAAAAATTAAACTAAATGTTTTCCAGTTATCCACAAACTATTGTTTTCGCCACACATGAGCTTATTGGCAAACCTGCCAACCTTGGTTAAAAGTATGTTATAAATAACATACTTTTGACAGGGTAATCGCTCCTCATTCGGGTCCAGCATATAAGTAGGGTTTAATATTATTTTGAACTTTAATGAAAAAGAATGTTAATAAAAAATGGTGGATGGATGCACATTCGTACTAATATCACTGTCATCATATATCGTATCATTTGTCGCCCTATAACATCAGATGGTGACCACCTGCCAGAGTGGGCCGTCTGCCTCTCTGCTGAACACTAGCTATATAAAAAATCTACTATTTATACGACACTTCGTTTCCGAACGATATTCAATTACTTCGAAACAGTAATGAAAATAGTTGAAATAATTGACATAAAATTTATGAAAAAAATTATCTATTGTATTTTATGAGGTGATAGCTTGAACTTACTGATCACGAAAAATAACCTTACTTTTCAGTTTAAATCACAAATAGTAAAAGAAAACCAAGTTTCACTCCGAGGTTTTTGAAGTGAAAACTTCTTTAGCATCGTTGTGATCTGAAACTCGATGAAACGGAAGACACAGTATTTTTTCCTCCAATAATACCAATCTTATTAGTAATGGTTTAAGGCTTATTCTATAATGTAATTTTTAAATGATTGCATTGCTTATACATACGAGTATCTATTCGAATTGCGACTTTATTGCAATGACATACGGTTGAGTTTTGTTTAAAAATAAACAATGATCGGGTTGAATTATATTTGCATGTGAGTGGGCTGATTCGTTTATTTTGTTCCTTTTTTAAATTTCACCGTTTAGTTTATTTATTAGACATGATTTTTTTTATTGAAGTTTACATTTTTAAAGGTTCCACTTCTATCACGTGTGAACTTCACATATGTTTTTGTTTTGTTCTTGATGGCTTGTAGGTTCATGCCGGGGTAGTGTGAGGTTCCCGTGCGTCTTCATAGTTGACAAAGAGAAGCACGTCGTTGGTATACTTCTTCTGACGCCGCGGGTTTCATTAAAGCTATTTTCATGTAGCTTGATTGTTAAAAAAGGAATTAGGAAAAAAAGGGTGACCACGTAAAAAGCCATGCAATTGTTTCCCTGCATCTAGTTCTAATGAACACTACCTATAGCTAAAGCTAAGCTAAGCTAAAAGTATTATAAGCTCTGCGAAGTCGGGATGTAACGCTTGTGAGATAATAAAATTTACATTGAATTCCTCTAAGATGACACAAATATTTATATATTATGATATGGACCCTAGCTCCGTGGTAGGGCCCCAAGCCTGTCTGCTGTCCTACAGCAAGAGTAAGAAAGAAGAAAAAATAACTGATGGAATTTTAATTTGAAAAACATTTAAATTAATCACACGCATGTAAATTATTACAGTTTCGTATAGCTGTTTATTCGTAGCTCTGCTACGCACAGGGAAGTGGTTACGCAAATTATTCACTACGCACATTGTGCACTTTGTGTTTAGTTTTGAGTTTTCTCTTCAGAGACGTAAACCGACAGTAACGATTTCCTTTGTTACCTTTTTTTTTCTACTTTATCTAACCCAGACCAACCCATGTAAAAAACGAGATATATTATAATAGTGATATATAATACACTAGCCGGGCACGCCCGCTCCGTTGGGCGAATAACAGGCAAAAGTAAATCGAAAAAAAAATTAATTTGAAAAAACTATTTTGTTGTTAGATAGAATATTATTTTCGTATAAACAAATAATAATTTTCTAATTTTTATATTGCTATAATATACCTTCTATTGTTATAATATTGCAAATAAGTACACTTATATTTTAAAGATAACTAATGGTAATGTGATAAACAGAACCAGGTGCTTACTGCTGAAATAAATTAATACAATGGCTTAATAATCTAATTTGGGAATGAAATGTTAATAATTAGCTGATATATAAATATCGCGGCAAGACCTAAGAATAACACTGAAAGAAATATTGAAATTTCAACCTTATTGCTGTATTAACTGTTTATAGCTTAATACCGAATGATCTTCGTACATTTCTTCTACTTCAATAAGATACGAAAAATAGAATGGATTTTTTAGCGATGATCTCTAACTTGACGCAAACGCGTGTTCACCTTCAGCCACTTTGCCACGTGACTAACCCTTATAATCTTCCAACCCTGTTTCCAATTTCATTTCAAGCAGCCCGTTGCTTGTAAAATAATAATTTTGATTTGAGTGTTATATATGCCAGCAAATAAATAAATAAATTCGATGAACTTTATTATTCAATTTCGTTAATTACTAAAACTAGTTTTACCGTAACGATGAAACATATTGAATCATATTGAATGCGCTACAATAGCGAATAGTTGTCTTATATCACAGTATTAAATACTATAAAAACATCTTTCATATAGAATCTATCAGAGCTATTGTTTAAAAATTAGACCTTACGTGCTCTAAGTTTGCGTTCAATCAGTATTGATGTGACTTAAATAGGCGCCATTGTACACTTACTGTTGTCGTACCTTAAAGTTAAATTAAGGTATTTATTTCTGGAGTCTGGTCACCCCCGGAGCGCTGAAAGCCGTCGGGGACAAACAAGACCCAGCGCGGGGTCTTCGGTGTCGCGCGGCACGTGCCGGCCGGCGAGCACGTTGTGGCCGAGCGTGCCTGCGCGCACGTGGCAGCTAGCGTGCGCGCCAGCCTTAGCCTGGCGGCGGTTCCTTCAATCCTGCCGCGTATCGCATATGGAACGGTCGCGTCTTCAGACTCGCGATAACAACAATGGTTGAGTGCGTAAAGGCGGACAGTTCCAGCGCCTGTTCGCGATGCTGGTCTGCGCCTCGATTAGACCGCCACGGGTATATCGATATGGCCACTGATTTAACCAGTCAGCAGTCCGCGTCGTCGGAATGGGGCTCCGAGGAGCAGGGACCCAGCGAGCGCTATTTCCTGCCGCCGCCGGCGCGCTTTGCCCAGTATGAACAGCAATACGAACTGCAGCTGCGTGCCAATCATCGCCAGTCGCTGCAAGAGCATCATATATCTGCAGGTATGCTAGTTAGCTCTTGCGGCCAGGGGGAGTGAAGGGGTGGTCTTTCCCTGTTGTGGCGAACTCGAGTTTCGTTAGTTGTGAACAGTATAGTTAATTTTGCATTTATTACATATTAACATAAACAGAAATAAACATAGAGTTAAAGATAGCGAAGAGAGGAAATACCGCCGACGTTTACGTGCGCAATAGCTAAATGAAAATTAGTGTCAGTGTGTGAGGATTGCTGATCATTTGACACGTGTAGCATGTGCACGATAGATGAGGCTGCTGCATCTTAAACACTGCACCGGTGAAAGGTTATCATGCGCTGAGAGGTACGTATACTAATATCAGTGCTGGGCGTGTTTGTTTCTATATTTCCTCAATTAGAAATCAGTGGAAAATTGTTGTTTTCCTTACTGGACTGTAAACTAACATAATGCTGCGTAATTACGAGTATAAGCCAAAAGATCAAAGCATATGCATCTTCAGAAAGAAGATAGTAAGGTTGATAATTAATAGATTCTAGAATATTTGTGAATACGACGACTAAAACTACACATATGCAAAATATATTATAGCATTCGATAGCGCCATCCTTTATAAGGTATGTGTCAAAATTTCATGACAATTGGACCACGTGTTCTCAAGTTATTGTTGTTTGTGTTAAGCAACTTTGGTGTCTTTGTCAAAAGATGAATAAGAAAGAATTTCGTGTGTTGATCAAGCAGTGTTTTTTGATGAAAATGCAAAAGACGCGAAAAAGTGGCTTGATAAGCATTATTCGGACTCTTTTCCAGGGAAATCAACCGTTTGCGAATGGTACAATGAATTTAAACGTGGTCGTAGTGAAGTCAACGACGCTCAACGCAGTGGTCGCCCAAATACGTGTGTTAACGAAGAAAACGTCAAAAAATCCGCAGAATTGTTTTCACCGACAGCAAAATTAAAGTCAGGGAAAGATGGCTGAGGTTTCAAAGTTATCATATGGCAGCGTGCTTACTATTTACACGACGATTTGGGAATGAAAAAGCTCAGCCTAGCCTCAGTCCAGCGACTACTGGCTGTCCGCAGACCTGAAAAAGATGCTCCGGGGGAAAAGATTAACACCAACGAGGAAGTCATTGCCGAAACTGATGCCTATTTTGCTATCAAAGATCAAGCGTTCTATAAACATGGTATCGAGAAGTTAGAGAAGCGTTGGGCCGATTGTATCGCCTTAGATGAAAAGAATGTCGATGAGTGAAAACGATTTTTGCGAAAATTTTGTGTTTTTCTTACTTAGTCCGGAAACTTTTTGATCAATGATCGATCTAAAACATAGTGACAAAGAACTTTGGGAGCTCAATGTCGTCTTTAGATACAAGTCCTTGCATTCATATTTTTCACTTCGATGTTCAGGATGCGGAAAATTAACTGAGCACCTCTTCGCATAGTCGCCATTTACAGTCCTATTCTTTTTCTTTTTGGAGTTTACTCCTTAAGAATCGATTTTCATATATAAGGCGCCCGGTATGAGAAAAATGTGAGAGTAAAATCTACTAATGAATGACCTCGTTACGTTTTTGGTGCGCGTGCACCGGAACACACTAAACAAAACAAAACGATGTATCTCTCAAGGCAAAAATTACTTTATTTGTTACAACTTAATGATGATTTCACATTAAATGTTGTTTAACATATGTCTTTTCACTTGTGACAAGAGTAATTTATTGCTTTGCTCATTTTATATGACGAATGATCGTAAGTATTAGATAATGTTTTGGAGATTTGTGACTTTATTACTAGGTGCCATAGTTGTAATTAGGTTGAACTTAAAACTGTTTTAAAACTTTTTTTATATATGTATATTATTTTCATTAATTTGTTAATTTACCCTTTCATACGGTATTAATATTTTTTCAGTTAAATAAACTCTTTTTGCGTATGTTTAGACAATCGTACTTAAGTAGTAAACTCCAGTCGTGCGTCGGAGCTGACACACAGTTTTTTTCTATAAATAATTAAAATATTTTGCCTCATCTTCTTCCTGCCTTTATCCCACATTATGTGAGGTCGGCACAACATGTTCTCTCTTTACACTCTCTCTTAGCCATAATCTTAACATTCACACCCTTTCTCACCCCGTCATCTTTTACCCAATCCACCCATCTTTTCTTTGGTGTACCTCCTTTTTTATCCATCCACTTTCATTTCTGTAATTTTTCTTGTTATACATATAACATTCGTCCCTTTGCATTACATAGCCAAATCCTGCTAGTGTGCTACTTTTTAGTTTAGTTATCGGCTAATTCCACTCCACACATTAATCTCAGCATTTGCATCACCGCAGCATTCTTATATCAGCAGACTTATATAATATATTATATTTTTATAATATTTTTTATCTTTAAGTTTATGTGGCACTCTTGGGCTGCAAATTGTACTTGTCGCCATTTCATCTTGCATTACTCTATTTTTCATACATCGGTCTATTATCACATCACTATCGTTCTGAACTTGCCGGAAATTGTAACAAGTAGAGCATTGGAATCCATCTGCCTGTGGCAACATGTGAATTTGCAATTATTTACATTTATTTAGGAATATAGTGTAAAATTTGCGTGCAATCAGTATTTTTCACAAGCAAGCGGCTCAAGTGTGAAGTTGAGTATGGAAGAAAACAACTATTCCTCTTTTGGGGAAAATAAAACTAATTTCCGAACAACCTTATATTTAATTTACCTGTTTATTAAAAAAAACATAAGCAGCAATATTCACTATTTTTGTTCAAAGTTAATTGTAAAATTGAAACTTAATGCTATTGTATTTTATTGCTTAAAACTTTTTTTGTTATTGATGAGTTATATTTATATTGTTTTCCATATCTTTACGATTCTATTTACGCGATTGTTTTGTAACTAAGGCGTTAAGAAAATACCTTATGGTATCATTTGCAAAATTAAGGTAACTATGAAGCAAACGAACGTTACAAATTGTTAATAAATAAATAACCAACATTTGAATTGACGTCATGACCGGTCATGACACTGGCCAAAAAAGTTTGGAGCGAGACTCGTGTACATATATAAAATGGGGCGCAAATAGCCTTTTTACAATAATCAAAAGCGGACTCTAGTTTCTGAAGTGATATCATAGGTACATAAGATTTGGATTTTAACATATTTTCATATAGTCAATATGTAGGAATAGTTTAATATATAGCTCGGACACATGTCGCCGTCTAAATATATGCAGAACTAATAATTTTAAATATCTATGTGTTCTTATCGATGAACACCTCAATTAGCAAAAACAAATTGACAACTTATGTGCTTGGGTCCGCATTTCTTTTGTCATGAAAAAACTTCTTGTCTCTGCGGATTCATATATACTTGACATGATCTTTGATGCCTTGTATAATTATATGCTTAGGTATTCTATACCCTTATGGGGTGGGATATACAGAACGTATATGATCAAACTTGAAAGAGCTCAAAGAGTATTAAATATTACATGAAATTCAAACTATTTTTATATCCAACCTTTACGAAAGTGAAGTTCAGTCTGTTAGATAATATTTATTAAACAAAGTCGATAGAGAAATTCACATAGTAGCATTACATAAATTTGAAATAAAAAATAAATTAAAATAATTGCTATTAAAAATGAACTATTCTAACACAGACAATTTTATTCATATTGGAGAATAATACATATTTATCCTAGCTAGAAAATCTACACCTACACATACGTACACACACAAACGCTCCCTCGCACTCAGGCATATTCACTCACGTTGTAAAATATATAATACTAGCAGCCCGTCCCAGCTTCGCATGGGTATTTAACAAAAAATTAAAAATTAAACCCTTCTATTTTTTTTCGGTCTCGGGGAAAAACCTCTCTTGACGGGTTATCCCGGCCCGGGGGGACCGAGGGATATAAGGGACTCCGGAAAAGATGTTCAACCCACTAAAAAACCCCGCTGTTCTCCTATCGTCTACGCCCGGGCCCACGGATATATGGCCTGCCGATCTCGTGGCCCGGGCCGGCGCCGGCCCACGCTTTGTCTTAAAGCGGGCCCCTTCTAAAGTACTGGCGCCAGGGGGTCAGGGTTTCGTCCCCCCGGCGCTCTCTTGTAACAACTCTAGGAGTTGAGGGGGGCTGTGGAACAGCACGCGGCCTTCTCCCTCGCGGCAATAGTGCGGGCGGCGGATCCTCCCCCGAGGGGCCGGCCGCGGCCGTTTTCTACGTCGGCCGGAGATCGTTGCCCGCCCTCCGGCGCCGACGACGCGGCCTACGTTGGCGGGAGGGGAGTGCGGTGGCGGACTCCCGCTCCCGTTCCGCCGCCTCCCTTGCAGACACTACTGCCTCGCAAAAGGAGGCGACGGCCGTCCATCCAGGATCGCCCCCGACCATGGACAGAACCAGGGCCGGGAGTGACAGGTCCGCGGCCAATTCCGGACGGGACTCGCATCCCCGTCGCGTGCTAGTCAGGCGTGGGTACGACTACCAGACGACACTCCAGAAAAAGCAGAGTCGCCTGACGTCGTAGCCGGCCCAGCAAGACCAACCGACAGCGAGGATGCAATTCCCGCCCCATGAACACTCTGTGCAGGCGCAGTCGAAATAGGCATGGTTTCGACTACCAAATCAGGTCCCAGGGCAGTACCCGGGACCCCAATCAGTATTCGCAATCATCCCAACGGGGACCACGCCACGAACAGAGAGCTAAGTTGGAAAGGATGTAAGAGGTAGACGGAAAGAAAGGTAGGACTCTGTCGCCTCGAACGAAGAGGGGAGTGAAGCGACGGATGCTCGGGCACCTCGGGTACGCACACCCGTGCACTCCTCGGACAGAGGAGCGCCCCTGAGGGCAAACCCTTCTATTTGCGTCAGGTTACTAAAAAAATAATATAAAGAAAGTTTGAATATTATTATTTCTATGACCTTTTATTTTAATGATTTTTTTTTTGTTATTACTTTTTATTTATTTTTCGTTATTTTTTAATAAGTATTCTAATTTTTGTAAAAACCCCAGTGACGCACGCCTACATTGCATAAGGTGCTGCCTAGCTAGCCGAACAGGGTGAGCGGCTACCACGCAACATTTTTCTAATACTTACATTTTTAAACTCGTGATATCTTTCGAATGGAATATCCGAATTGAATAATTCAAAAAGTTATTTAAAGGTATTAAAACAGTTTTGAATATGAAGTAATTTATTTTGATAAGGATTAATACCAAGATCCAAATAAAGAGTCTTTTCTAGGGGCGGCATTTCAATTAAATTTTTAAAATAAAAGAACACTTATTGTGGCATAACTATAATAGTTAAACATATGCTGTCGCGACACTTTTTGTAAATAATGATGTGTTCTGCAAAGTTGTAGTACATTATTTTATTCTATCATCAATAGTTTTCGCAACGCACGCGATTTAAATAATATTTTAGGTAATTTTTTTACACTTTGGGTTACATTATTGGAGTTTTAGTAAGGATCCCTAATTTTTTTGAAAATATAATATAGCCTATGTCACCCGGGGATAGTGTAGCTTCCCAACAATGAAAGAATTTTTTAAATCGGGTCAGTAGTTTCGGAGCCTATTCAAAGCAAACAAACAAACAAACAAACAAACAAACAAACAAACAAACAAACAATCAAATCTTTCCTCTTTATAATAGTAGTATAGACTAGTTGATCCGGCAAACGTTGTTCTACAATATGAATTTAAAAAAGTAGCCTATGTCCGAAATTCATCAAAATTGATTCAGCGGCTTAAGGCGCGTTCCCACTTTGTCGTCACGACAGATAATCGTGTAGTTTTAAGTGTCGTGGCTTATATGTTTAAATGGAAGTGTTCACATATAGAACGACACGATTTACTGTCGTCTACGACATTTTTTGCAGTGACGACAGATTGTCATGACAGTGGGAACGGCTAACACGACAGTCGTAAAACGGTAAAAAATCGTTACGACTAAATCGTGACGGCAAATCTATCGTAGCCACGATAAAAATATCGTCTCGTCGTTTACACGTAGAGGTGACTGTAGATTTGTAACTTGCTAATGATGTGTAAACGACAAAGCGACTGCTGTGAAACGATAAAATGTCGTCGCGATCCAATGCGAACAGATAGATACGATAGTCGCTAAACGATAAAAAATTTTGACGACAAACAATCGTTATAATGGGAACAGCTAGAGACGACAGTCGTCCAACGATAAAATAATCGTTACGACATAGTGGGACCGCGCCCTTAGGCGTGAAAGCGTAACAAACAGACAAATAAACAAATTCACTTTAGCATTTATAATATTAGTTAGGATTATTTTTTTCAGAATTAGTTAATTAAAAACCGGAGAGGAAACTCGTCCCAGAGATAGTTAGATCTAATTCTGGAGCAAGTAGATTCAATTATTTTATATAAGTAGTCATTTTATATAAGTTTGTAGTATTTAAGTTTCACTCTTATAATTTTCGGTGCAATAAAAGCAAAAAAAAAATTAATAATTCTCGGTAAATTTTCTCGTTTACATTAGTCTCGTTTAAATGCATTAATAGGAATCAGTGTATCTATCAGTGATTTTAAAGTCGTAAGCTAACTTTATAAGAGGTCGAGGATCGTGTATATGTAATGAAAAACTAAGTGCTAATTTCATTTTCTTTTACTGATTTTTATTGATTATAGTGGTAAAAATTTTAGCAGTTACTTATCACTATTCCTTGAGGAATTTCATGACTTTTGATTAAATATTAGGATAAACTTGATATAATTTTCTTTGAGAACCCTCAAGAATATCAATTTAATTTTCACTCATTATTTTACTATTGATGGTAGCTCTTTTTTATTTAGATCGAAATGCATTTGAAACACTCCGCTTAGGAATCTAGCTGCAGGATAGTGAGGGACTCCTCTTGAATCGTCTGCACTTGGTCTCTGGACGTACGCGGCTAGTATATCCATTAAAATCACGGAGAGCAGGAACCGTGGTACCTCGTTAGTCTGACCGAGGCATTAGTAGTTCTTTTTTTGAAATAAACCTTTGCTGTTCTCTCCTACGATGAGGATTTGGGTGTGTGGAATTGATTAGTAACTCTCAGCTAGTCCAAGCTGGGTTTCCATGTCAACCTCCCTAGCAAATTAAGTTTAGTATCGTAATTTTGTACTCTTTGCTTTGAAGCTTTGTAATTCTTCCGAGAATATATGGTCACGTCACTTTTGTAATTTTTTTGTCTTTTTTTTTATTGCTGTAGGACAGCAGACAGGCTGACGGCCCGCTTAGGATTTAGCAGTTACCGTCGCCTATAGGTGTATGCAACGCCAGTGGCATCGCGAACACGCTGCTGTCCCATAAAGGTACAGGTACAGTACACTAATGCCGGAACACAACACAAGGTTATTATGGCGGCATACTTAAGACCAAAGGTGGTCGCCATCCAGACGGGCTTGAGACCCACGTAGCTAGGGTGGGTTGTTTTGTCGCCTTTTACGACAGGCCGACCCCGGCCACAGAGGTTAGTATTCTTTCTCCGCCCCTGCACGGATAATCCCTCGGTCTCGGGGAAAAACCCTCTCTTGACGGGTTCACCCGGCCCGGGGGGACCGACGGATATGTGGGACTCTGGGAAAGATGTTCGGCCATCCGACTACCCACTAAAGAACCCCGCTGTTCTCCTATCGCCTACACCCGGGCCCACGGATATATGGCCTGCCGATCTCGTGGCCCGGGCCGGCGCCGGCCCGCTCTTTGTCTTAAGGCGGGCCCCTTCTAAATTCTTGGTGCCAGGGGTTTCGTCCCCCGGCGTTCTTCTGAAGCAACATGAGTTGAGGGGGGCCGCGGAACAGCACGCGGCCCTGACAATACCTTACGTTTAGCCTTTTAAGGTGTCGGTCAAGACTTTTCGTTATGAGACCATTCACTGACACTACTATCGGAACTATGATTGTACTATCCAATTTTTACATAGCAGTAATCTCATGAGCAAGATCAATATATTTCAATTGTTTTTTTTTTTAATTGGTTTTTCCTTTTCGGTGCCAACGAGATTACCGTCATTTGGGACTGCGACATCTACAATCATAGCACGTTTCGCAGATCAGTCCACTATCACAATGTCTGGTTTATTAGCAACAATTCACATGTCTGTGATAATCTTCTAATAATCTTATGATAATCCTCAGACTCAGGCCTATATTGGTAATATTATGCTTTTAACTTTGTAATTACCATAAGTCACATATTCACGGGCTTGAGATCTAACTTAACGATGAAATGAAATCATTAAGTTACAATACGAAATACCGGTTCGCTGTCTTGTCTTCACCTCATACGGCAACTGGCGAGTTGTTCCAAATGTGTGATTAGAGCGACAGGCGTCATGTGCCGCTTACTGTAATTTTACTGATAATTATATTTACCCTTGCGGGGGCGGTGTAGGAATACTAAACCCTGGGGCCTCTCGTAAGGCGACTAAACTACCCTGGCTAGATAGATAGTAGGGTCCCTTGTTACAATCGTTTCAAATATTTGACAAAATAAAATCTCAATCTAGCGGGAACGTGCAATATAGCCATCACGCTTGTCCTTGGCGGATTGGCGGGTTGCACACACCGGTGAGCTGGGTGCAGGTTTCTTCGCGTTGTTTTCTAGAACGGCAGGCAATTAATAAAACGTACATTAGGCGAGAAATACTGCCCAAGCTATGTAGGCTACCGTGGGATTCAGGACTTGTAGATAGGTCTATCTGGTCTAAGTGGGCAATACACTGAGCTACTAGGTATATATATATATATATATATATATATATATATATATATATATATATATATATATATATATATATATATATATATATATATATATATATATATATATATATATATATATATATATATATTTGAGGATTAGTCTAACCTACAAAATAGCAAAGTATTCTCTAAGGAATTAAAAATTTGATAGCGCCACTTTTCTGTTGTTTTAAATATCGGCTTAGTATTTTACTTGGTACTTAATAAATTAATCTCTATGCTTCCTTTACGTGCCCTTGTATTGTCCAAAAGTAGTTATCGTGAATATTGTGCGTAAAATTCATTACCAAACTGAAGGCACTGGTTTTAATTTTTGTTTAAGTACGCCTCATGACCACTCTGGTAATTTAGAATTTAACAATTGAGCTACGGAAGTCGATTTATCTATGTTTATCATAACCTGCCAATAGATGGCACTCTAAAATCCGTACGAACATTTACGTGTTATCTAGTTTTATAATAAAAAATAAAATGTCAGCTCATAATCAAAACAATAAAAATTAAAAACTCAGTGTATTGTAAAAATAAACCATGTTAATACATAGTAAGTTTTAATGAGAACGTCTAAAGTCAGATGGCGTTCCGTTGTATTTGGCATCATTGTAGATCTTTCAGAAATTATATCTCCGTGTTATAAACTCCACAAGACATTTGGGGTCCAATTAAATTTTACCTGTCGCTAGTGTGCACCTGTAGAGTATCCTGTTAAACCCCAGATAAGGCTATAATATAAGATTCTTCGTTTCTCCCATGAGAAGGGCGTGGTCAACAGTAGACCACACTGCAAATTTCGAATTGTATCAAATATGTAAAAAAATTATATCTTCGGGCGCAATAAAATTAAGGCTTACGAATGAGCACCGACGCAAACAGTGAACTCTATTTTCGCTCTACAATAGCACTCAACAGTAGACTCCCAGGGTCCGGGAATCCGAAATCTACGCTGTTGACGCAACTGAAGTAAAGTCCTCACCAAATTCCTGAATAGAAGAGAACTTGTTTCTTATTATCTTCTTTAAAAGAAAGCGTTAAAACTTGGAAACCTGTTGAGTTTTTGTAAATCGAAGATAGTGCGCGCCATTTTCGTCAGTTCATCCGTGAAATTTCTCTTTCTTGTGCTGACACAAAGAAAAGAGACTAAACTCCTCATTATTAAAATCGCTTGCCAACAACCCGTACCCGGGCAATGTTACATTATCAAATAACCTGTATTTATGTATTTTAAGTTCCTTGTAGGAATAAATGTTTTCTCTATGCTGATTATCAAGTTTTACTTGCGTCTTCAGCCGAGGAGTTGCAGGAGATGGTAACTGTTATGAGTGGAGCTTTTGTTAGAAAGGGAATGAAGATGAATGTAAAGAAGACGAAAGTGATGGTGTTTGAAAGAGATGAAACAGTGACAGACTGCAATATTGTGATCGGAGATGAACAAATTGAACAGGTGAATGAGTTTGTGTATCTGGGTTCAAAGTTTACAAGAGATGGAAAGTGTGAAAGTGATATTGAAAGAAGAGTGAATGCAGGAAACGTGGTGAATGGAGCTTTGCACTCCTTTATGAACAGTCGGAAGGTGTCTAACAAGGCTCGTCTGGCTGTGCATGAGGACATTCCGACACTCATGTACGGAAGTGAAAGTTGGGTATGGCAGAAGAAACATGAAAGCAGAATAAATGCAGCTGAGATGAGAGCGTTAAGAAATATGATAGGAGTCAAACTGAGTGACAGGATAAGAAATAGTGAGTAATAAGGAAACGTTGTGGTCTGAAAGAAGATGTAATGACAAAAATTGAGAAAGGTATGCTGAGATGGTTTGGCCATGTTGAGAGAATGAATGAAGAACGATTGACGAAGAAAGTGTATAAGGCGAGTGTGAATGGAAGTGTTGGAAGGGGTAGACCTAGGCGGACGTTTCGAGACCAGATCAGGGACATCTTGAAAAAAGGCCAGGTCAAGAGTACCCTAAACCGAAGGGCATGTATGAAGGGAATAATGAAAGTGGACGAAGCGAAACAAGTATGTAAGGATTGTAGCAAGTGGAAAGAAGTGGTCTCTGCCTACCCCTACGGGAAAGAGGCGTGATTATATGTATGTATATATGTAGGAATAGTTCTAGAATTCTAGCCGAATAAATAAATATTCTATTTTCTGAGCAATATCTAGACATGATTTCGCCAGAGACCCAACACGTGAACTAAAATCACGTGTTTTCAGTCCCCTCTAGCATCTTACTTACAATGCAACAATGAATTATGTATTCCAAACAAGGCGTGCTGTGCTGTGCCTTATTTCCCTAATCAAAGAAAAACAAATTATACGGATTTTTAAAATACGACTATATTTTTTGATGTTCCCTCCTTTAACATTGTTATAAATTATAATATTAACTAGGATGTATTGCTTACGGTTTTGTCAACACATTGTGAGACCATTTCTGTTTTTAAATAATCTCTCTTGGAATTTAATTTCCTAATCATACAACTATTGTAATAAAGAAGATATACTGAAATAAATTTACAAGTACTCAATGAAGATGTCAGTTGTGGTGAAACCAATGTTGAATAGTGGAAACTGCGTATTCTACCATCTTTGCTGCGGGGAGTGTTCTAAAAACTGATTAGAATGGTGTCTTCGTCGTCTCTCTGCCACCGCACTGCCCACCACCGGCTTGATGTTCATCCCCTTTCTTGAAAAGCCTTCTCTTTCTTCGCGAACTTTCCAGATTTGGAATGAGCCAACAAGCTGTGGCAGTGCGATATGGGGTTTTTCAAAAAAGGCATTATAAAATTTATTTGAGTCCGGCAGCACGTTGGTTTTGCCTCTTGTGTTGCCAATGTCCAGTGACGGTGACCACCTTCTAGGCTGGGCCGTTTTCCTGTTTGTTAAACACCAGCTATAAAAGAAGCGTTTTTTAAACACCCAGACCTCGAACCCAACCTTCTAACCGTTATACCACAGAGGTCGTCAAATTTATATTGATAGAAATTTAATTCTGTTTTTAAACAGAAAAGAAAATAAGACAACCATCTTTTGTAACCAGAAAGGAAGTACTTTTGTTACAAATTTGGGTTGGTTTCGCCACTACACCAACAGTATTAGTAAGTATTTGATTTATATATTGTACTAATATTTCTTCTTGTATTGTTCTGAGCGAATACGCAGCTGTGGGACGTAAAAAATGAATCTGAAATCAAATGGCCTAAACACCTTCGGATTGTAGATAGGCCTTTAAACATGGGTAAAACAATGAAATGCATCACAGATCTCGCCTACCAGGTGCAACCATTATTTATTCAACAATCGACTTGCAATGAGGCGATAAGATAACGCGTCCAGCTGCTGAATCGGGTCTGATATTGCGGCGTACGGTTTTATGGCGCTTGAATCGCTGTATAATTAACATACAGCGTGTTTGCTCAGCTTCTCACCCATGGACCATACACGCGAAGATGCCCTATCGTTTTATTTATTTTATTTATTTAATTTCAAGATTATATTACATGTGCATTATGTTACATCATCAACATAATGGCAAGAATTTCAAAACTAAAAACATAGAAATAGCTTATCCGGCAACATTGTTCTGTTATATAAATTAAACAAAACATAACTTAATCACGTTCACTGCCTTCAAGTTTAATTTCCGTGACAAATATATATACATTTTCCAAGGTCTAATCTATATCTATACCGAAAATCATCAAAATTGGTTCAGCGTTTCAGGCGTGAAAACATACAGACATTTACTTACACATTTGTAATATTAGCATGGATTCTGCTCATTTAGCATTTTTTCGCGCATGGGCGTTCCATGCTCAAGATAGCAAGCACCACTGTTCTTTATATATACCGCCATAATGACCTGTGTGGTGCCGGCATCAGAAATACAGTTTTCCTCTTCGAAGCCGACAGCGCGTTGGCAATGTCTATGTTGCAAACGTACTGTCCTCAAGTGTCCTCCAGTGATAAAAAAAACTTACATAACTCAGTACTACTCAATTTAATTTTTTTTTTATTGCTCTAGGACAGCAGACAGGCTGACGGCCCGCTTAGAATTTTTAGTAATTACCGTCGCCTATGGGTGTTTGCAACGCCAGTGGCATCGCGAATACGCTGCTGTCGTATAAGGGTACAGGAACTTGGGTCACTAATGCCGGAACACAACACAAGGTTATTATGGCGGCATACTTAAGACCAAAGGTGGTCGCCATCCAGGCGGGCTTGAGGCCCTACCACGTAGCTAGGGTAGAAACGTAAACCCATTGTTTTGTCGCCTTTTACGATAGACCGACCCCGGCCGCAGATGTTAGTATTCTTTCTCCGCCCCTGCATGGATAGAATTAATTACAATTTTCTAAACAAAATATTCATGATAACCGCATAAACTGATTTCTGATATTTTTTAACCAGTAAAAAGTTATTTTATATTAACAACGAACATAGGCAACAATATGTTTTCAACCTAAGGTTAGCGTAAGTCCTAAGCAGGACACTGGTTAGTGATGGTGATATTTTGTGTTTAAATTTGAATAAAGTAAGGCGAGCAAACCGCTAATGTATAAAAAATAGCCTGCTAACATATGAAATGAAAGAGTTGCAAAAGAAAGTGCTATTATTTTGGTGATATCATCTCCGACATCAGCCCCTTTGAAAGGCCTTATTTCGAGCCAGTCATTCGAGGCCGCGTCTCAGCGAATTAGAAAGTTTCTGCAACACTGTGCACCCGGCCCCACTCGCCAGTCGTCGCTGGCATGGCTTATAACGTGCACCCTTAATCGACCGTATTTGTTGAAATACCATATACATACGTATTGTTTTCATATATTATGTACTAATGTGTCAAAAATAACTTTTTATACACACATAAGTCTCCCAGTATCTAATGTCCTTTACCGCCAAAGAATAAAATTGTGGTCATTTAATTTTTATACTTTTCATTCATCATCATTTTATAAATTTTTCAAAAAAATGTTTATTAATATTATATTTATGTTGTTGATATAACAGATAATTTTTTGTTTTATTTTGTTTCGTATTCTCTTTAGACATCTGCGGTGTTTTAGGTATATTGTACTTAGTAATTTCATTGAACCAAACCATCTCTTATCGCAATATCGCGCCTACTTTAATCGATAAATAATTGTTTACATTTTTACAAACTACACCGACTACAATGTCACTTAAATGCTAATAAGTATGAACTAAAGTACAAAATTTTATATTTTAAAAATAAATCATCATCTCAGCGTTGAATCCTAGTTGCAACCCACACTTCGGGTCCGTTTTCCGACTTTTCCTTCTCCGCTTTACACGGTCTTCGGTGTCCCTAATTGATTTGGCACGTAAGTCACCCTTTAGAACGTTAAGCCAAAATTTTTTTGATCAACTCTATAGGATCCTAGGGTTGCTTATATTGGTATAATTTAAAACTTCCTTTTAATTGGTCTCATTTCGTATCTATTCCACATAACAACTAGGGAGTTTATTGGTTAATAAATATAGCCTTTTAAGACATACGGCTGCGAAAAGATTTGTTACGATTTTTCTTTCATGGTTGTGAATCGGATGGTAAGCGACTATTTAAATTTTTTTCTTGCGACTATTTATTCTTGAGGGCAAAATACTTGAAGCACACACCACCGCTTGCGGGCTGGCGGTAGGGTAGTGTGGAATTCCCACAGATGACAGGGCTACTATATACTTTCGCGTTCGCCTCCCAACCGGGCGGATCCTACGACTCTACAAAAAAAAAGGAAGTGACACGGAAACGGATTGACGTTAATAGGGCGCAGTAATTATGTCATGATTTAGTCCTTTTGGGTGTCTGATGATCTTCGTCCATTTCAGAGATCTCAAGTTCCATTGAGAGCATTCTGTATATACATACATACATACATACATACATATAATCACGCCTCTTTCCCGTAGGGGCAGGCAGAGACCACTTCTTTCCACTTGCTACGATCCTTACATACTTGTTTCGCTTCGTCCACTTTCATTGTTCCCTTCATGCATGCCCTTCGGTTTAGGGTACTCTTGACCTGGCCTTTTTTCAAGACGTCCCTGATCTGGTCTTGAAACGTCTGCCTAGGTCTACCCCTTCCAACACTTCCATTCTGTATATGTACCAAATATTGTTCTAGATATACAATTAGATTAGCTGTTTAATTTCCAATGCATTGTGGTATTATGAGAAGTTGCAATTTCACAATGACGTCTATAACTAATTACGAATAGGCAATAATATACAAATATGCACAATACACAAAATTTCTATTATATTATAACACGTAAATGATGTCTGAATAATGGTTATACATCTATTTTTATTTAACACGTACAGATTTTTCTCCGAATATGTATAATATTTTTGTATACGATTTATTTTGGGTGACATATAAGAATAAAATAAAGCGTGAACTTTGAACAAAAATATTTAATTAAAGTGCAAAGAATTTTGTATAGTTTTTTTTTATAATACATTGTTTTGTACGTTTGACCGATTTATATAAAATCTCGAATATTTTTAGCCGTGCAGAGGCGGAAAAAAATACTAACCTCTGTCGTAAAAGCCGACAAAACAACCCTAGGGTTTTAGCTACGTGTTAGGGCCTAAAGCCCGTCTGGATGGCGACCACCTTTGGTCTTAAGTATGCCACCATAATAACCTTGTGTTGTGTTCCGGCATTAGTGACCAAAGTTCCTGTCCCTTATGGGAATGCAGCGTGTTCGCGATGCCACTGGCGTTGCAAACACTCATACACGACGGTAACTGCTAAATTCTAAGCAGACCGTCAGCCTGTCTGCTGTCCTACATCAATCAATAAAAAATATATAATAACAATAAAAATATTGAGATATTTCACACAATGCCATCTAGTCACAAACTAAGTTGCATAGTACTTGTATTATGGATACTAGACAACTAATATATCACATATATACTGTTTTTGTAAATAAATACATAAATAAACACCCAGACGCAGGACGGGAATCGAACCCGTGACCTCTGCAAGCGTACCGACGTGCGTTAGTCGTTACGGCAGGAGGTCGTCTAAATAATATGTTCAAGCGGTCAGCAGGACAGATTAAATTCACAATTGTACCCAGTAGGACAATCTAAAGCAGAGAAATCAATTATAGCAACGTACAAAGCATAAGGATCCATCTGAAACATGAGCAGGGGGCAAATACGCTACTTGCTTGGGGCCTTTACTGGGCACTTTGGAACCAACAACATGCTCATGAAGATGGGTCTAACCGCGACACCTATGTGCAGGTAGTGTGGGGAACATACAGAACGCATGGAACACCTACTGTGCACATGCGATGCATTGGCCAGGAGGCGAATGAATCATTTGGGGGTAGGATATCCGACACCGGAAGACTACAGGCTCCTATCTCCATATCTCATTGTTAGGCTCATGAAGCAAATCTTCAATGAGATTGGAGAGGAGTGATTGCTATCTAGGGGAACACAAAAGATCCCATTGGGTCGGTGTCCGAGATAACTCTCGGCCCCGAAATAAGATAAGATAAATCAAAATAAGTTTCGTATGTTTTCTTTAATATATAAAGTTCGTCCCTCTATTTAGAACATTAATTTTTTCAAGTTTTATTGCTAACATATGTCACGTGGTCGTCTGATGGTACAGTTATGGAAAAGTAACCTTATTAGATCTGCTGGAGTTATATTCCGTATTATGTGTACATATAATGCGGAATGTATGCTTGATACCGAGCGTCGGTTCACATTGATGCCGCTGCTGCCTGGCCGCCGCTGCCACATAGACGCCGGTGCCGCGAGTAAACAATGATTACATAAATGTGCATAGGATGTCGACCACACCACCGCCAACGATAGTGAAAACTAAACAATATGCATCTATGTTAATGCGCACTAAACCGAGCGCCGGAGCGAGCCTTTTCTCGCGCAAGTTTCGGCTATGGTGAAAGTGCTCAATTTTTTTGAGAAAGGAAAAGTTGCTCATTTTTGTGGTAAGAGGCGCGGGCCGGTTCGGCACCTCGCCGTCCCCCTGCCCGCCGCTCGGCCCCCCCATGAAAGTGAAACCTGCCATGGCCGTGTTTCGGTGACTGCCGACGTTGTAAAGCATACCAATGTCAATGTAATCCACGCTCGAAATTAGATAAAGACACTAACGTTGCATCCGGTTGCATATGTCTGAAATATCGTAACATACTAACACTGCGATTTGTAATACGCGGCGAATTTATCGGAGTATCCCAGATCTTGATCGCGTGTAGGCAAATAAGGATAAAGCTACCCCATCACTTGAGAGTCGTAAAAGTCTACATATAAAACAAATAATCTTTTCCCATGCGACATAAACAAATCGATTTCTTCTTTCACGACAGCAGTGGTTAATATGAAAAGACAAATTTAATATCTACTTCATATTTGTTTGTATCTTCTTGGACTACCCGTTTACTTCTAGTTTATCCATTTCTGCTTGGATTAAAAACAAATCTTAATATTTTAACGTTGTAATAATACTTTTTTAATTTCTGTTTGAAGTGAGACTTCTTTTGCACCATTATAATTTGAAACTTTTATATGTTACAATGTTTCCTATAATACTAAAATTATCTAAATCTTCGTCTTCTCTTTGTTCGAACTTTTGTAGCTATTATACACTAATATATGTAATCTATACTATTATCTACTTTTCTGAAGTCGCTTGAGAACGGTGGTCTGAAGATGAATGTGGCGAAGACCGAGTACTTGGCCTGTAACTCTACAGATCCCACACCCGTACGCACAGGCGGCGACACGGTCGAGCGCACAGACTAAGTGAAATACTTGGGATCTGTATTTCACGCGTCTGGTGACATCGATTGCGACGTCAAGGCACGCATTGCTGCCGCGTGGGCTAAATGGCGTGAGGTAACTGGTGTCATTTGTGACCCCAAGATGCCGGTAAAGTTGAAGGGACAGGTCTATAAGACCATCATTAGGCCTGTCCTTTTATACGGCTGTGAAGCATGGCCGGTGTTGGAGCGAAACAAGCAAGAACTGCGTGTCACGGACATAAATATGCTGCGGTGGATGTGTGGAGTAACGCGGAAGGACCGCGTTAAGGGAACTCCCGCATTCGCGGCAGTCTTTAAGTCCGTGACATTGCAGATAAATTGCAGGAATGTCGGCTCCGTTGATATGGCCATGTTTTACGGCAACTGGATGCTTACGTGGGAAACAAATGTCTGGCCATGCCGCCTCCGCCGGGCCCCGGCAGAAGGGGTAGGCCCAAAAAGTGCTGGCTTGACGTCGTAAAGGGTGATATGCGTGCCAATGGACTCACTACCAGGGATGCTGAAGATCGCGCGAAGTGGAGTAGAAAAAGTCGGAAAGCGGATCCCGGGCAACGAAACAAACGTTTGGGTGGCAACCGGGACATAACGCTGGGATGATGATGACTTTTCTAAAGTTTCAGTTCCGCCGTGTGTGAATTGCAAGCACACTCTTTTTATACTTTTTTTGATATATTAAGGTATTTCCACTGATTTAGCAAAAATCTTTCTGTCACAGTCTACGATCACAATGATCGAAGGTCACAATAGATTTATGAAATGTCGGTTCGATCCCACACAGGATTCATTAATGTTTGGGACCGAATTTTATTGTGTGCATATATTTTTAAATTACAATCACAACTAACCATGTACTTATAATATAGATAATGGAAGCCTCTATTATCTATTGAAAGTAATTTTAAAATAATTTATATAATTAAGTAAAGTAAATATATATAAAAAGTCCATATAATTATAAAAAAAAGCAGTAGTGGACCTCAGGAAACCAAAGTGAATGTTTGGATTGCAACCGAGATTTATGGCAATGTTAAGGTCGTGTAATTAAACAATTAGTAATAAAATACCGTTTTCACGACTCTGTGAATGCGATGTGCATGCGAGTAAAGTTTAATTTATTATTAAATTTATAATAGGTACGAAATAATAATTAAGTTCATAAACATTATTATCTTCGATTTCGCACACTCTTCAGCATCCTGTTGGTGAGTCCACATCTTTAAATAACAATAATATAGTCACAAGTCAAACATCGTCTTTTTATTGATGTGGGGTAGCAGATAGTTACCGTTGCCTGTGGATGTTTGCGACGCTATCTAGGGGAACTGGAACCTTATTCTCTTATGCCGGAACAAATCACAAGGTTATTATGGTGACATATTTAAAGAAACATCGTAATTATAAGATAATTGAATATTTATAAATAATTATTAAAATTTTGTTATAATTCATATTGAGATAGTGTAAAAATACCCTAGGGTATTCTTAAACTATTGTAAAGTCCAATAATAGAGATCTTTTCAATAGCCCTAGTTGTTATTAAGCACCTGAAAACACACTTCTTTGATTATTATGAGTCAGAGACCACCTGGTATGGTGCAGAAGGGTGTTACGCGGGGAGAGATGTAAACACCATTGTATAAACCGGCTAACATCGCACGTTCTGTTTCTAATATAAGTATTATTAATTAAGTATACGCTAGGTAAACTGATGGTACGTTTAGTTGGTAAAAAGCTAGTCCAAACAAAGCGCCACCTGGCTGATATTCATGAGTACTAGATTCCGTACTCGGCCAACAGGATAATTTCAATTTCAGCGAGCCTGTGATGCATCACAAATATTCTGGTCAAAACCGCAACCTGCTGATCGATTATTAAAAATATTTTAATTAACTGCTACAGTAGTTAAATGGGAGAACTATTTTGCGAGATTTATTTAAAAACTAGCTGACCCGGCAAACGTTGTTCTGCCATATAAATAATAAAATGTCAAAAAATTAAAAAAAAAATTTTGGGGGTGGGTCACCCCTAACATTTAGGGGGATGAAAAATAGATGTTAGCCGATTCTCATAGATACCGGATAAGCACAAAAAATTTCATCAAAATCGGTCAAGCCGTTTCGGAGGAGTATGGCAACGAAAACTGTGACACGAGAATTTTATATATTAGATAAATTTGTTTAAAAAGAACATTCAATGTGATATTCAAGAATACTAATCCCTGTGGCTGGGGCCGGCTTGTCGTAAAAGGCTACACAACCCTAGCTACGTGTTAGGGCCCCCTTGATCTATAAGTATGCCGCTATAATAACCTTGTACTGCGATCCGTCATTAGTGAGCCAGGTTCTTGTACCCTAAGGGACAGCCGCGTGTTCACGGTAGCTCCAAACGTCCTAAACTTCTACTTTGTTGTTCCTCAGTAATAAAAATAATCAATTAGGTTTAGTGTTGTGCGTTGCATTCATATTTTATTCTGATTGATCTTAAACATTATTTTTGTACTCTAATAATTTTCAAAAATCAATTATTTTGAACTTACAAGGTTAATTCGCATATTATCAGAAATCGTTGTAAGTGAAAGTTCAGCTTAGGCGTAGCCGAGTAATATTGGCGAACAAAGAATTTGGTGACACCTTCGAAAGCTGCTCCAGAAATTAGAACCAAACTTACTTATACAAAAGAAATATTAAAACTTAAATGGCCATTTAAATTCTACGTGTAAGAAGTATGTATAATATGTTTTTATTTACAAAAGAAAAGTATACATGTACTATATCGGTTGTCTAGTACCCATGACACAAGTGCTATCCAACTTAGTTTGGGACTAGATGGCGTTGTATGAAATGTTCAATATGTTTATTTAAGTTACACACGAGAAAACGATTTCAGTGTTGTTTGATACGATATTAAGTGTTCATATAAGGTGGTTTGAATGGATAGCGCTACTAGTATTAAATTAATATGATTTTAGTTAGCTCTAACCTTCAAAAGCCACGTGTATAAATTTTACGACTGTCGTACTAGTTTGTGACATATAGTATTTTGAGTGAAGGAACTTTAGTTGGTTTAAAAAATGGATAAAAAGGAATTTCGTGTTTCAATAAAGCATTGCTTTTTGACGAAAAAAAATACTGTTGAAGCCAAGGCTTGGCTTGATAAACATTATTATTCTGCACCAGGAAAGTCAACCGTTGAGAGTGGTTTGCTAAGTTTAAACGAGAGGAAATGAGCACCGAGGACGATGCACGCAATGGACGCCCCAAAGAGGCTGTTCCCAACGACAACATCAAAAAAGTCCACAAAATAATTTTGGATAACCGAAAAGTGAAGTTGAATAAGATAGCTGAGACCCTAAATATATCAGGAACGTGTTGGACATAACCTAGATGAATATTTGGATATGCATGCGAAAGCGCTGTTCAAAGTGGGTGCCGCGCGAGCTCACAATCGACCAAAAGCAACAACGAATTGATGATTCTGAGCAGTGTTTGAAGCTGTTCGATCGGTTCTTGCTAGCTTCCGCATCCACCGTATTCTCCAGCTTTGGCGAATTTTCCTGTTCTCAGACCTCAAGAGAATGCTCGCTGGATAGAAATATTGCGCTGATAAAGAGGTAATGGCCGAAACTGAAGCCTATTTTGAAGCTAAAGACAAATCGTACTATAAAAATGGTATCGAAAAATTGTATGACAGCTATACCTATTCGTTGCTCTCGAAGGTAACTAAATTGAATAATCAAATCAAATATGATGTGTTTTACATGGGTATACATTTCGTATAGTTGGAGTATGGTATGTGCAGGTGCAGCCGTAAGTCGTAGAATCAGCGGATAGCTTGAATTGCCCGAGCAACCGTAACGCACATGTACACTGATAAAACAGTCGGTTGGTTAGCGGGCCAGTGAGAGTGATCGCGCCTCGAGGCACTATTTGTTATATCATCGCAATTAAAAATCGTACTATGAGTTAGTGGTTGTCTTGTGTTGAGGAAGTGACGGAACCAGGAGGCTGCGCTGCGCGTCGTTTGAGAGGGGCGCGCATAGTAGCAGCGAGGGGCGGCTGCGCACGAGAGGACCGCGGTGTGGCGTTCGCCAGTCGCGCGCCGCACTCCGCCGCGTCAACACATGCGCGTGTACACGCCGCATACTAGTGCCGCCGCGCCGCGATGAGTGATCGCTGAGCGAGCGCCTCCGTAGCGCCTCGACTCGACACATGGAGTACCAACACCAACCGATTCAGCCTCTCGGCCCGCCGGCCCCGCCGCCACAGCTGCTGCCGCCGGCGCCGCCACCACCGCTGCCAACGCTACCGCAGCTGCAACACGGACACCACGTGCAGGACGACGACAGGTGGAGCCAGTACCACATATGGAGGCAGCACGTCTTTGTCAATGGTCAGTGGTCTCCAGGAAGCGCGTTTTCTCCTACAAACTCCCTCCGCCGTACCATGATTAAGAATCGCGCCCCGAGGCGTGTGAGAGTCGCCCGAAAAAGAGAAAGTGTGCGAGTATAGATTAATGCTGCGCGAAGCCTTTTGCTCTTTTTACACAAAGGCGCTAACTATAAGAAACCACTTGGCCATCGAATTTAGAACCAATTGCATGTTTGAATGACGATTCACAGATGCAATTATATCTATGTGTTGTGCCCAGTGTGCCCTAGTCTGTTTATCGTAGACCGGTGATGTTACTGTGACAAGAAAGCCTTGGGAATCTGTCCCCGAAAGCGGCCAGCTCCTCTGGTTCACGTGACACACGTGACCGCGTTTCACGCCTGTTTTTTGGGGCTTCTTCCAAACTTGCTGATCCAAAAGTTTTCGTACAAACGGTAAATTACTGAAAGGATCTATTATTCACTTTATAACTTTTATTTCAATTAATTCCCAATTCCTCCATAAAAAGTTTATTCAGTGTTGTTATCGGACTGAAATACAATATTGCAAATTACTTGTCACTAAGTTATAAATTTATTATGTTACATGTATAAAAATAACCAAAATCAAGCCAATCCAATAACGTCATTAACACTCAATGTTATCTCTGCCGATAATTCTTAATAAATAACTTTATGTTAAATCAAAACATCTAGCACACGACGTGTTTAATACATGCGAGTATTATAGGTGAGATAAATGTTGCTTATTTATGCAGTTATAATTTTCACACGACGAGGGCGATATGTGTGTTGAAGGAAACACAGTTTGCAAACTGAATGGCGTTCCTCTTTAGCTGGCTGTGAAGTCAGGTCGTATTTTGCGTCTAGGGAGTTGTATCAGCACAGCCAATCTCATCTTTCTGTCCCAATAGGGTATTCCCTCTTTACATATTTACAGTCGACTTTGACAACGTCAACACTTTCCTTAGTGATCTTTTACGTACATTAATTTCATACTACATACAGACTACTACTCAGAGACTAGCTTATACCCACGGCTGTTGTTAATACAACGCGTATCATCGGGTCTCTTTGTGTAACATATCTAGTCTATAAGAGAATGAACCACTATAATTAAGTACCCACTTTCTTTTTCGATTTATTTTGATAATTTATAACATTGTTCCCAAAATGATTTAGTGGGCAATGAATTTCGAGGTGCCCGCGTAATACAAAAAAAGGAAGTGAAAGCGATTTTGACGATGAAAGTAAATTCTTTTCTTTAAAAGTTTAGAAACTACGAAACATATTATCAAATAGTACATAACATTTTGTATATAAACTATTATTTACCAGATTATCATAATATTTGATTAAAATTCAAATTTCATTTGATGCATTCCGAAAGCGCGTTACATGAAAACGATTAATTTGAAAAATTAGCAAAACCAATATTGATTTCCTTCGTTAGGCTATTAAAAACAAACCATTGTGGAGTGAAAGATGTTAATTTTTAATTGAATATATAGTTGTGGTTGGTCTTACTTGTATGTACATTAAGTAAGTTAGTATATATAAAACTAGTACATTTGTCATCTTTTACGACCCTGTATCAGTACGTGTGTATATCTAATTTTACTTAAAGCTTTGACCAGTTAAAAATTCTAGACTTTTTAAAAACTGCGGATATAATTACTTCAAATTACAGCTTGTTTACAGTATTTCCATTGCAAGATTAGTAGTACGGCTAAGTAAGTTAAAAAATTTTATGAATCGCCGGGACCAGTGCCGGTAGGGTGAATTCTAAAACTCTTTTCGACTTTTTTTTTTTGACTGACAATATTATTGTCCTCGACATTTTTCGAATTTAATTTTTTTTGCTTTAGAATAGCAGACAGGATAAACAGTACATGGATGTCTGCGTCAGGGGTACTGCGAACAAGCTGCTGTTGTACTATCCAGACGAGCTCGGCCGGTCTGGATTGCCTGTTGTTGTGTCACTTTTTACGACAGACATGTCCTTATTTCGTTTCTTCACGGAGTAATATATATATATATATATATATATATATATATATATATATATATATATATATATATATATTTTTCTCGTATCAGTAAGCTTTAACGCTTGAGCCTTGTTTGTACATTGCATTGTGTACACAACAACACTAGACACCACTTTTATACGGAATCCACTTTAGGGATATCAAACATGTTTCAAGTGGTGAGTAATGTAAGGCAATTGGATTGGATGTAGGTGCAAGAAGTGTTCTACAAAACCAATTAGCCTGCTAACGGAAACCTAATAAATGTATCGCATATAAACGCAAAACCCGACACTCTCCTTGTCATGTTTAACATATATTATTGGGTATTTGCTAACATCCGTGCAGCGGCTGAGAAATAATACTGACCTCTGCGGCCGGGGTTGGTATGTCGTAAAAGGCGACAAAACAACTCACCGACGACCACCTTTGGTCTGAAGTATGTCGCCATAATAACTTTGTGTTGTGTTCCGGCATTAATGACCCAAGTTTATATACTCTTATGGGACAGCAGCGTGTTCGAGAAGCCACTGGCGTTGCTAACACCCATAGGCGATGGTAACTGCAAAATTCTAAGTGAGCCGTCAGCTTATCTGCTTTCCTACAGCAATAAAAAATAACAAAATAGTGGAAGAGAATACGTTGTGCCGATCCCACATAGTTTTGGATAAGGGCAGGAATATGACACCTTTAACCTTTTCAAGCACTGCCGATGAAGCCTGCTGATGAAATGGTTAGTGTAAGTGACATAAATATGTAATTATCTGACATAGTTACGTACGTATGTCCATTTGTATTCGTACATATGTTTGTTTGGGACAACTGATTGTTTGGACTGGCATCGGTCCTATAATTGCAAGTCACCACTAAAGTCTACAGTTTCTTACATGATTCATAAGTTCCGATTTGATTAAAATACGCAGGCTATGTATGCATTGTTGCTTTTTTTACTTTATTTTAAATAACCATGTATAATGACTCCGTCTGCCGTATGATGGTATGACTAAGACGCACTCCAAAGAACATAAGCTGTAGTCGATGTCTGAGGGCGACTCTTTGTATAAAACCGCGTTTTATATTCCCAAAAACATGGTACTACATATTAATGAATAAACAATTGAAATCCTTCTTCATATTTCTATCCCGACGTTTTCTAATTGCAAAATTCATATCCATATTTTAGTTACGTTATAATAAATCTATACAAATAAATAGAATTGGAGTGTCTGTTTATAATATTAAAATAACCACTTTTTTACTAAGTGCATTCGGACGTATACGCGGTACATATACCAAAACAACATTTTTAAAATGTTTGTCTGTCTGTCTGTTTGTTCCGGCTAATCTGCCTGGACCGATTTTGACGGGACTTACACTGGCAGATAGCTGATTTAACAAGGAGTAACTTAGGCTACTTTTATTTTAGAAAAAAATAAATAGTTTTAGTTAAAAATGATCAGTATCGGAAATTTTTATATTCCAATTTAAGTTGACCTCAGATTTATATCATTAATCATATGAAATGGGATTTAGCTTAGGCTGGATTTTGTAGGTTCGAACGTATGTATTCCGGGGGCGCATTCCGTAACAATTGCATTCGATAACACTGACTGTTTGCATATTTCATTTATTTATATTTTAGGGTTTATAGGGTTTGTAATACATAATAAACCATAAGTTATATCCAAAAAATGCTGCCCAAAGTCACTATTCCACGCGGACGGAGTCGCGGACACAGCTAGTTATATAAATAAATTCAAATAAAAGAATATTTTTCCCAAATGACAAATGCCGCACATTTATTTGAATTTTGGTTAGTTTGCTTTGTAAGTGAAGAATCATATACCTGGTAGCTCAGTGGTATTTACACTCGAAAACCAATCTAGAAGTCCCGAGTTTGAATCCCACAGTGGCATGCACCACTTAGCCAGTTTCTTCTCGCCTAATGTGCACAATTGCCATGTAGCGACGGTGAAGGGAAATATGGTGAGGAAACCTATGGCGAGATTACTGGTATATGTCTTACCAATCAGCTCTGGACAGGCGTGGCGGGTATACCCGTTCCCTTTAGGGGCAGACACGAACACAGCAGTGGGACGCCATGGGCTGTTATTATACATATATAAAGTTTTATCAGCGTATTTAATAATTGTCTCACTATAAATATTTTCGTGGCCAAGTAGGCTTTACGTGGGCTTGATAGTAGCAAAACAACATAATTCTGGTGCATAACTTACAGTGTTACTTTATCACACACCTGGTATTGTTTATTCAAGTTTTTCAACACACGTGTAACACTAATGAAACCCACATAAGGTTAAAACTAATACTGATTTTATATGCTTATAAGCAAACGCGGCATCTTTTATATATTTCTAGCTACAGCTAGAAGTATATAAATCGTGAATTAAAAAATAACTTATATAAATCGAAGACATCCGTGGTGTAACGCCAAACGCACTTCGGTACGCTTCACCGGTTTGAATCGGTGTTTATGTATATATATTTATTTACAAAAGAAAAGTATACAATATGTAGTATTGACTATGAACCTCTAATTTGGATACTACGGTGTCAGTACGGAAAGTTTACTCTGTCTATAAACATTGTAGATAATTTGAGTAAAGCAATGGGTGATAGGTTTTAAAAACAATTAGAGAGTTTTTATTTCCGTATTTACTAATTCTAATATTATGACGTAACACAGAATATTAATTCCTAAAAAATTATAACAGCCTATAGAGTTTTAGCTAGATCTTTCAAAGAGTGAATATCATAACGAGTATCGCGTACTCTTTGTTATTTTTAAATCTTCTTTTAATAATATCTAAATTTCAAATAATTTTTTGCAAAACAGACAAAGTATCCTATAATCAATTTTGACCAATTTTGATGAATTTCGGTATAAAGATAGCTTGGGGCTTAGAGAAGGCTTTTGCTGCCTTTTTTTGATTCAACAACATTTGTCGGGTCAGCTAGTAATAAGATGTTAATAAAATTTTGTAAGAAACAATTTCTTCATTTATTTACGTTAAAATAATGTAATTAATATAATTTTTACATTTTTAAATGAAATCAAAATGTTGAAATATCAAAAAGTATATATAGCAGATATTGACAACGATGATACACAAGACGACGATATGTTAAAAATAAACGCGTTTACGAAACCCGCAATATAATTCCTATATTTTGTATTTGGCGGTACCTTAAGATCTAAATCTTTGAATACCTTACTCCGGGCGGATAAGTTTGAGTTCGTCGTCTTAGCGTGAAATCCCGCTTACAACTAAACCACGCTTTGGCGCTAGTGGTCTTCTAATCTAAGTTTAAATATTAAAAAATTGTACAGGACCTTAAACAGTAAGTTTATGTAAGTTTCTGGTTTCCGCAGAATATGTATTATATTCAATAAACAGTCCTGACTATAGAGTATATCGTTAAGAAGCCATTATTAGTTATAGTTTCTAATAGCGAACATAAAAACAAATACTGCGTTTCAACAAAGCCTGAAATATAATCACGACTAAGAAAATAGATATGGCCAGTCATTAAAATATTATAGCTCTCATTGAATTTCAATTAACCATTTCTTTATTCATTTACTTACAAATATAAAACAGAAACATAGATAACTATAGGTGCATGTACATAGTTGATTTAGTTAATTAAAAATCACACTGACTCCTGAACTAGACTAGAATATTATATAATTATTACTTAAATTTTAAAGAGAATTTTAAAGAACTTGTGTCTGAAGTAGAGAACTCTCTAGAGAGAGTCTCTGATTGGGGACGACAAAACCTTGTCCAATTCAACCCCACGAAGACGTAAGTCTGTGTATTCTCTGCCAAGAAAACCCCGTTCGCAGCAGCGCCATAGTTCCAAGCTCTTTCCTTCTCAAGCAGTAATGGGATTCTTGGTGTCGACATCACGAATGATGTGCAGTTTAGGGGACAATTGGAGGGCAAAGCTAAGCTTGTCTCCTAAAAGCTAGGTGTGCTAAACCATTCCATGCAGTATTTCAGTCCAGTGCAACGGCTTGTGCTATGCAAAGCACAGATCAGACCGCATATGGAGTACTGCTCACATTTATGGGCTGAGGCACCCGCCTGTCTACTCAATCCCCTAGACTCCATCCAACGGCGCGCAGTTCGAGTTGTCGGCGATCCCATACTCACAGACGATCTAGACACGCACACATGGACTTCGGAGAGACTTTGCGTATTCTACAATCTTTACAATGGGGAGTGTTCTGAAGAGCTATTTACAATGGTGCCCTCATCATCTTTCTACCACCGTACTGTCCACCATCGACTGGATATTCATCCCCATTTCTTGGAGCCTCTTCTTTCTTGTACGAAATGGTTCTCAAGAACTTTCATGTTGCGTACACTCAGGATCTGGAAGGATATTACCGGTAAGATAGGGGGCTCTTACGAAAAGGCGTTATAAAATTTATTTGGAACCGGCGCGTTGGTAATGTCTGGTGTTGCAAACGTCCATAGGCGACGTCGACCACCTGCCAGGGTGGGCCGTGTGCCTGTCTGCTGAACTATAGCTATTAAAAAAAGGAAAGAGGACAGGAAAATGGAAAGGGACAGGGAAAGGCTAGAAGCATTTGAGATGTGGTGTTGAAGAAGAATACTGAGGATAAGCTGGACGGAGAAATAGACCAGCGAGGAAGTGCTGAACATGGCGAAAGAAAAAAGGAGAGAATTATCGACAGAACAGGACAGATGCTGAGACACTTGATACGACACGACTATCTAATCAAAACCAACATAGAAGGGAGAATTGAAAGAGAGGGAGCAAGTAAAGATTGGATGTCGTGTCGTATCAAGAAGTCAGGGAAAAGGCGCTTTGTAGAGAAGACTGGAAGATGCTCCAACGACAAGAGTGGTAGCTGTTAAATAAATGATAACCTAAATTTAAAAGAAAACATATACACGCAATTTTGTTTATAAATAAAATGGAAGTACGACAAAATACAAATAAATAACTAATATTTACGGCCTAGCTTGGGTTGTTTAGTCGCATTTACGACAGGCCACAGAGTTCAATATTCTTTCTCTGCCTCTGCAAGGATAAAATGTGTTTACAGACGTCCTCATTGCCCTGATATTTTTCGAAGTTATACATCATTATCTTTTGAGAAAATTATGAGAGTATAATTTCTAGGATGCGACATGATGAAGTTAGCTGACAACTGGCACTCAAATTTCGGGGAAACTCATAACTATATGCACAGTATTATCTCAAATATTCATAAATCTACAACAGGTGTTTTATATCAGTGGAGAATTAAAAAAAACATGTGGGGCAGTCTTTAAAGACTGCCGATAGAAGTGAAAACTAAATAACTAGTGAATTGTATCGTCGAGCTATTAGATTATTATTTTCGGTTTATAAAAAATTGTTTATGATCAAGCATTAAAGTTTAAATTGGTCATTAACACTTTACAAACCAAAAATGGCTCACCCTAAAAGTGCTCAACGCGCCTAATGAAGTTTTCACTTCATAAAAACTCAACTGTATTTCATTGTAATAAAGTCGCAATTCAAATAGATATGTATAAGTAATGCAATGCAATCATTTAAAAGTTACATTATAAAATAAACCTTAAGTCATTATTAATAAGGTTGGTATTACTAGAGAAAAATTCCGTCTTACGAATTCTTACGATCAGGACACGTGACCTGACGCGAGTTTAACATTTTATACCCATCACAAAAAGTGCACAACGCCGCTATAGAAGTTTTCAGTTCAAAAATTGTATCTATGTCTAGATATACCGCAAAGACAAAGTACTATCATTACTTGTAATGTTATTAATACACAATAAAAATTAAAATATACACGCTGGAGTTGTTACACTGTTTCTTTTATTATCATCAAGTAATTACATTAAATGTTTAACTTTCATTCATCCTTGTGATTATTATAAAGAAACAAAATACGTATATCAATTAAATGATGTATTTTAAATATAATTTCCACTTAACTACGCTAAACTAGAACTAATAGAAATAGCTACCTCAAACTATTAAAATAACCTTTCAGTACATTAGTGACGTCATTGCAATTGATCTAGAATTAACTTGATCTTTCCGTTTGAAAACGTCATAATTTTAGCTTAATGTTTTGAAGCGAAAACTTCTTTAGCGGCGTTGTGCATTTTTTAATGGGTGAAAAATGTTAAGCTCGCATCAGGTCACGTGTTCCTGATCGTAAGAATTCGTAAGACGGAGTTTTGCTCCAGTAATACCAACCTTATTAATGATGACTCAAGGTTTATTTTATAATGTAACTTTTAAATAATTGCATTGCATTACTTATACATATCTATTCGAATTGCGACTTTATTACAATGAAATACAGTTCAGTTTTTGAAGTGAAAACTTGTTTAGGCGCGTTGAGCACTTTTTGGGTGAACCATTTTTGGCTTGTAAAGAAATGTTAATGACCAATTTAATGCTGTATAACGTAATGCTTGATCATAAACACTTCTTTATAAACCGAAAATAATAATCTAATAGCTCGACGATACAATTCACAAGTTACTTAGTTTTCACTTCTATCGACAGTCCCCAAAGACTGCCCCGCATGTTTTTTTTTTTATTACAAGCCCTAAAAGCCTCTGGTTTCTGATATTTAATGAATGAAATGAATGTAAATGAAAATTTTCTTTATGCGTCTTGTTTCAAACAACTGTCTAAATTTCATCTACAATTGAGTAAATGATTTAAAAGTAAAATATTCGATAATTCGATACGCAGATCATTTGAAAGAGGTTTTTTTGTTTATATATTCACACGCTGTTGGAACATGTGACAGTCCTATTATTATTTGATACAGATTTATTATAGTATTGTAAAATATTATGATCATATCTTTGAGTAACAAACACGACACATTAAAATGTGTTCTTATTAGTTTTGGAGTCTAAAGTACTAACTAAGAGTCTGATACCCTAAGGCCGACATTTATTTGCCCTTAATTGTCCAAAAAGATCTCAACGGTGCCTTAGTTAATGTGTTAGGAAAAATACTAAATTTTTCGCCTTTTATGACACATTTGGAAAATGTCAATGTAGGTCTTATTTCTGCCCGATCCACTAGGTCCGTATATATACTACACCGGATATAAATATACTGTACTGAGTACTTTTAAGTATACTTTATCTTTTACAAAATCACTCGATCAATTTCGAGTTTGGAAATAAGCTTAAGTGTTTAGTCCGTTTAAATAACGTCTTCTTTCTGCCCTTATCCCAAACTATGTTAGGTGGGCACAACGTGTCCTGTCCTTCCACTCTTCTCCATTTGTCGTCTTCTGAACATTTACACCTTTTTAACCATATCATCTTTTACACAATCCATCCATCTTATCTTACCGCAGTGGCTCAAGAAGAAGGTTTTTAACCAATGTGTGTTGCCAGTGATGACATACGGAACGCAGACGTGGTTGCTAACTCCATAGTTAGCAAACACCAGTAGGTCCATACCTTATGAGAAAGCTCATGGTCGCTCAGAGGGCAATGGAGAGGGCTATGCTCGGAGTTTCCCTGCGAGATCGAATCAGAAATGAGGAGATTCCCAGGAGAACCAAAGTCACCCGGATGATTGCAAAACTGAAGTGGCAGAGGCTGGGCACATAGCTCAAAGGACTGATGGCCGTTGGGGCAGAAAAGTCTTCGAATGGCGACCGCGTACCGGAAGACGCAATGTTGGTAGGCCCCCCACAAGATGGACAGATGATCTGGTCAAGATCGCCGGAATAGGTTGGATGAGGGCAGCGCAGGACCGATCATCGTGGAGATCTTTGGGGGAGGCCTTTGTCCAGCAGTGGGCGTCTTCCGGCTGAAATGATGATGATGATGATCCATCTTTGGTTTACCCCTCTTGTATTCATCTACTCACATTTCTAGCATCTTCTTTGTTACATGACGCTCGTCTCTTCACATTGTATGGCCTTGCCAGGCTAACCTATTACTTTTCAGCTTCTCAATCACTGGCGCTACTTTCAAACTTCCCCTAATATACTCATCCATCTCAACATTCGCATGTCTGATGCATGCAATAATCTTTCCACTTTGTGGCCCAGCATTCTGATCCATACAATATGACAGGTCTTATAAAGGACTTGTAAATTTTACCTTTAAGTCTAAACGGCACTCGTGGATCCCAAATTGTTCCTGATACCTGTCACCATTTCATCCTTCCTACGTTCGTTTAAATAACATATACTTCACTTAAACATAAAATCGGAAACCCCTGTGGCAGTCTCGGATTCAATCCCCGTCTCGAGTCTGAATTTATATACAATTTATTTAAAGGAGAAAAATATTATTTTTCTAGTGTCCATAATACAAGCGCTTTAGAACTAGTTAGCGTTGTGTTAATGTTCACAGTGTATTTATATTCAAATCGTAAACAAACTATTATCAATTCTATTATGTGCATAGATAGGGGTTTGGCTTAGCGAGTACTCTTTGTCACAGACCACTTATGTAGCATACACACTGGCGTGTACGCAAGGTGCTTAAACTAATGTAATTAATAATAATAATAATATTTTTGTGACAATTCACACAGCGTCATCTAGTCCCAAACTAAGTAGCACTTGTATTATGGGCCCTAGACAACTGATATACTACTTATATACTTTTTTGTAAATAATACATATACATAAACACCCAGACGCGAGACGGGAATCGAACCCGAATCGAATTATTACAATAGTTAATAAAATATTGAACCATATTTCACTACATAATGTTTTAATTCCATTTTCAAAACATATACTATCTTATCGTGAATTCGTTACCTTCAACAGCGGCCGAGTTGAGGCTGAACATGAATCGAGAAGCCATGATGATGACTTTATTTAAGTCGGATCGAAAACCTCAAAATTTGGAGTTCTATTCCATTTAATTTTTCAATTTCTGACATTTTCGAATCTTTTCGTTTAACGTCAAGATAAAGTTTAAGAAGAAAAATGCTTGCTATGCAGATATTTGGCAAGGTGGACCAATCCATTATCTCCGTATGCGATGTATGTCATTACATCCTGAATGGTAATTTAGCTGAACTGGCCAGATGTCAGCGCCGAATCTTTTTGTGATCAATTCGAGCGCGGCCACTGCAGACTTTCACTCCGAATATTTGGGAAAAAGTGGCGACCTTTTCGCAACTTTCTCGACACTCCCGCGTCGCCCGCACCGCCTTCCGCGTACCGTTTACAACCGACCACTTTTACTTTTTAATTCGAACAATAGCGCAGGAGCTGTATCATTGCGCGAATTTTAATATCTTCTTAGACTCCATCGGCTTCTTATGATATTTCTATGTAAAATAAAGGGTTAAATTAAATTAACAATATATAAGTATGAAATATGCTTTTATTTATTTATATATATTTGTCACGAAAATGAAACTTGAAGGCGGTGAACGTGATTATTTTTGTTTAATTTATATGGCAGAACAATGTTGCCGGATGAGCTATTTCTATGTTTGTAGTTTTGAAATTCTTGCAAATATGTTGACGATGTCATTTGTCTTTTTGTCGCGAAAATGTTTTGTTTTCGGCAAAACAACGTTTAACGAGTCAGCTAGTATATAATATATTATATTAAAATTAGAAATATAGCTGGGGAGTTTCTTGCCGCTTCTTCTCCTTGTAACAGCTTGTGACGCGGTGGTCACCTTCATTCATATTGCAAATTAAATTTATAAAATACTTATTTGACTTTCAAAAAAAGTTCTAGGTAAAATTATTTTGAATAAAAATTTCGCGACCCCTATGATATACGGGTAGTGAATTAAATCAGTGTCGGTTTTGTAATGCTGTGAATTGTAGTAACGGAATTCGATTACTGGCAAACATCATCTCTTTTTCACCATCAACGTTTAACTTTCAAATGCCTTTAGTGATTGCATTTATTTTTTTGCTCCCGACTTCATAAAATATTATTATATAACACTATTATTTTGTATATATAAATTGATGTAAATATTTTTAGCGTGTTTTCTAAGACTCCGGAAATATAATATATTATTGGAATTATAGCTTTCAATACAGTTTGTGATCTCTGTGGGTCAGAGTTCGTTTGCGATAAATATTAGATGTACTAAGACATAAATGTGCGCAGTATTATCAACTATCACGTTACATCGGAACGTGACTTGCGATAATTGGCTTCCCGTGGACTACAGACGCCTATTTTGCTCCTTTAGGCTTTTATTCGGGAATTTCAATTACTCAAATAATAGTCTCCGACTGGAAAGTTACTGCTCTCTACTAATAAAAAGAGGGCAGACTTGTTTGATTTTGTCCATATATTTCTGGATGTAATGCATTTAATTTTAATGAAAGTTGTTTAATCCAGTATTTATCTTATTAAGTGGGCCAATTAAGTATATTACTTATTTGCCATTGAAAAAAACCTCTCGAATATTTTATAACAATTATGTTACATATTACCGCATTAGTCTGGTATATTTAAGTCAATAGTAGATTTAAATTAATTTCGAAATGGTTTTCATAATAAAAATATTCAATAAGGGAATCTAAAATAGACGTAAATATGGAAGTAAATATTTAATAAAAAAAATATCAGCTTTTTCTGATATATCCTTGTCCTTGAGATAGGTGTAAAAATGTTTATTTAATCAGCGCATAATGTAGGACTGTTTTGTAACCTTGTCGTCAAGTTTATGAACGTTGTCCATGAATTCCAGTTGTACAATCCATACTAATATTATAAATGCGAAAGTAACTCTGTCTGTCTGTCTGTCTGTCTGTTCCTCTTTCACGCCTAAACGGCTGAACGGATTTTGATGAAATTTGGTATGGTGATAGATGATAACCTAGAAATGGTCATAGGCTATAAATAATCACGCCATCGTTCTTAGGGGGTAGGCAGTAGGCAGATAACTAAATTGAGTTAGTGATTTTTTGTGCTTATCCGGTATCTATGAGAATCGGCCAACATCTATTTTTCATCCCCCTAAATGTTAGGGGTGACCCACCCCCAACAAATTTTTTTTAATTTTTTGACATTTTATTATTTATATGGCAGAACAACGTTTGCCGGGTCAGCTAGTATACAATATTTACGTGTTGTGATCCGGACTCTGCACTTCTGGTATAAGAGCATGCGCAATTAAAATTTGACTATCCTTTTCATCCGCCGTATTCTAAGACCATGTAGTCGGTATTCCAGTGTTAGATCCATTTCAATATATCAATACAAATGACGAGAAAAATTCTATATTTATAAAAAAAAATTAAATAGTAAGCAGTTACGACCACGCTGCTGTCTGATAGGGTTACAGGAGGGTCACTAATGTCGGAACAACACAAGATTGTGGCAGCGCACTAGACCGAGGGCGATTGCCATCCAGAAAGGCTTGCGGTCCTATCACGTAGCTAGGGTTGTTTTTTCGCCTTTTACGACAGACCTATCCCGGCCGGTTATCATTTTTACTCCAGCCCTCACAGAGAAAGCAGTGTATAGTATTTATTCAATATCATTTAATAAATTCTAGTGCAGTCAGTACAGAGAGAGTCTTCCGCCGACACTTCCGCTATCCCCCACTCTGTAATACTACTTCGCCTTCTGGCTCCATCACCTTCCACTTTTACTTTCCCAGACGCGCATGCGCCAAACAGCTGACACAATGGACGTTCGCCCGCGCATAATGCTTTCACGAAACTGGAGAAAGTGTTTTTTATTTATTATTATAATCAATCTCTTTCAAGCTACGTATAAACACATTTAATGTTTTAAAATAGTGACGAAAGTAAATGTTGAATAATTAAAAAATAACTCGAACTAAAAGAACTTTTTATAACTTATAAACTTTATTCAGTCGTATTTTATTGTATACTTTATTATGCAACATCAAAATCATGAAACCTTCCCATTTCACTGATATCTATTTATTAACATTTGTAGGACTGAAACCAATATTAACAGTTTTATATTATTGTGGTAATACAATATTAAGCTTCTAAGGCTTCACTTATGATTTTTTGATGCTATTCTACAAAGAAGTGAAAATTAAGCACGCTACACATTCACTTTGCTCAATTACTTTGTTTTGATCATAAATCATCAAGATCCAAAATCGTAATTGTTTAAATCTCATCGAAACTTGATCATTTAGATATTGATCGCCAGATGTCTAGCTTATAGAATATACAACACCAAACCAGTCCTTTTGTGGGTAGACTCCGACTGTTGATCCATAGCGTATGTTTCGACTGTTAAAGAAAATAAACAAATTTCTGAAATTCAATTTACAATTCTAATTAATGGACAGATATGTGTTATTTTCAGAAATAACATTATCACAAGACATTAGTCTCGAATTATCCAGAGTTCTTATAGTATATGCACTCAATCTAAGAGATAATTAAATCTTGTGTTTATATTTTAAAGTATCAATTACCGTGGAAGGTTTAAATCTTAATCTAGCAAAGATTAATTTAAAATAAACTTTATCTCTTGTATATTGTCAAGTTGTCAATTTTAACGACGCTACAGGAAAGAAGGGGTTTTAAGTTGGGATGGACTGTTGTATTTCGCAAAGAGACCTCTGCAAAAACATTACTAGAGAATGAGAAAGTTAAACTTTTATTCAATTAAATACTTGTAAATTTTAACATGTAAATTTGGAAGAGATTTGTATACATGAGTAATAAAACATTAAAATTTAAAATGGTCGATTTCGCACCGTTTTCGGACGTGGAGCGGTGTTTATCACCCACCCGCCAGGTCGGTCGCCTTTACCGCTTTCTCGTTTACTTTCGCTCAATTCACAAGTTTACGAAAATGAACGCACGTCGCCGGAAAACGATTGCTTTCACTGTTGCGCAAGAGCGCTAACTTCCTGATCGAGCGACCCCCCTCCCCCGCTGCACCTCGGCCCCCGCACTCACCACCTATATATTCTGAGTAGGAAGTAAATCTTGCGCAACAACTTTCCACGCATAGAAGCAGCAGCATTCCAACCCAACTGACTTACTTAGTTATGCTAACCCTAGCAAAGGCCCTAAGCTTGAATGACTTCTGTTTAATAAAAATGTTCATCAATAACAGTATTTTCAAAATACTTGAATAATTAGAGTGTTCTACAATATAAACCATATACGTCTAAGTTATTATCTATAATAATTATATGTTTTTTAGTATATAAAATGTAAAATCTGTTGAGACTGCTAGGAAATATTATGAAAAAGACATAATCTGTATTCGGTAAGAAATACCACAAGTTGCGGATGTTAGATACCAGTAATATTATGTATACGCTGAGTGTAACTGAGGCCAAGAAGCGAGTCGCTTTCTACAGACCGTATCGGAAGAAAGTGAGAGTGCTGCGTCACCGGTAGGTCGCTGCGCACATTTGACCGGTGCTCGTTGGATCACTTTCTCTCAACAACACTAGTCCAGTAATTTAGTATTGTTGATTGTTTCTTTGTTCGATACAGAACTACGAGATTTCATGTGACGAATTCAGAAATAGACAAATATAATTTGTACATATTTTTGTTTTAGTATTATTATATTTACAATCCTAATTACCTATTAAAATTAATATTTTATTCAATACTACATACATGATATATATCTTTGTACAGCAATTAGAAGTTTTTTTTATTGCTGTAGGACAGCAGACAGGCTGACGGCCCGCTTAGAATTTAGCACTTACGGTCGCCTATTAGGTGTTTGCAACGCCACTGGCATCGCGAACTCGCCGCTGAGCCATAAGGGTACAGGAACTTGGATCACTAATGCCAGAACACAACGTTATTATAGCGGCATATTTACGACCAAAGGTGGTCACCATCCAGACGGACTTGAGGCCCTACCACGTAGCTAGGGTGGGTAGTTTTGTCGGCTTTTAAGACAGGCCGACCCCGGCCGCAGAGGTTAGTATTCTTTTTCCGCCCCTGCACGGATATATATTGTTTGTGGATAGTATTGTATTTACAAGTATTATACTGCTATCATTTTAATTTTGTAATTAAAGTTGTGCAGAAAGAGACAAATATAAAATAAGACTGAAAAAAACATTCGCTGGAGAATTCGTTTCACCGTTTCTTCCCTAACCAAAGTTTTGTATTGAAACGAATATGAAACGGTAGTAGATTCTTGAAATTCACCAGGTTCAGGATCAGGTTTGAAGCCAAAATACGTTATGGAATGGTACTTTTTTGTTAATCGTATTGCTCATCTATCACATTTGTTGTAAAAACAGATTAATTTACGCTTTCTGGTAGTCGATACGCATCGCTGATCAGTTGCGCAACTAAGATATAACCACGGTTTGCACGCGCGGAAAATGTCGGCACTATGAAAGCACGTAATTCCAGAAGTGGGTTACTTCCCACTTCCTAAAACACCACTTCGTGTGCGCACGCGATCGCTTTTTCATGAGGAACCGATGAATATGTGTTCCCACGATCGTAACTCATCATTGTATTAAGTGGATCGATTATTTATAATGTACATAACATGCGTAAATTCATTTGCACAATCGACGTTAGATCTTATGTTGGCTGGAAACAAGCGATAGCTTTATCATATACATATGTACAAACAACAGCCATAGACAGCTGATTTGGTCGAATGTGGCCTCAATTAGAAATAGGTCGTTTTACTTTCTTAGAAAAGTAAAAAATGACAAACGTACTAGCTATCAAATAACCATGGAGTTTAACTCCATGCAAATAACCTAATGTTCTGGAAGTGTCAAGGATAAATTATTTAAGCTTAACAGTGAATTCATACATTTTGAGTCATAATGTATTATTAAATTTTATGTTATAAATAAATTATACGACACTGTGAAAGGAGTTATAATTTTTAACTTAAAATGGTTTTATTGCCCAAACACAATAAGAAAGTTTTATGAAATATTAAAAATGATAATGTAAGCCAACGTTTCACGCGTCATAACTACTAAAGAAATAAGAATATTATAAATATATAATATTATATGTATTTTGATTATTATTATTTTTCATTATTTTGCAAGTTTGACTATTCTGCCTAATGTTTTGATTTAATAACAGACATAGTTACACTAAGAAGCTGAAACAAGCAATTTCTTATTTTGATATTGTCATATAGTAAAAGGTTCATTGTGTTGACTATCAACTATTCCAAATATAAAATATTGGAATAGTTATAGTTTATTCATATATATATATAAAAGGAAAATCGAGTTTATTGACGCACAGTGACATCAAAACTACTGAACATATCGAGATGGGACTTCGATTATTCGACGCGGAATTTTTCGTAGATTGTTATAGGCCACTTAGTGTTAGGATTCCATTGACCATTTCTCTTTTTTCGATTTATTTTACCCTATTGCCGGCAGAAACGGCTTGTAAGTTATATCATAAGGAATTAGTTTAAATGATTTTTAGTGTATTCGATCTGTGGTGTTACTTAGCAACAGAATGCAGGAGGCCTACTAGATGCATTCCTTGAAACATCGATGAGTCCGAAAACAACTATTTCAGATGGCTGCAAACGCCCTCACCGCACGTAACATACGATCACGTTTAAGTTTTATAAGTGTAGCGGTTCTCTTGTGCTGTACCCATTAAACGACCTTTCGTTGCCTGTAACTTATGATTTTGATAATTTTGATTGTTAAAATTATTTATTGTTTAATTGAATTTGATTGGATACTATTCAAACCGCTTAAAGCATGTGCGAATGTACAAAATCATTGATGATAAAATATTTGGGCTTTGTGTATCGTAAGTGCTGATTGCGAATTGTCGTTTAATGTGTATACGCTTCAGCAGGCGCAACATTCAGCCTGTTATGTAGTGGAATAACGCGTGCAGCGTGACGCGATGCTGACGTGACGCTGCACGCGGCGGCTCCGGGCTGACGCCCCCTGGTCATTGTTACAGGGAAGTCGGTGAACAATAAGGACCCGGTAGAAGACAAGAAGGATGACAACGATCTGTGGGAGGCGCAGGCCGCCTTCCTGGGCCCCAACCTGTGGGACAAGACGCTACCGTACGATCCTGATCTTAAGGTACAAGAAGTCAGTAATCGCCACTTTGTTACCTACTGCGTGTTGCGTGTCGTGTGCGTCCCCCCTATCGCTTTCTAACCAATCGCGCGCGCCCTCGCCATAGGTAATAAAGCCACCTCCATCGCCATAACCCTCAACCTCCTCTCGTCCACCTAGCCTTTATTTCATCTCAAACCTCATCTCCAATGACTTTTTACGTACGCGTGTATTCGCGTTTCGCTTTTGGTCCATCACAAGATTTATGCTATTTCTTTTGCTAGAAATACAATAAGAAGAATATTTTAAGTAATTTACTTTATAAATTTCGATTTTGTATGCAAAGCGAATTTTCACAATGCGAATGATGATATTGAGTATGTATGAAGTGAACTGTCCTGTGACGCCAACGCATTATCCCACGCTGGTATGGCGCGCTGCGTCAGTAAGCATGCACGGCACGCGAAGTTACACGTGCTATGCTGGTTTTGCAGTATGTGGACCTAGACGAGTTCCTGTCGGAGAATGGCATGCCGGGCGAGGCCCTCGGCGGCGGGCACTTGGGCGGCTCGCCGTTCGGGCCGGCACTGGGCCTGCAAGCGCCGGTCACCAAGCGCGAGAGGTCGCCTTCGCCCTCCGACTGCATGAGCCCGGACACCATCAACCCCCCACTCTCACCAGCAGATTCCAGTGAGTATCACTTCTTATTTAATACTTTTATAGTTCATTATACAGTACGGATTGTTTAGATTCAGTATGGTGTCAGTAAGATTAAAAACAAGGGAACTTAAAATAAAATCTATACATATATTGCTTTCTTTAAAAAAGTCAACAATATGTTGATAAAAAAAAATTAATCTTAGATAATTACCAATAATTAAGTTAGAACAATAGAATAATAAAAAATATTGATAAATTCAAACCCCAAACCACCGTTCTCGACATATTCTTATATAACCTAACGTATTGTGATATTCCAGCATTTTCAATGGCGTCGTCGGGACGTGACTTCGATCCCAGAACACGCGCCTTCTCCGACGAGGAACTCAAGCCGCAGCCCATGATCAAGAAGTCCCGGAAACAGGTAAATGAAGTTAGTGTGCTGATCATTCCTAGCGGCATGCTGCCAACAGCCTGCAGGGTGCGGCGCACACACACAAACACACACACATCTTTATATAAATAGGTACATATAGTATAACGTACATGCTTACAATCATTATATATATTCAAATTAATTTAAAAATCTTAGAGCAATTTAGAGACAAAATGTAGGGCAACGTCATGAGAAAACCCGTATACTGTAATCTCTGCTGTGTGCGATCGACAATCCGCTTGAAAAATCGGGTATAGTTTCCGTTTCATCTAGAGGAAAGCCACAAGTCCAATGTGACGTCATGTGTAATTAATAGAACGCTCGTCAGACCTAGGCGATGAGCAACTGAGGTCACGAGATCATCAAGCCACATATAGGCCAACACAAGCCGCTTATGGCCGTCGATTACCAAGATTGGTTCACCAAGAAAAGATGGGCCAACGTAGAGCTGTGGTGACCCCACACCAATATGGACGTGCGTAGCTCGAACCACTCACCGGGGGGCCGTTGCTGAGTTTACACCGGGGTAAAGAGTGTTAACTCAAGGCCCCAAAACCTTCCCTAATAACACTGTGGGAAGAATACCCAGATGTAATTACTGAACAAACTCATATCACAGAAAAAAAGAACATGCGGGGCAGTCTTTGGGGACTACCGATAGAATTAAAAACTAAATAACGTGAATTGTATCGTTGAGCTATTAGGTTATTATCTTCAGTTTATTAAAAAATGTTTATGATCATGCATTAAAGTTTAAATTGGTCATTAACACTTCTTTACAAACCAAAAATTGTTCACCCAAAAAGTGCTCAACGCGCCTAAAGAAGTTTTCACTTAAAAAACTCAACTGAATTTCATTGTAACAAAGTCTCAATTCGAATAGATATGTACAAGTAATGCAATCATTTAAAAGTTACATTATAAAATAAACCTTAAGTCATTGCTGATAAGGTTCGTATTACTGGAGCAAAACTCCGTCTTACGAATTTTACGAATTTTCGATCAGGAAACGTGACACCTGACGCGAGTTTAACATTTTCAACCCATCACAAAAAATGTGCAGAGTGCTGCTAAAGAAGTTTTCACTTCAAAATACAGAAATTCGACTAAATGTTGAATCGCCCATTTTATAGCAATAAGGGCTCTGCTTCATTGCTCTAAGAATTTACACATACACACACACACACTCACCTCTCGCTTTGCTAAAGCTTAACAAAAATCACTAACCAACTCACTAATTACTCACTATATTAAAAAATTAACCATGGTGTCTATGGCGCGTATTTTTTTTTTATTATATCCAGTAAACAGATCAAGAACCGACCACTGAAACATAGACATTTTAATTATGAGAAATAAGTTTACTTGTGTTGATATCATTGAAAACGAAAATGTGATGTCAGAATGTGGTAATCACCGCTATATTATAAAGATCTTTAAAGATCATTCAACTCTGAAAATAATAAAATTTGTCACAATCATTATAGCACTAAATTGCCATTATATGTAAAACTTTCGCTTAAACGTTCGTAGTCTGAAGTGATCCGTAGTCAATTTATTATTTCGTACATAGAATATTTTTTTATCTATTATATCATATATTTTAATTTATAACGGGCGGAGATACATGGGCTAATATGTCTTTTGTTCTTTTTACGACGATATTTGATAGTTTATAGTTGGAAAAACTACGCTTGGACATGTTCCCATTATTTGTAATTATCGTCGCTGTCAAATTCGTCAACTTAGGTCTTTTGTGGCATCGAATTCTTATGAACAAACTAACTCTGTTAGATTTTTTTTCAAAATGTATTAAATTAAGGTAGTCTCACAAAAGCGTCAGTATAAATTTTGGGGTCGAATGGTGGGATCGGGAATTTTTAACCCAGTATACTTTAACGCAATGTGAAAGCAACTCCAAAAACGTGCATTTGAGTATCACACTGAGCATTTGAAATGTGGACCTATAGACGCATGTTACTTGTAAGTTGGATAGACCTAGACAGACACAGTGATTTAGGCATTCCTTAAGAACTTTTGCAACTGATAATCATGGTAAAAGTGACTGGAAAAATTGCGGTGAAAAATAGCGGTAGCTTAATTTTGTAATACGTACAGCGGTAATAGTTCCAGTACATTTATTTATTTTTACCTAATTCATATTAATATATCTGCTATAAAAAGTCAATGTATTAAAAATGAGATATAATATTTGCAATCATAATTATATGAAGTGACTTAATGTCGTTCGTACATCGCGAATATTGGTAGCCAACCAAAGGCCTTAAAATATGAAAGTGCCACTAACATTCCATGTTACATCCGCTTTGAATCTAATTCAGATATTTATTATTATACTAATTAACCGTTATTTCAAATCAAAGTTAAATATCAATAAAAAATCAAACAGTTTGCCTATTGAAACAAAACGCCAGAGAAGAAAGGCAATAGTTATGTAGGGATATATGTATATGTAATAAAGCTCCGTAAAATCTTTTCGTCCCAAATACCGCAGTGTCTCAAGACGAAGGTTTTTAACCAATGTGTGTTGCCAGTGATGACATACGGAACGCAGACGTGGTCGCTAACTATGGGCCTTATGAGAAAGCTCATGGTCGCTCAGAGGGCAATGGAGAGGGCTATGCTCGGAGTTTCCCTGCGAGATCGAATCAGAAATGAGGAGATTCGCAGGAGAACCAAAGTAACCGACATAGCCCGGATGATTGCAAAACTGAAGTGGCAGTGGGCTGGGCACATAGCTCGAAGGACTGATGGCCGTTGGGGCAGAAAAGTCCTCGAATGGCGACCGCGTACCGGAAGACACAGTGTTGGTAGGCCCCCCACAAGATGGACCGATGATCTGGTCAAGATCGCCGGAATAGGTTGGATGAGGACAGCGCAGGACCGATCATCGTGGAGATCTTTGGGGGAGGCCTTTGTCCAGCAGTGGGCGTCTTCCGGCTGAAATGATGATGATGATATGTATATGTAATAAACAGTATCAACTATTCGATCTAGGTTGAATTGTAAATAAATATTGTTAAATGTCAGATTCAATCAAACCAGTAATTTGTCTATTGATAAAAACTCGGTGTATACGTTCACAAACAAGTTTATATGAATAATTAACTGTCGTCAGCCAATCATTGTACATAACTGGACGTAGATCTTCCCAGTTGTTCCCAATTTGCGCCGCAAATCCCGGTCCCTCGCTTCCCATTTGTCCCATCCAGCCCCGGCCTGAAACTGTGTTCTCGATACCAGTCCCAGACACTAAGTCTAATTTTAGTCTAATTTTAGGTAGGTACAGAAAATAACGTTTTAGATTTGAAACAATATCTTAAAATAATTATACCAATATAAAAAAAAATCATTAAGTATATATTATTGTAGGCAATTCTGTACAAACATGTGTAACTAGGCTTGCTTCTTAATTTGTAATAAATGCACAGTACAGTAGCCGTGTTTGACAGATTTGGCTGGCCCTGTACCACAATCTTCTTTTAGTAACCTAACTACTTTCTATGTTTGGTAATTATCGTTTATTCTAAATACCGACTCGATCTATAGATTTCTTTAGTGTGCCCTTGATCAAGTGGGTACAGTACACTCTAAACCTCTATCCGCAGTGATCCTGAGCTCGATAAGGCACGCTAGGTAATTACAGACAAAAATTTCTTACTGTTATGTAAAATATAGACCTCTCTGTAGACATAAACCAATCTACTAAATGTTTCAGTGGTCGGAAATGTTTATACATTTATTTTTATATATTCACATATAGCCTGTCGTATAGTAAAAAATATTATTCAACTAATTGCTGAATTGTAAGGATTTAATGATATACTTTATAATAACTTTCAATGATTTAGTCATAATATTAAATGTAGAAAAAACGAAGAAGTTTTTGAAATGATATGGGCTTGAAGAAGACAATAATATCTTGGACTCGGGTCAGTAAATATTTATCATTTCCAAGCATCATAGCTGACTTAAGGAAAATCACTAAAAATTGCATGTTAAGTATTTCAATTGTATTACTGCAATTAAGTTATTAGTTATGACAAGCAATTATTATAATACCTGATATTTCTTTTTATTAAACGACAGGTTTTGCACTCTTCAATGGAGAAAAATGTATGTTATAATGTCTTTAAGTCAGTCAAGTTTTACTTCATAATTTTTGGAAACCATGAATTTCAGTGGTAAGATTGATCTTACTGACTGGTAATTCCGCTTCATTAGGAGCGAGATTTTAATAAAGCTTTTTGGTGGGATTGAAAGAGAAAACTTCTTTTGAATAATAATACCGATTCGCTCTTATAACATTGATTACAATAGTTATGATGATATTGAAAGAGTGCACCGGTCTATATTATCGCTAGGTATTTTAGAGGAGATTCAGGTTTTTCACATCTGTATAGATATATTGTTTTCGTTGGGAACTTCGTTTGAGGTTGGTAGTGGATACATACGAAGCTAATCCGTGCTTCGATAGTTAGTTGGGCCGCTTCAGCTGTAACAGGCCTGTTGTGTTCCACTGTGGGTGAAGGGTGGTATTAGTGTGTGGCGCGGCGTGTTAACCCCATATCGACGTCGCCGGCAGTTCGTGCCTGATGACCTCAAGGATGACAAGTACTGGGCGCGCCGGCGGAAGAACAACATGGCCGCCAAGCGTTCCCGCGACGCGCGTCGCATGAAGGAGAACCAGATCGCTCTGCGAGCCGGATATCTTGAGAAAGAGGTAACTTTCCAGAGGGAAATAGGGCTCAAATTTTTTGACACATATTTTATTCATAGAGAATTAAAACGATATTTACTTTTTTAACCATCTATGAAAAATATATAATTAAAAAAGTATTTACTTTTTCTAAAAAATATTTATGTACAATAGATATTTGTTTCAATAATCGATAACTCTTTGTGCTCACAAATATAATTTATCATATCTTTTGGCTAAATAACGTTCTGTAACATATATCTTAATTTAAAATCCCTATCTTTACATTTTTACAGAAATACCTGAGCAGATTTTATAAATATGTAATATTTCACGTCTGCCTAACCGCATGTAGAATAATGAAAATGATTTTTTAATATATAAACCAAAATAATAAGATTACTTTCCACCGAAAACATTATTAGTTTTCTTAAATTTATCAATACAATATTCTTCTAATTTATACAATTTATGAAATTTTAAGTTAGTCAGATGATATGACCTTCAATTCAATTTGCTAGTGATTTGTATTTCGACGTCGAATGACAATTTTGTTATGATTTCAGAACATGGGCTTGAGACAAGAGGTAGAGCTGCTTAAGAAAGAAAACCACATTCTGCGCGAGAAGCTGTCTAAGTATGCAGATGTATAGATTGCGACGGCGCACATATTCCGCCCCGCAATGCACAAACACGCCACACGTCATGTAAGTATACTATTATTATGCACGTACGTAATAAGTTATGCATCTTGGCATAACAGAACAAAAGAAGATTCCATCCCGTATGCCACAACTCTTTGTTTATAAAGAGAATAAACACCTCAACTAACATTAAATCAATAAATGCACTGAAAAAGTTTTTTTGTAGATATTAATCGCTTTTTTATCTCCACTGATATATAACTAAGGTACTGAAAGTACTCATTTTCACTAGGGAATGATTATTGGAATAGTGAGAGCAACTTTCTATAAAAGCATTATCTACCGTCTTAACAGTCAAATTTAATATGCAAAATGAAAGTGTTTCGAATGTGGCTACATTATTAGACGAACATCCTCATTTAGCAAAAAAATCCACTCCGAAGAAAAATATGTTATTAAAAGAAAAAGTTTTTATCGTTTTTTCTTCTTTTTTTTTCACCTATGAAATACTTGCAAAGTGTTCTCTTTTTGAACAAAAAATAGTTGGTCACCTTAATATAACACTTGTAGATTTCTGTATGTCTGAGAAACTACTACGAGTTATCACGTAAACTTGACAGACAGTCATTAGCTAACTTAGGTTTCGACGCGCGCGCATCGTAAAAAATTTACTCTCATACTGTTTCCGAAACGCGCCAAAAAAAATATGACTTCAATAATGTTAAAGCAGTAAATATTTCCTTAATCTCGTAAACTATTTTTTTATTGAATTATGATAAATGTTGGGTGACAAGTTAACAAAAAAAGTAATTCTAAATATGGATATTAATGAAGATGTGCATTTATCCCCATCACAACCCATAAACCTCAAAACTATTAAATTAATTTCTTAATCATAAATAAAAACATTGTACATGAATCAAGTCCAACGCAATTTTATACAAAAATATAATTAAGTTTAACCAAATATATTTCATCTATAACACTGTCAATAATGTATACCTTCAGCATTGTATTATGGTAGTCGTAACCAGGGAAAATGGAAATTCGACTAACGGGTGGATGCTTGTTGTGACAGGTCGCGGGCGCAGCGGCGTCCGCCGGTTCGCCGCGCCACGCCGCCCCCACCTGCCGGCGACCCCGCACAGACCTGCCGACCCGCCGCCGCGCCCCGCCCGCCGCTGGCACGAGCCGGCGCGTTGGTGGATCGCTTTGTTTGTTTAACCGTAATTTGTTATAAATAGGATTAATCGTTATGTGCAGTTACCGTAAATCTATCTACTTAGTTTAATAGGTGAATCTTACCAAAGTTCGGTTCGAGCTCTGATTTGACGTCGCCCTCGACTCTGTCCCCGAACCTAGGCTGGCGCGTGGCAGCCTCGGTCGGCGACATCCTGACCAAAACTTTAAGAGAATACTTACTTTTGGACGGCGCGATGTACATCGTGTTTGATTCGGTTAGCGGGTGCTGCGCCCGCGCGTGCGGCGACTGTCTGACGTACTCGGGTCGGATTATTATTATTACGATAAGTTAATGTTGTTGAATATTTATATGGACTGTGGCGCCGCTCGCCAGTTTGCTCAAATGGCTCGCGTACGCATGCGCAAGTGTAGTGGCTGCGTCTGTATATAGATAGTTGTAATAGGGCCCCGAGCCGGCCCCGGGCACTCGATGTCACTCGAAATCTATATTATAATAAATTTGCCGTTACTCAGACCTCATCCGTCCCTTGTCTCATCGGAATGAATCCTCTCCAAGTCTTGTGTCCTTGCCCCGCCTCCCCCGGCGCCGGTCCCCCACTAGTTGCTTCGTAGACCGCTTTGAGATTAGGCCCGTGGGGGCTGTTCGACCCTGAGGTCTCGCCCCCCGGAGTAACCTGTCTGTCGTTTCTCTAGTGATCGAACACTAGTTTCGTTTCAAACTAATTAGTGGATAGTTTAAGTAGTAAGTAGATTCCATAGCGTAGTCGTTAGTATATTTTTATGGCTGTAGTTGTTAACGTTTTCGAAAGTTTATGTAATTCTCTTTAACTCGCCACGAGACTCGCGTTGTGGTGTCGATATGGACAGGGCCCGCGGACGGGGCCGCGAACAGCCAGCCAGCAGACCGCTCCATCTGGAACTCTGTCAATCAACCAACCGAGTAGTGCTCCTCCGCGCTCTATTAGACTCGTGCTATTGTTGTACATTATATTATATTTTTGTAGGTTTTTGTCATTGATAAAATGAGTCAATTGAATGTTTATTGAATTGAATAAAAATGAAATGTTTATAAAGTAAGAGTAAGCAGTTGTTGCATTTTAATGTATTTTATGAATACGAAAAGCGAGAACAATAAAATGTTTTTTCTATAAATATTTACATCTAATAAGTGCGACTGTCGGAAATTACTCTTTCATATCAGACGATGATAATAATTATTATATATTGTATTTGTTATTAAAATATATGTTATATATGTATATATTGCCGAATGCATTGCATGGCGTTACGCCGGCGGACACGCGCTGCCGTCATTAGATATTCCATCTTGTTTGTTATAATGTACATTTAAAAATATTGTATTAAATACACATATACACGATAATAATTAATAACCGTTTCTCTAAACTTTTATCAATGGGTATTTATCTATCATATATTTATGAAATATTGCTAAGAATTTCGTGATAGGAAGGAGTCGTATGTAGGAAAGTCGCACGATGAGCAACGTGTGAATATGGATGCACCAATGCGTGTGTCGTGACCCGACATCCCGCACCTCCCTCCTCCACTCCAATCCGCCCCTCCGCAGGTCGGTCCCGCATTGAAATTTTATTTCTAAAGCGTGCTTTAAACTAGGTTAGCTGTTTAGAATAAGTACAATGTATGTTGGATTTAATGTCCTATTCTATTTCTTTCTTAATCGACTTGGCTTGAACGACAGTTGCACTGTTGAAATACGTAAAGTATCCCGTCATCATGCGAAAACGTCAACTGTCTCTCAAGCTGAGCAACAATATTTATCCTGGGGAAATAGGTGTACGTTAATTGTAGTATTTAATTGTAGTGTATGCGACTTAAACGTTTGTTTAAAAAAGACTGTCTCAGACAACATATACGGCGCTAATGCGTCGATGAAGCCAAACAATAACGGTGAGATTACCTACACTCCCGTTTGACCTTAAGGTCTCCTAATCTTACGAGGACCTGGCAAACAAACAAATTGCAATTTGTCATCTAACAAAGGCTAGTTGATCTGGTTTAAATCTTGTAGACCGTTTTCACGCTTTAATTGTCGTGGAAAAGTTTTAAAAAATGTAGCTTAAGACAAAGTTGCTTTGGAATATTTAAAATCAGTTATATTCGCCAATTCCTCAAAGTTAAATCAAAAATTATAATCCTCTGACATCTAGAAACAATATATCTGTGTATTATTTATGCAAAAAATTTTCTGTTAAAATGTTATTTAAATTAAGTTAAATGAACTGTATAAAACATATATAAAGATGAAATTAAATCAAAAAATCATGTAAATTGTTTTCTAAATCTGATATTTAAAGTGTGTATGTTGAATGCTTTCTTTTTGTTAAAATATGAACAATAAAATGACGCTGTCACCTTAAATATATTTATTTATTGATATTGTTATATTAAAAATTGTTATACGTAGTTATTGCTCTTTATTTCATCAATGTTTATAACAAAATTGTTAACAATTTATTAAACTCAGTCTAAAATCTAAATATGAACTCGGACTTCGGCCTTAATTTACATCGAATATTATTAAATTTTAGAAATGTATTTGCAGTAGGGTATCGTTATAAAATGTTCCAAGCGATGACGTATCATAATAGCTGTATTTACAGAAACTTATCAAAGACGACCAAGCTTCCTTACAAAAATTTCAAAGCTTATGAAAATAATTTATTTGGTACATTCACTCAAGAATTCGCTTACACTAATAATACCTTTCGTGTTTGTATAGTGATTACAAATAAATTTGTCCGCATAAATATTGTACAAAGTCCGCATAAAGTAAGCTTGCGAGCAAAATAAACCATGGAAATTATAATGTATTATTAATTAAATTAAATAATATATGCTTTATATTCATTACAAAGGAAGCGCAACTTGTTTGTTAAGTTCAAATGAATTTCCTTTATTGTTTTTATTTTTCAATATTATAAGAAGTTTTATTACTCGTTTTAACCACTTTTGTTTGTCTACATACAGTATGTAGCTTATAAAAATTGCTATAAAGAGCTGAATAAAATGAATCGTCACTTGGAGCATGTTATTAACATTGAAATAGACTTTATGACTATACATTAGATGGCCGATATTACTGTTATTTAAATTTTATAATACGTTAATAATTATTCAGCCCCCCTAAACAAGACAACTTACAGTTTTACAAATAGCTTACAAATCATTTGAATTATATTTATTTTTCTTAAAAGCTATTAAATATTTACAGTTAGTCGAAAGTGTGATTTGACGCGCATTCGCTGCTAACGTCATTTTGTAAATGGCGCAAACGGTTTTTATAAATCAAATCCTACTTGTCTTAGGGGGTTGATTAGTTGGGGTGCTTATAAGCCTATTTTAAATATGAATCATATATAATATGATTTATTTTTAATTTACATAAATGTATTGCAAAAATTTTATAGTTAGGTAATTGGTTGTGTTTTTGTGAGGTTTGCGAGGATCGACCCTCCCCCTCTTACCTCCCTTATTTATCTGTCCGACACTGTCCGTATTGTACGATGTCGTGCATAACAGTAGTCTAAACCTAATTTAATGTTTATAAACATGGACAATTCGCATTGCAAGAACATAAAACCATATGATTTGCCGGTACTAGTAGAAGTTTTGAGTTTAATTTATATGGTTCTGTGGATTGAAAATAAACGTAAATTGTTGTATTTAAAATTTGAATTTATTTTCATTGTCCTTTCATTTTTGTTCGTACCTATTTTTTCAACCTATTTTTATCATATTTACCTCCCCATTCCGTTTGTGACTAACCGTAGTACACGAGAGGAACTTCTAATGTTCACGTACTAAATCATAAACCGTCGACTTAATTATCAGAATGCGTGACTCCATTTGGATAAACTTTACAGGAGCTAGTAAAAAATTTGTTTTTGCTATGCATGGGAATTATTTTACCTACTTATAACAATGGTATAATGTAGAATATTTTTGTAGATCATACGTGTCATCATCATCTAAGCGTAGTATCCCGGTTGCAACCCAAACTTCCGTTTCGGTGCCCGGGGTCCGCTTTCTGACTTTATCTACTCCACTTCGCACGGTCTTCAGCATCCCTGGTAGTGAGCCCATTGGCACGTATATCACCCTTTAGATAGATGTAGATCATACGAAGTAATCCAATAGATAGGCAAAATACGCTACTAGTCATTTAGTTAAATTTAAAATGATTATTTCGGTATTTTGTGAAGTTACGCATTATGATAATCAAGCCGATGAAATACTGTTTAATAATTTTTTGCAAAAACTAAAAGCACTATATTTGAATAAAGCTGACTACGTGATGAAAACCTAAGCCCCACCCTGTGACCAAACGTGGAATTTCGAAGTCCTCACTCAATAAACAGGTCACGTAGTTTGGATGTTTCCCATACAGGGATGAGAGGAATAGCTCGAAACTAGTGGACTATGAGAGGAGGGGAAAAAGAGGGATGGTTAGAGATATGCGATACCTTGCAGTGGGCAAAGAAAATCGCACTGACCTTGATTCCACTCCTTCCCGATTCGGTTCAGGTCCGCTCGCGGAGGAATTGTTGCAAGGTACCAGCTAAATGTCACAGATGAGATACTGAACACACAATCTTATGGCACGGCCAATGAGAGTTAGGAGTAACTGAAGCTTATCTTCTCTTATCCTTTATTAAGGCCGTATACAGAAAGAAAGCTGACAGCCTATCAGCGCTTATAGGTACCGGTCCACGCAGGTAACCGACGCAGGCATTTATATGAACAAGCGCCGAACGTTGCCTATCGCTTATCGACGCTTGTTCATATAAATGCCTGCGCTGGTTACCTGCGTAGACCGGTACCTATAAGCGCTGGTAGGCTGCCAGCTATCTTTCTGTATACGGCCTAAGGATCGAGCAGTGAATGTAAACTGGTTTTAGCTATAATGAAGTGGATTGAAAAAATTATAAAATTTTGAGTTATAAGAAAGAAAACTGGATTTAAATAAAACGAGTAAATCTTTTAAAATACATTTATTCCAATAAATAATTTGTGATGCTGTTGGTTCCAATAAGGCAAAGTGCGGACGAAGCATACCCGCTCAACATCAACACATACATCGCATATTAATTTCCAGTATATCATTTTAACGGACAGTTTTACAATTTGGACCTCAGAGAGCTTCTATATAAAAGCTTACTCTTAGTAATAAACATTTTTTTTATACTTTATTCTACATTTGTTTACATTTACATTTCTTTCTACATTTATTTTGACGACCTCGGTGGCGTAACGGATAACGCACTTCGGTACGCTTGCGGAGGTCACGGGTTCGATTCCCGTCTCGCGTCTGGGTGTTTATGTATAATATGTATTTATTTACAAAAAAAAAGTATATAATTAGTATATCAGTTGTCTAGTACCCCATAACACAAGTGCTATGCTACTTAGTTTGGGACTAGATGGCCCTGTGTGAATTGTCACAAAATATTATTATTATATTATATTATATTATTTCAAAAGTATTTTCACAACATCGATTGTCACTTTTACTGATTTGATATTTTTTATGTATGTATGTTATGTTAAACACTTTTCAATCTATCTTATTTGTTGATAGGATTAGAATTTACTCTCGATTTACCTAAAGTTTGGAATTAGCTATTAGCATTATGGTTTGATATCTGTCACTAAAATGCATTTGATTATAATATAACATTATTGATTGCAAAACTGAAGTGGCAGTGGGCTGGGCACATAGCTCGAAGGACTGATGGCCGTTGGGGCAGAAAAGTCCTCGAATGGCGACCGCGTACCGGAAGACGCAATGTTGGTAGGCCCCCCACAAGATGGACCGATGATCTGGTCAAGATCGCCGGAATAGGTTGGATGAGGGCAGCGCAGGACCGATCATCGTGGAGATCTTTGGGGGAGGCCTTTGTCCAGCAGTGGGCGTCTTCCGGCTGAAATGATTACATTATAGAACTAGAAATCTCATATAATTGGTCTAAAGAAGTATTAATAGAAAGTTTAGATGTTATTGGTATATCAATAATTTGAAAGGATTTTATAATTTGGTTGTTGTTGATTCACGTTTAATAATGACGAACATACAAACATATATATGTATGAGAAACAATAATTTTAATCCTGTTCGCTTCATTAATATTTATCCTACTGTAGCATAACACAACACATACTAGAACGGAGAATAATTAGAACGCACCACCTAATTAAAATCCAAGCAATAACTTATTATACATTTCGTTGTTTACTAATACAACTATTAAGAATTTGTATTTATCATTAAACTCGTAACTAAATCTATTTTTTTGGTGATTTTTTTATCATTCCATTTTCAATTAAGTGACACTACTTCATTCTAAACTAGAATAGAAAACGTAGAAGACTCTACATGTCATATATTTTTGTCGCCAATACAATTTATATATAATATATCCTAATATACTAAATAAAAATCACTTCACAATGATAATACCGTTGTACTGTGTAACAATATCACAAATCACAACTCAGATTATCGAACTATCGAAATTACATAATTTATACAATGTCACAACTTTAAAGCGCTGTTGAGCATTTTAAAAAGGCATAATTCTTTTTAAATTCAGATAAGTCTACGGATATAATACACCTACGAAAATATTGACACATACGACATCCATTACTGCGTGTTCCATGACTACTACGACAGCAGATTATATCGTTTATAGTCTTAGTAGGAAATATTTACGTTTGTCTGTTGAAACTTATATCTAACCTGCATTTCGATAAGCTGTGGTTTTATTGGTGTACACCAAAAATATTATTTTCACAAACACGATGAATTGCATTACAATCGATAGTTTTAGTAAAAAAAAATACATATTTAAATTCTTGAACGAGCTTATGGATAATGTAATTCATCAATCGCCTTTTTATTCAAAATTCGTTGTAATTACTTAAAAACTACTATGGTGTTGCGTAAACATAAATGCTATACAAAAATGTCTAGACAAGTCTTAAATACATAGATACTTTTTATTTATTCGCAGTGTAACAAATTATAATATGTTTAGGAATCTCAACAATTCCCGCAATTAAGCTCGTATTTATTAGGTTTAAGTAGCGACCATCTACCGCGACCCACGGGATCTCAACAGTCCCTGTAGGTTGCTATTAGAATGCTACTTATGAAAAAAAAAGCCTTTTAATCGATTCCTGTCAAAAAATATACGAGCTTGGTGAGAAATATCTTGTGTATGGATCACTATTGTAATTTGATTATTCTAGTCATAGTAAATAAATCTATTGGCAACGTCAAAGCCCTTTCAAGCAGGGCTAAGTGTTGATGAGATTTCCATCGCCTCGTGCACCACAGTATCGGTTTGGAACGACTTGAAAATGGCAAGAAGTGCTGTGTATGTGCCTGCTACGAGACCCACCACGCCGATTATGAACAGTGCTATATCCTTGATTATGATTAAGTAGGAAAACCCCGTCTTGCCCTTAGAGACGCATATCTCCATAATAGCTGGGAAGCAGATTCCGAGTGCTGAGAGGCACAGAGCACCGAACAGCGATATGAAGAGACCCAGACGAGGCACCGCCACTGCTAGCACGACTGCAAAATGACAATAACCTTAGTACTTCAACAAGACAAATATTACATTTTCCAGGCAATACTACTAACCAAGTAGCATTAATATATATATATATATATATATATATATATATATATATATATATATATATATATATATATATATATATATATATATATATATATATATATATATATATATAGCCTTGCTATAAGCCTTGATAAGCCTTTACGGAGACGCTGACGAACTGCCTCCACACCACTCTGTCCTCGGCCTGTTTCAGAGCTGCAGGCAAAGTGAGCCCCGAGATAGCTTTAATTTGATCCGACCATCGGGTTGGTGACCGTCCTCTGGGCCTTTTCACCTCTATTTTGCCTAGCACTATCAGTTTTTCGAGGTTGTCTGACTCCTTTCGAGCGATATGGCCAAAATAGCCGAGTACTCGCTTGTAGCAGATCGTGGACAATCATTGACTTCTTGTTACTTAACAACGCCATCTGCTGGAATAGCTTTAGTGTTGTGTCGTTAAAGCAATTTAAAAAAATAGTATTATTATTCGCCGATAGATGTCAGGAAGAGTCACATTTTTATTATTTTTCTTCCAATAAAAAATAGCGAATAAAATGACATTTTCTAGAAATGATTTCTAGCTAGATCGATTTATCGCCTCCGAAACCCCCCGTATACTAAATTTCATGAAAATAGTTGGAGTCGATTCCGAGATTCAAATTATATAAGTATATATATATATATATATATATATATATATATATATATATATATATATATATATATATATATATATATATATATATATATATATATATATATATATATATACAAGAATTGCTCGTTTAAAGACTTATTACTTAACATTATTGTTTTCCTTTAAATTCATTGACGTAATTTAAAACTCACAAGTCAGTAGACAAAGAAAGACACGTAGCCCGTATTCAGCCACCACTAGCCTCTGTGGTGGTGCCCCAGACCTCTCCAGCCGCGGCAGGAGGTACCCGCGCCAGACCACTTCAACTGGTACATAGCAGTGTAAACCATAACTGATGAAAATCGCAATGGCGAACATTATTATCACGCTCGTTGCCAATCTGAAAAAAATACAACATAATAAATAATCTCGCTTAACAGCTGCTATAGCCTGTTAATTGACGCGCTACAACCAGGGTTATACCCTTCCTTCCTCCTGCCCTTATCCCACATTACATTGGGTCGGCACAACATGTTCTTTCCTTTCACTATCTTCTGTTAGCCGTCATTCCAACATTCACCCTTTTTTGCCATATAGAAAGAAAGGAAAAAAATTTATTTAGAGCTTAAAACTATAACAAAAAACATACACATTAACAAATCACTAACACATTTGTCTTAGCCCTAAAAAGGTGCCTAACTCAGCAATGCAAGGAGCTGTTTAAAGAGCATCCTTCGCTGATCTTCCGTTAGGACTCTTCAAGTGACGATATAACAATTATTTATATCACATTTATTAACAATAAGCAATTAACAAACATTTATAAGTACTAAATATTAAAGGATACAAAAAATATTAGTATCATAAATAATAAAGAAAAAATCCAGACAGAAAAACATCAACTGAAGTGTTAAAAGATTGTAAGAAGAAATAAACAAAAATATTAAAAAATGAGTAAATACGCTAAGAATATAAAGATATTGATACAACATTGACTAATTACAACAACTACTTAGTTACACAAAAAATAATTATTAAAATATTAAGATATAATTTAAAAATACTATATTACAGAGCACTTGTATCTATTGGCAGGTTTGCCTGCCTCTTTTGGTGTTCATATCATCTTTTACGCAATCCATCCATCTTCTCTTTGGTCTACCTGTTCTTCTGTATCCATTCATTGTCATTTCTATCATTTACCTTGTTAATGGCATTCCTCTCTTCGCATTACATGGCCAAACCACGCTAGTGTATTATTTTTAAGTTTTTCAATAACTGGCGCTACTTTCACACTTCCTCTAATATACTCATTTCGAATTTTATCCATTTTCGTAACTCCACACATCCATCTCCGCAGCATGTAGCAAGCAGGGTTGCATCCAAACCGTCCAAATCAGCAAGCCGACATATTGCATCGGCAGCTAAAGCCGCCCTTTTAATATTTAAGTTATTACTTAAATAATGAGTCAGCCAGAGGTCCAGGTACTTAAACTGCGAAGTACGCTTAAGAGGAGAAGTAATAACATAAACACATAAGAGCATATTTTGGAGCCGGCCCTGAAAACCAGCAACTGACTGTTTTTGACAATACTAACGGTCCAGTGGGCAGGTCCAGAGTAACCGAGTCACTGCATTTTTCAACGCAATAGTTGTATCCAAGTGCACCGACAGCCACGTACAGCAGGACAATGATGACCATTCCCCCGTTGAGCACTCCACAAGGACGGCCAAAGGCCTTCGGCGTCTTCATATTGTTTTCAAGGGCGATTACCTGTAATTTAAATGATTAATATTTAATAGACGTTTGAGTAATACCTGATAGCTCAGTGTTATTCCATTTGGAATCCTACCCAGAGGTCTTGGGTTCGAATCCCAGGGCATGCAACTCTTAGGCACTTTTTATCGCCTATTAATCATATTATAGCATAATTGCCATATACGAACGGTGAAGAAAATCATCATGAGAAAACTTGCTTACCGATGTCACCGGTATGTGTAGCTAATGTGCCTTGGACAAGCGGGGCGGGTACGCTATCCGTTAGGGTAGGTCAAAAAAATCGACAATATTTTTTTACCTTACACTATGAAAAATAGATTACTAGACACCTCTAGAAAATTATCCGCGGCGGTGCTCCGCCTTACAGTTTTCCATTTTTTCTTCAATATTAGAAAAAAAAATCATATCTCTAGCAACTACACACAAACACTTATCTTGTTTCGGGGCCGAGAAATATTTCGGACACTTCGACCCAATGGGATCTTTTGTGTTCCCCTAGATAGCAATCACTCATCTCCAATCTCATTGAAGATTTGCTTTATGAGCCTGATATGGAGATAGGAGCCTGTAGTCTTCCGGTGTCGGATATCTACCTCCAAAAGATTCATTCGCCTCCTGGCCAATGCATCGCATGTACACAGTAGGTGTTCTATGCGTTCTGTATGTTCCCCACACAGCCTGCACATGGATGTCGCGGTAAGACCCATCTTCACACTACACACACAAACACTTAGTCTAGTAACCTATTTTTCAGAGTACAAAGAAAAAAATAGTCTATTTTTGACCCACGCTACTAGCCGTCCTCTCTAGGAAGAGGTCATGAGTATATAAAATATTATTATATACAGGGTGACTTTGACAAACCTGTCCAAATTCACACAGAAGAATCTTTAGTAAAAGTTATGAGAAACATGTATTTTAGTTTTGTATCACATAGTACAAAAATGTTGAGTAATCAGCATCACAGTCATTCAAAGAACTCGCAATTTACATAATACGGCGCTAGAGTGTCAATGACCTCTCCATCTGACCTAGTAAAAGTAAAAGGCCGAGGACGGCGGCATTGCACCGGGCGAGCGAATACGCACTACTCATTTACGCGGGAGAGACAGAGACAGGTAATAACATGTTAACGTACGCTGTTTGCACCATATGATTATTCTATACGATTGAATTAATGATCCTATATGAAATATTTTATGGTGAAAATTTGATATACAATTTTTTTGCAAATATGGGTTCCTTAATTGATGTTTAGTGCGCAAATAAAATTTGGACGGTTTTGTCAAAGTCACCCTGTATAATAAGTTATTGTTTTATAAAATTTCATATAAACTTAATTCGGACTGCATCCAAAATTTTCATTAACGAGTTGTGATACAAACAGTGTTTATACTCCGCGACTAAAATTTTATTTGAAGGACCGCGTTAGGAACTCCCGCATTCGCGGTAGCCTTCATGTCCGTGACATTGCAGATAAATTGCAGGAGTGTCGGCTCCGTTGGTATGGCCATGTTTTACGGCAACCGGGTGCTTACGTGGGAAACAAATGTCTGGCCATGCCGCCTCCGCCGGGCCCCGGCAGGAGGGGTAGACCCAAAAAGTGCTGGCTTGACGTCGTAAAGGGTGATATGCGTGCCAATGGGCTCACTACCAGGGATGCTGAAGATCGCGCGAAGTGGAGTAGAAAAAGTCGGAAAGCGGACCCCGGGCACCGAAACGAAAGTTTGGGTGGCAACCGGGACTAACGCTAGGATGATGATGATGACTAAAATTTTATTTGAAGGTTCTTAAGATCATCCTAGGCAATTAACAGGCTGATATTTTTTCGTATTTTTGAATCATATGCACAATGTTTGTGAAAATCACTGCCATCTACATAAAAAGTTCAAACTCGACAAAATAAAATTCTATAAACAAAATAGACTTACTACTCCAACAGCAGTTAGCGCAAATAGGATGGTTCCAAAGAAAAGTGGAAATTCTTCAACAGAACCCCAAAGGTCTAGAGGTGCTTGAGACTTTTTGCCAACGAGAAGGTAGTATACCACAATACCCAGACCGATGAATGTAAGGACGTTAGCGAGCGCCGAGAAGGGCGCCAACAGCTTCAAGCTTGGGATAAGGTTGAAAGCTATCAGGGGACCCAGGATGATTAACATGTGTATTTCCACGCTCATGTTGTAGTACGGGTCACATATCTGTAACAAAACCCATAGTAAATATACACATCAAAAAAGTCTAAGCAACATGCATGATATTACAAATTTACCATTTATACTAATTAATTTCTAAGTCTTTACTCACTCAAAGTGCGTAGGTATGTAAACTTTTTTGTTATTCATGACATACTGGCTGGTTGTTAAAATAAAATTTCGATTATGTTTTCTTTTTTACATAAAATTAAATGAAAGGGAATTTGTTTGTATTTAAGTGCGTTTTTATTGCTACGTTTAGTCTTGATTTTATAATTTTACCAACCATTTAAATAAGGTTAGCGACAAAATTGAATTGTTAGATATTCTTTACGTCATGGAGCGTAATCGCGCTCGTCTAAATGAATAGTGTAGAGAACGCAGACATGGACCCAGGAACAATGGGATAAAATTATGTTTTCCGATGAGTCGCGATTCGGGTTTAGGCCTGATACAAGAAGGGTGCGAGTGTACCGTCGGCCCGGAAATACTGAAAGGCTCAGGTGCATTCAGGAATTTCATCCATACAGCGGCTCATCCACCATCCTAAAATTTAAATTAGTACATGTTGCTTAGACTTTTTTGATGTGGGTATCATATACAATATGTAGTTTTTTTATTTAATCATCATCATTTAAGTCAGCGATCCCCAAACTTTTTGCCCGTCTGGATGGTGACCACCTTTGGTCTTAAGTATGCCGCCATAATAACCTTGTGTTGTGTTCCGGCATTAGTGACCCAAGTTCCTGTATCCTTATGGGACAGCAGTGTGTTCGCGATGCCACTGGCGTTGCAAACACCTATAGGCGACGGTAACTGCTAAATCCTAAGCGGGCTGTCAGCCTGTCTGCTGTCCTATAGCAATAAAAAAAACCATATAAATTGTTTCGCTTCGGTATATACTACTTTCGAATATACGTTATATGAGTGCATACATATAATATTATTGACTATTCGTGAACGCGACTTAATTATTTTAATTTGATTGCTTCTTTATTTTTTGTGTGAATGGAATGTTTGCGAGTGTGAATGAAAGTGTTGGAAGGGGTAGACCTAGGCGGACGTTTCGAGACCAGATCAGGGACGTCTTAAAAAAAGGCCAGGTCAAGAGTACCCTAAACCGAAGGGCATGTATGAAGGGAATAATGAAAGTGGACGAAGCAAAACACGAGCTTGCAACACAAATACTCTTTTGATAATGACCATTGGTCAATTGTACGTCGCAAATAGGGTTTGATCGATATTCGAAATTTTATATTTTCAAACGTCAAAGTCAAGTACATCTTACCAAACAATACAATAGTCTTTACAAAAATTATAGTTTCGAATGAATCATTATAATTTTTGTTTTCTTTCAATATAAAAGTATTAAAAAAATTATTTCAATCTTCTAGGCTAGTTAACTGTGTAAATCTGATGTCTGAGACTACAGAGTATATCGCTTTGACAATGGTACTATAATAATGTTCGAGCATAAAACTTAATCAAATTATGGTTGAAATTTAACCACTATTATAGGAAAAGAACCATCATGATATAAGTTACCTATCTATCTTTAAGTTAATACTTAATTAAGATACCTTCTTAATGTTGTCAGCAATGAATACAATGTACACACAACAGATGCCCAATTGGTAGACTACAAGAAAAACGTCGACAGTGACCGCAGCGGGGTTGGAGAGGGCGCGCAGGGGCTTGGGTCCGGCGGCCAACGCCGCACTCATCGACTCAGGATACGACAGCAACGGCACGCGATGCATTTTGCACGCTGCGTACTGGGACTGGACCTAAGAGAGATTTACTGATCATAAAAAGCTATTTGATATAATAGTTTTATTATTATTATTATGACCCTTTTTTGGACAATTCACACACATTCCCAAACTTAGTAAGCATTTGTGATATGGGTACTAGATAACTATACTACCGGCACGTTATGATGGCCGTTTTGACGTTTGTCTACTCATGAAGTTTCGTATCAATTAGTAATTACATTTGAAGGAGCAAATTGCTGTTGTTTATTGTCAATAACTGCACGTCGCTATTGACAATAAAGAACAGCAATTTGCTGCTTCAAATGTAAGTACATACTAATTAATACGAAACTTCATGAGTGGACAAACGTCAAAACGGCCATCATAGCGTGCCGGTAGTTTAATATACTACATTATAATTTAGTTTTTTGTAAATAAACCCAGACGTGAGACGGAAATCGAACCCATTACCTCCGCAAGCGCACTGAAGTACGTTAACCACTACGCTACAGAGGTCGTCAAGTCGTGACAATTATAAGTGTTGAGCCGACTTAACACTGTAGCGAGATCACGCGAGATATTAGCTCCTCAAGTTGACACCTCGAAATTGCCGGTCTCTTGCTTTACCTATCCAATCTCGATTAACCCAGGTGATAAGACCATCGGTCAGGGTGTCGTACATTTAATTTGTCGAGACGCGGTCTTCACTCTAGAACTCGTTTGCATCACCATCCATCGGTTCTGCAACAAACGTGACTAACCCACTGCTAGCTTTTGTATTTTGCAAACTATGTCGGTCTTTGTTCCGAATTTTAAAACTCACACATTCTTCAGTGTTGATTTTAATAATCATATATCAATCACCTCAACGTGACTATTCACTATATACATACCTAGCTAATGAACATCATTGTTTCAACATAGAAATAAAAGCACTTACTAATACGTGGAGGCAATGAGTAACTAGGGCTCCAACAAGAACCGTAGCTACTATCCCAGTCACCAGGCCAGAGCGAGCGAACGCCTGCGGCATCGCGAGTATTCCTGTGCCAAGACTGCATTTCAGCAGATGAACCAAAGTCTCCCAGTTGCTGTAAATCACAATATCATCTGAGTACTGTTTTTTTTTTATAATAGCTTATCTCTTAATACGAGTACATCACAACAAAATTATTATTATTATTATTAATATCTATCTGTGCAGGGGCGGAGAAAGAATACTAACCTCTGTGGCCGGGGTCGGCCTGTCGTAAAAGGCGACAAAACAACCCACCCTAGCTACGTGGTAGGGCCTCAAGCCCGTCTGGATGGCGACCACCTTTGGTCTTAAGTATGCCGCCATAATAACCTTGTGTTGTGTTCCGGCATTAGTGACCCAAGTTCCTGTACCCTTATGGGACAGCAGCGTGTTCGCGATGCATCTGGCGTTGCAAACACCTATAGGAGACGGTAACTGCTAAATTCTAAGCGGGCTGTCAGCCTGTCTGCTGTCCTACGCAATAAAAAAAAAAAAAAAAACATCGGATGGGACTGCTACCATTCGACGCAGAATTTTTAGTAGATGGTTAGGCCATTTATTTTTTGATTCCATCAACCCATTCTCATTTTTTGCGATTATGCTTTGAAATAAGCAAAAAGGTAAAAATAATTTCTGTCTTCTTATTTGTTCAAAAATATTAGGCAAAATATAATGGTACATAGAAAAACAAATGTAATTTTATTTACTTGACAACATAAATAATTACTGATTTTTTGAAGTTATACTTCTTTTGGCGCGTTAGGGGATGACGAGAGTAAATTTTTAAAATGCACGCTTTCGATCAGTAATGTACTATTTGTGATCGAAGATGCACGCGCACACCGTCACGAAAAACCTGCACACTGAAGTTAGCTAGTCAACATTTTTAAAATATTAAATCTCCGCAATCCAAAATTAACTGTAATACATTTAATTAGAGTATAAATTGCAATGTAATATATTTCAAGACGTTTTCCGTTGCCTAGCAACGGAGACGGCAGCTTCTTTTTAGTTTGATTAATTATAAAAAGCGTGTCTTTTAGTTTTTTAGACTATAATTTATTATAATACTGATAATAAAGAAAATTTATGAAACAAACTGGTAGCAAAGTTATGAAATTCGGTGTAGTGCTTAACGATTGTTTGATAACTTTTTAATAATCCAAATAATTTAAAGAACAATAGAAAATTATTTATAGCAACAATAAAGTTTTGTCGCAACAGAGTAATGTCTTTCAGGAAACCAAGCATCAAAAATCTGTTCATCTTATAGATTTCCGAATAAATTAGAATACATTTTTAAAAGATCACATTGATATTTCTAAATTTCGTCATTAACAAAGCGATTATGAGCCAGATTTGGGGGCCAACGCTATGTAAAGCACTCACTTGGTTGGCTTTGGTAGCTGCCGGTGCTCGTGAGGATCGTAGTCGTCTTCCTCCGTTGTACCCTCTCTGAAGACACAGATATAGACATGGTGCACATCAAATATAAAAATTAAATTATGTATAAAATATTATAAGACATATTAATTTAGAAGAAATGAAAACTAACTTGTTTGGGCTTTCGTTATCGCTCTCATTTAACGCCTGTAGATGCAACGTCTCTGCTTTAGTAGCTTCCATTCTAGCGGATTCTGGAAAATTGTCTGGCTTTAATCTTTAAAACGGCAGACAGGCTGACGGCCCATTTAATAGCAAGCAATGACCGTCGCATATGGATATTTGCGACACTAGGGGCCACCTGGGTCACTTATGCCGAAACACAGCACAAAGTTATTATGGCGGCATACTTAAGACCAAAGGTAGTTCATTCCCGTCATTCAGACGGGCTTTACCCACCTAGCTAGGGTGGGTTGTTTAATCGCCTTTTACGACAGACCGACCCCGGGAGTTTGGGAGCCATACACGACATACTTCCCTTTTAGGCCAAAGTGGTTCGTTGAGCAGCTGGTTCAATGCGCTTGTAATTTTACTTGTTATTAAGATTAGTGAAATAATTTATATTGCTGCAAACAAATATAAATATTGCAAAAGATCAAGCGATATCTCTAGAGACCTCACAGGTCTAGACCTCTACATATCCAAGAGATCCCAGGTTCAAATGCCGCGGTAGCATGCTCTACTTAGGCAGGTTTTCTCGCCTAATATGACTATTAAAGAACAATTGACAAGTACCAACAGTGAAAACCGCGATCACCGTTATGTGTAATTCGCCAATCTGCCAGAGACAAGCGTTGCGGGTAATAATACTGTTCAGGAGGTCGCCCTGGGCTGTTATTTGTTTATAAAGCGAAGGTAGTGACATGTTAAAGCTTATAAAATACTATTCACAACTTTCAGTTGCTTTAATTTGACAATTTAGCTAACATCCTTTAAGTTTTTCTACATGTGCAGCGAAAATTTGGTTTTTATTAAGTTACACCAACAAAAACCACCCTAAACATTGAAATTAAAACCAATTTATTAGTCGCTTTACGAAACGGGATGTTCCCATTCTTCGCAACGAATTGGAGCGCCGCAATAATTCATGCTTCCGATATTCACCATTAAATTAAGACCTGAGACGTGGAGGAAGGTGATCTCTATGGCATTACAGGATGCGGCCCATCTAGGCGGCCCCCACGCTTACCGTTTATATTATCGCTGCCGCTTTTAGAGTCGACTGATGCTGCGAACGTCATCGTTTAACGTGGGATGCGTATGACGCCACATAAGTGAAGCACACCTCTCAAAGCTAGGAGGCTATGACTAAATTACTACTATTACTAATACTATTTTTTTTAAATTGCTTTAACGACACAACAACACTAAACCTATTCCAGCAGATGGCGTTGTTAAGTAACACGAAGTCAATGAGTGTTTTCTTTGAGGTTAGACTAAGAAAATCAATCAATTGTTTATTTCTATTATTTGTGTCTTCTTAATGCACGTGTTCACTTAAAAATGCCTAAACGATCTAGGAAAAAAACGCTTATAAACAATCTAACTTCACTTATAAACAATCTAACTTCACGAAGCCGAAAAATACCGAGCAAAGCTCGGTCATCCAGGTCCTTCATATTTATGAGCGAATTCGTTTCATTGAAGCCTGAAGCACGCTGAGTATTGTCTATCTTAGTTCTAAGAGGTAGAAATATTTCGATTCTACCCTTCTTGCCACCCTTGTCCCTCATTATATGGATTAGGCTCTCTCTTGAATCTCTCCTACCACTGTCCTTTGTTAACCGTCATCTCAACATTCAATCTTTTTCGCCACATCATCTTTTACACTCCATCCATTTTTTCTTTAGTCAACCTCTTCTCCCGTATCCAGCCACTCTCATTTCATTCAAATGACGTCATTTTCCTAGTAACGTGGCATTCTTTCCTTCACATATGTAAATAGCCAAACCATGCTAGGCTAATTTTATCCATGCAGGGGCGGAGAAAGAATACTGGGCCGGGGTTGGACTGTCGTAAAAGGCGACAAAATAACTCAACCTAGCTACGTGGTAGAGCCACCTTTGGTCTTAAGTATGCTGCCATAATAACTTTGTGTTGTGTTCCGGCATTAGTGACCCAAGTTCCTGTACCCTTAAGGGACAACAGCGTGTTCGCGACACCACTGGCGTTGCAAACACCCATAAGCGACGGTAACTGCTAAATTATAAGTGGGCCGTCAGCTTGTCTGCTGTCCTATAGCAATAAAAAAGTATGTTACTTTTCAGTTCTTCAACCACTGGTGCTAGTTTCACATTGTACCTTCAATTATCGTATTTTTTTAAATCAAGTAACGGTTTAAATAAGATGAATTATTGCAAATTATATGAATTACATAATGATAAATATATGCTTAGAATTATTCCTTCTTCTTCCTTCTACCCTTATCCCAAACTGTGTGGGGTCGGCACATCATGTCCTGTCCTTCCACTCTCCTCTGTTAGCCGTCATCTGAACATTCACACCTTTTTTAAACATATCTTCTTAGTATTATTCCCATAAAATGTATTTTATATGCTAAAAATTACTTTAACCACAGTAAATTTGAAGACAAATGGATTTAATATTCTTGTTAGATTATGATTGATGACTCATAAATGATGATTTAATACACCCTTAAGTAGTCTAGTTATTATATCAAGAAAACATTATTAACTAAATGTATGTATATCCTTTTATAACATTTTTGTAACGTTAACATTTATTTATAATTTTGATACTAGGCTAGGAATTCTTTATCTAATAAATTAGTTAAGCATTTAAAAGAAGTATATACAAAAAGAGGTTAGTATGTCAACGTATTGAATTTCTGCTTAGTGGGCAACACGCCAAGGGTAGCACACGGTTATGTGTTAATAAATATTGACTTTATACTTTCCATAACAAAATTATAAAATAGAAATAACACATTTCCTTACATAAGATCTATCAAATTTAAAAAGTAAAAATCGCTTTTATAATTTTATTTAAAAATAAACTTGTTTAAAAAAACAGTAAGACTCTGATGTAATCACACAATGTAAACGAGGTGCACGTTTCGATAATAATACGTGTAAAAATACATACGTTAAAACCGCGAACACAACGCGTAAAAACCACCTGTCAAAATTGTGCTAATTAAATGAATACACTTATGAAGGGCTGTACACACCCTCACGGTTGACGATTGAACTGGTGATAAATTAGTGGGAATAGCGTGCCCTGCGCGGTAACTGCTCCAGGAATGTCGTAGCGGCGTGCGGTGGGCGGGAGTTGCGCGTGCGCCGTCCCGTATCGACATAGTTCGTACGTAAAACAGTACCATGATAACCTTCGGCTAAAATTGCTTTCAATACCAAATAATCGTATATTAGAACATAACAAAACCTTTTCAGCTTAACGCAAAGAACAAAATTCTTGACCAAAGAGTTAATAATTGAATTTTTTTTACTTCGGGTCAGACGACAAGCTGACGGCTCGTTTAAGGAACCAATTTAAGGTTATTATGGCGGTATATTTAGAAATCAGGGCTGGTTGTCATCCAGACGTGCTAGGACCTCGACCAGCTGAGGTTGTTGTGTTGCGTTTCATGACAGGCCGCCCTCAACCGCAGGTGTTAGTATTCTTAGTACATCCTGCATATCGAAATAGAAGAAAAGTGAGATTTCGACGTAATATGTGAATATTGCATTAAGACAGCATTGTACATAGATATGAACACCCTTACAGATGAACATCCTTAAATACGTAGCAATATTAACTATTGATAAATTATCGATCCATATTAGGTAATTTTCAGTTTGATTGAGGTATGCAGTCTTAACAGGCTAGCAGCGTTTGTCTAGTTAGTATCAGTTATTTTACTACCTACGAGGTTAACAAATATTGACTTTAATATTTACTTTATCAAAAACCAAGGTGGGAAAAAATACTCACGTTTCAAGAGTAAAGAATTTAGAGGTTATCTTTATAATATGATTTTGGGAAAATAACGAGAGAACAAAAATATTTGTAATGCCCCAAACATGTTTTTATTATTTAGAATATTTTCATCACTTAAAAATATTTGTATAAATGGATAAAATTTGGGGCAATCTATCTAAGCGAAAGAATATTGAAGAATATTGAATGATTGGTTACTATTATAACCAGACGACCAATACCCATTTGGTTTCTACTTGCACGTTTGAGTACCATTTGTATTCGATCTCATTTTACAAAACGATGACATAGGTGTCTGATTTAACGATTGCATTATTTTCTGTATAGCTGCTCCTGATCGAATCGTGTAACCCCGGTTACATTATTTCACTTCCTGATATATCTTTTGAATATAATTTATTTCCCAATTATATTAGAAAATTCCCCTTAAGCTATATTTGCAGGGGCGGAGAAAGAATACTAACCTCTGTGGCCAGGGTCGGCCTGTCGAAAAACAACCCACCCTAGCTACGTGGTAGGGCCTCAAGCCCGTCTGAATGGCGACCACCTTTAGTCTTAAGTATGCCGCCATAATAACCTTGTGTTGTGTTCCGGCATTAGTGACCCAAGTTCCTGTACCCTTATGGGACAGCAGCGTGTTCATCAGCCAGTGTTATCGCGAATACGCTGCTGGCCCATAAGGGTACAGGAATACAACACAAAGTTATTATGGCGGCATACTTACGATCAAAGGTGGTCGCTATTTAGAAGGGTTTGGGGCCCTACCACGTAGCTAGGGTGGGTTGTTTTGTCACCTTTTACGACAGGCCGACCCCGGTCGCAGAGGTCGGTAATCCTTCTCCGCCCCTGTACGGATAGTACACTTGTGCTTTCTTAACTAAGGAAAGCACGCTAAAGTTTTCATTATCATACTTTTCACACGACCCCGAACAAAGTTCCCGCTTTAGGCATAACCATGATAATTGACAATCTATTCTATATAATAAAAAAAATTATCTTTACAGTATACATTAAAACTGCCCCTACGATTCCGGAAATATTTTTAAAGACGCATTAGATTATTAAGTCGAGTGAACTGTTCTATTGTTTTATGCAATAGTAAGGCCGTGATTTAGGGCAGCCTGTACAATTGTAGGGACACATCATATATCACCGTTTGGGCACGTCGCACTCGTTTCACGCAATTAATACTTATTGTGTCGTCATATCCTTAATTATCTCTAATAGATATGGGTTGGTTTCTTCTACTGAACTTTGTTATGTCGGTTTGGTAATTTACATAATGTACAATGTTTATGAATTAAGAATGTTTTAAAATATAATTGGGGTATTCCATTACGCCTCGGAGTCGTATAACATTGCTGACTACATTCATCATCATCATCTTCACCCCACATTCCGCTTCTTTGTACGCTTTCCTTCTCTGTTTTTATAATTTCTAGTAGTCAATCACCTTAAGAGGTCAGCCACCATTTTTCGGGTCTTCCCCTCCTGGTAGGGCACAACGAAGAATATTAATATAATATAACCATGGGAAAAACCCCACATAATGACAATTTTGTAACTTTTCCGCAATGTACCGGACATGAAGGCTGCCTTGAATGTGAGATTCACCGCATAATTCTACACATCCACCGCAACATATTCATTTCCGTGACACGCACTTCCAGCTTGTGTCACTCTTGTATCAACTACGTTTCACGGTCGTGTTAATTATTTATGTACCCATAACCCATACCCGTGTGATAAAAGCGCTGGCCTAGCGACACGCTGCCGTAAATGACATTATCCGTCGTTCTCTTACCACCGTCGGAGTGCCTTCCATTTTGGAACTGAATCACTTATGTCGCAACGATGGCAAGAGACCGGACGAGATGCTACGTGCGTTGACAGATAGTTTCGCATATTCCGTATACAGCTCTGGCAGCCGGTGGTGCTGCTGCACAACAAGAGGATTTAAAACGCCGAAAATATTCATCCATTGGCAGCGGATTTATATTTGCGGCTTTCGGTGTTAAAACTCTAGGGCCCACAAGTGTATAGACTTCATCAAAACCTGTCGAAACGATTGATAGAGGTCGCACAGGATCAAAAGTTTGTATTTAGGCAAAGGATAAATGTTGCAATTCAACGCGGTAAAGCAGCCAGCGTTTCCGGCCGAAAGAGATTTGGAATCATATTATTCATAGTTTGTGTGTTAGTGTAGTTTTAAAATTAATTTAAATAAATCTAATGGGGATAAATAAACAATATAGTATTTTTGTTCTCAGAAACTGATTTCACGATGGTGTGGTGACTGCAACTGCAAAATATTTTATATTATTACATTACAAGATTATGAAGTGTATACAGAAGGACTATATATATCGTGAAAAAGTTGGTCCATTTTTTATTGCTGGGAGGACAGTAAACAGGCTGACAGCCCACTTAGAATTTAACAGTTACCGTCGTCATTGGGTGTTTGCAAGGCCAGTGGCAACGCGAACATGCTGCTGTCCCATAAGGGTACAGGAACTTAGGTCACTAATTCCCGAACACAACATAAAGGTATTAAGGCGGTATACTTAAGACCAAAGGTGGTCGCCATCTAGACGTGCTTGGGAGCCTACCACGTAGCTAGGCCGACCCCGGCCGCAGAGGTCAGTATTCGTTCTCCGCCCCTGCACAGATAACAAGTGTCCTGGAGACAAAATTCAGCAGTGTATATCGGGCTCCAGATTTCACACGTCAAATAAAACGAAAAATATATACAGTTCATAAGACAACTGCCCTGAAAAATATTTTTGTAATACAGTTGTTCGCTATTTAGTAAGATGTCAATCCGAAATTTTATTTAATTACTTTTCACAACTCCATTAATTATGACACCAACTAACATCAGTGGTCGGTCTCTTGTCATTTCAATGAGCGGAAAAACCAGTGCTTTTGTAATTTTTTTTTTGGAAGGTGGAAATGCTTGCCGCCCACCCCGCTACGTGGTAACAGGCTTGGAGGTAGTGTGGAACTTCCCGTGCAATGCGCCCATACGTCCTTCTCTTTACGATGGGAGACGCACCCAAACTACCAAAACCCACCTACCAAAACCACCCCGACGCCTTATGTGCCGAGGCCGGCAGACGCGACGAATCAGTGAGACCGTGGCCCCGACTGGTGGTGGCCCTTTCACGGAGGCCTCTTCAAAGCCGAGCTATGCTGAATCCTGGCATCTTCTTTCTCACGCAAGGGTGAGCTGGGCGCTCGGAATACGCGCCCCTCTCTCAGCCATGTGCGGGCTGCAGCCATTTCCCAGAGGACCGTGCCCGCGACCGTACGCTACGGTGGCCGGTCTGTCGCTATGCCCTTCGGTTTAGGGTACTCTTCACCTGGCCGTTTTTCAAGACGTCCCTGATCTGGTCTCGAAACGTCCGCCTAGGTCTACCCCTTCCAACACTTCCATTCACACTCGCCTTATACACTTTTTTCGTCAATCGTTCTTCATTCATTCTCTCGACATGGCCAAACCATCTCAGCATACCTTTCTCAATTTTTGTCACTACATCTTCTTTCAGACCACAACGTTTCCTTATCTCACTATTTCTTATCCTGTCACTCAGTTTAACTCGTATCATACTTCTTAACGCTCTCATCTCAACTGCATTTATTCTGCTTTCATGTTTCTTCTGCCATACGCAACTTTCACTTCCGTACACGAGTGTCGGAACCAACACCCCCTCATGCACAGCTAGACGAGCCTTGTTAGACACCTTCCGACTGTTCATAAAGGAGTGCAAAGCTCCATTCATCATGTTACCTGTCAAGTAATAAGAAGACAATTATGACTCTTTCAGATTTAGTCTTGTACTCGAATAGATACGAATAACTTAGAGAATTAAACCACGAGTAGTATTTTCAGAAACATATTTATAAAAAATTGAATTAGGCTAAAAATGTTTGATTGGATAGATAAGATACAGCTATTTCAGATTTGTCTGGAATTAACAACAGTAATTATATTATGCCTCATCTAAATAGTGTTTTTTTTATTGCTGTAGCTGCAGACAGGCTGACGGCCCGCTTAGAATTTAGCAGTTACCGTCGCCTATGGGTGTTTGCAACACCAGAAGCATTGCCGACGCGCTGTGGGATTAAGAATTCTATAACGCCTTTTTGAAATACATTAGTGCTTCGATAGTCATAAAACATTATGTGATTTATGAAAATATGAATAAAATATTTATATACTTGTAAGAGTACATATATGACAGTAGGAGACAATATGAATATATTATTTATTTTATACACAATTGAAGAAAGCCCAGAGCGTTTCACGTTTAACCATCAAGACATGGAAGAAGGCATGTATTGCTGCGGCGATATAGATATAAACTGCAAGAGACGCCTTCTCTGGTATGACTACAATCTACGCCAGCCGGTTACATATGAAAAAAAATGACGCCATATTTCCACCACTGCCGCTCGGGATGGGTTCTATGATGAAACCAGGGGTAAAAAATTTGGAAAGCTAATTAAGCACTAATTTAACAGTACGCAAATCAAATTTAGGTAAAAAATAAGTGCATATAGATAAATTTTATTTGGTTGCGATTTATCATAAACTAGTTGACCCGGCAAACGTTGTTAGAATTTTATGTGAATAATGATTTAACATGATTTTTTTAAAGTAGTCCTTGTCCTTCTCCTACATCTAGTCTATGACTAAACCGATATTCATCAAAAATGGTTCAGCGGTTTAGGCTTGAAAGCTTAACGAACAAACAAAATCACTTTCGCATTTATAAAATTAATCAGGATATCACGAATAAAAAAAAATAATAAAAATAAAAAATTAACACTTAATTTCGTCACTTTAAAAATAACTTAATGAAAAATATTTTTCTAACGAAGTGAATAGATATTAAGAAAAAATATTCTATAAGAAAAAATATATAACTTACGTAACTTCGGATTCTGGGTTTAGCGGTACTGTTTTGAATATTGTACAATGATTATGTGTAATCGGACAACCTCTGCACAACCTGCTGGATTTTCACACCCTTTGTTTGTAATCGTAAACTTACACACATCGCCGCAATGGTTAATTAATATTGCGGCGCTAGTTACTTTTGTATTTTAGTTATGTAAGGTCAATGTACTTTAATTCTCAAGTTCAGGAACTGTCATTTTTAGATCGTTTTCACTACTTCAGTATATACATATAAACTATACAAGATCAGTTCTAAACAAGCACATCTTAGCTTGTAAAATATCTTTTCAAATTATTTTTAAATGAAACACCAGCACTTATTTGGTTTTCACGAGAACTGTGCGACGCCATGACTCCATAATTTGACGATTTTTCACGCATGCGCTTAACCGAAACTTGAATAGCATAGCGATTATAAGGCGGATAATACTGAAATGGTTTACGCTGTACACACATTATTTATGCAGCATTTTCTATATACGTTTGGTTATTTTTCTATTGATTTTGGTTGTGATGGTTTATTTATGGCATGGTGCCACTTTTTAATGTAAGTTTTGGTAAAGGAGCGTAATGAGTGTTAACTCATACTGGTTTTAGTATGCATTAATCTTACTAAACAAAAGTAAATATCGATCCTGTTTTCATTAACATGATTGACTACAACATATTATTTAAGCAGGGATTTTTAATTGGGGAAATATTTAAAAACTGTCATAAAAACTGAAAAAAATTAAAAAATCTTTACAATAAAAATGGATGTTTTTTAATAGTTCAAAATTATCCAAATACAAAAACAAATCTATCTTTCCTGAACAGTTTCCACTTCGCTTCATACGAGATTCTCACAACTAGTTGAGACTTGCCTGTCACCATGCAATATGTGTTGTTCACGTACTACGTAATTTAACGCGTTGTTTCGTTATAATGCTTCTAACTTTTGTAACGTTTTTAATTTTTTAGCGTGCCTCCAAAAAAAGAAGTGACAATAAAAGGCCTGGATTTTAGAATATACCTTGTAATGGAATAATGGGGGTTTTTGAATAACAAGGATGGAAGACAATGTGTCTATGTGCGTTTGCATGTGCGTCTGTGCGTGCGTGTGCGTGTGTGTGTGTGAATATGTATATAGGAGTTAATAAATATAATTTGTCCTCCATGAGGATCGAACTGTCCTGTGTGTACTACGGTCTACCAATCGTGTATTAACTGAGTCGGCAGTGATTATGATTAAAGGATAAGCTAAGATCACAAACAACGAGAAAGTTAGAAATAGAAAAAGAAATAACTGGTCTATTACGCTAGCGTTTACTCTAATATTTGTATCCGTGCAGGGGCGAAGAAAGAATCTGTGGCCGGGGTCGGCCTGTCATCTCTCTCTCTCTCTAGTCGGTCCCTCATGTCTGAGGATCGTGGTCAGCATCGGGTTGACATCTGGAGCGGATAATCTGCCTCCACCGGTTCCTATCCAGCGCGTCTTTCACGACCGCATACAATTTAGAGGACGATGAGTCTTTCACTTGATCGGTCCATCTCGTTGGTGAACGACCACGCGATCTTTTGCCTTCGGTGTTCCCAACGACTATCAGCTTTTCAAGACTCTCATCGCCTCTGCGCATTGTGTGTGCGAAATACGTAAGGATGCGTTGTTGGCATATGGTCGACAATCGGGTTTTTATTTTGAGTTGACTCAAGATAGATACATTGGTGCGTTTTGCGGTCCAGGGTATTCGGAGTAAACGCCTCCAGCACCACATCTCGAATGCATATATCCTTTGTCGTTCTCGGGCTAAGATAGTCCACGTTTCCACGCCATAGAGGAAAATAGGGAACACTAGAGCTCGGATCAACCGCATCTTGGTTTTGATACTTATTCCTCTCTTCTTCCAAATGACGTTCAAACGGGTCATAGCGTCTTTAGCCATCATAAAAGGCGACAAAACTACGTGGTAGGGCCCCAAGCCCATCTGGATGGTGTCCACCTTTGGTCTTAAGTATGCCGCCAAAATAACCTTGTGTTGTGTTCCGGAATTAGTGACCCAAGTTCCTGTACCTTTATGGGGCAGCAGCGTGTTCGCGATGCCACTGACGTTGCAGGCACCCATAGGCGAGGGTAATTGCTAAATTGTAAGCGGGCCGTCCGCCTGTCTGCTGTCACTGTACAACATTAAAAAAATAGTTTAAAAATTAATTCACCGTATCATTCCGGAAAGATATGTGAAAAGGTCTACCCGTTACTTATCTAGGAAAACGTAAAAGGTGACAATTGTAATGCGGCATAATTGATTGAATTAACTTTAAAATAAATTTATTCATCTTACATAAGAATTTATTTTAAAAAGGCCAGCGCCAATGAAAACCAAAATAGATAGATATCTATTTATCGTCTAGATAGACGTCTAGGATTGTGATAATTCAGAGAAACATACGCAATCGAGATTATAAGACTCAAAATGCGAAATACATTAGTGTAAACGATTTTATTTAAACTACTAAAAGAGTAAGGACTATCAGTACTTCATAATTGCCACTATATTTACGAATACGACGATTTAATGAGCGACATGCAATGGGTAGACAAGTAGTCAACAAACACGCGATCGCTTTGCTCTCCATCGCCAATCTGACTTCTGACCCATAAATTAATGGAATTCGCTAGAATCAACACATAATTTTTTGTATTTTAAGAATAAAGTATAAAATTTTTGAATATATAAAAACTTCCACGGTACCCTAGATTTCTTTTAAAATGTAATACATATTAATTTGGCATCAAAAGTTATATGTTATACTAGGCGATCACGCCCGCACCGACGCGCGACGCGACGGGCGAATAACAGTAAATCGAAAAAAAATTAAAAAGGATCGATAGGAATCGATAAGTTATATATATATATATATATATATATATATATATATATATATATATATATATATATATATATATATATATATATATTAATTTATAAGATATTTAGAGATTAAGATAGAACAGAAGATTAACTGAGTTTTGTCCAAGGGTCCAACTTCTGTGAACCTTTTGGTATCAATATATTTCTGTGACAATTTTTATTTTAAACCTAAATGCTGTTTTAACAATGCCGGAAATCCGACATTAGTCTTATGTATTATAATAAACACGCATGTTAGGTAGGAAACAAACTTTTCTTTCTCTTTCAAGGAAGCAGTATCCCTATAAAAAACATTTTATGGTGCTCAAGTTAAGCCTTGTACTCAAAAGTTCACCCATATTCTACGGCTCTACTTTATTTAATAAATATTCCAAAATAACTAGCATAGCACTTGTGTTAACCAAGATAACCAAGATACTAACATATATATACTCTTTTCTATACATTTCTATACAAATAAATAAAATTGGAGGGTCTGTTTGTAATATTAAAATAACCGCTTTTTACTAAGTGCATTAGGACATATACACGGTACATATACCAAAACATTTTTTACAATTTTTGTCTGTCTGTCTGTCTGTTTGTTCCGGCTAATCTCTGAAATGGCTGCACCGATTTTGACGGGACTTTCACTGGCAGATAGCTGATGTATCAAGGAGTAACTTAAGCTATTTTTATTTTAGATAAAAAAATTAGTTTTTGCTAAAAATGATAAGTTTCGGAAATTTTAATTCCAATTTAAGTTGACCTCAGATTTATATCATCGATTATATGAAATAGAGTTCAGCTTAGGCTGGACTTAGTAGGTTGAATTTCCAATTAAAATTGATCTCAAATATCCAAAAGATGCTGCCTAAAGTCACTATTCCACGCGGACGGAGTCGCGGGAACAGCTAATTTATAAATAAATACTTACCCATACGCGAGATTGGATTCGAACCTGTGACCTCTACAAGCGTATCAAACCGCGTTAGCCATTATGCCATACAGGTCGTTAGATAATAGGATTAAGCATTGGTATCATGACGTTTATCCTTTTAGAAGAGAAACTCTTCTCTCTGTATGTCTATTTTGATAGTTTAGTAACTGTCAATAATGCCATCTTTGATCATGTAAGAATTTATGTCATTTAAAATCATTTATACAATATGAATATGTTATAATATTAAGGGAAAAGTCTTCAATATCAGGAGTAAGTTTGATAAGCAGCGGGCGCTTGTCGAATACATTTTGCCGCACGGCAGTTCGTTTTGTTTCCGTTGTGCAAGACTTGGTGTGACAATGTTTATCTACGAGTTTATGGCTGGTGTTGTAGACACCGTCACCGGGGGTAAGGCATATTTTTAACTATCTTGTCTCTAAAGAAAATTTGTTTAAAAGTTCACTAGAGTAGTTATAACTACTTATAAGTATCGGAAAATAGACGTTCTCGTAGTAGAAAGAGGTGGCGGCATTACCACAACCGCCTGTATAAAAGACGAAATGTGCGGAAGAGTGCATGGATACCGAGTCAACCCGACCAAGTTTGGGTGGCTGCGATCATCAGTCACATTTGTCCTTTCGCCACTGACGAGTCCGTCACCCTCTCGCGTACCGCATCCATAGTGATTAAACAAGAACACGTCAATGAATAAATAAGATTACAGATAGTTTAATTCCATATCTGAACCCCTTCTATATTCTATACCCGTGCAGGGGCGGAGAAAGAATACTGACCTCTGCGGCCGGGGTCAGCTTGTCGTAAAAAGCGACAAAACAACTCACCTTAGCTTCGTGTTAGGGCCCTAAGCCCGTCTGGCTGGCGACCACATTCGTCTTAAGTATACCGCCATAATAACTTTGTGTTGTATTCCGGAATTAGTGACCCAAGTTCCTGTACCCTTATGGGACAGCAGCGTGTTCGTGATGTCACTAGCGTTACAAGCACCCATAGGCGACGGTAACTGCTAAATTCTAAGCGGGCCGTCAGCCTATCTGCTGTCCTAAAGCAATAAAAAAAATCTTGACTAATCAAGTTGTGATTGAATGACACTTAATCTTTATTCTTTTCCTGTTTTCAGATCAAGAAGAAGAAGAGGAGTTTGACCCTCATAAACACAGAAAAATTCCAAAGCCAACATCGTAAGAAATAATCCATTTTAAGAGTAGTGTTCTCCCAGTGTTATGGAGAAACGTTATCATTAAAAATAACAGGCTGAGAATTTTTCACATTACATCATGCTCAGCGCGCTGGGCAAGCTGTACGAACGCCTCCTCTTGAGCAGACTCAGAGATTTCGCTTATGAAAATAAGCTGGTTCCCGACGAGCAGTTCGGTTTAGGGCCCAACACTCGTGCCCCCAGCAAGTGCTCCGCATTACGGAGCAACGCGCTCGCGAATTTCAATCGCGCCCCCAAACCCTGGAAGACGGGCGCTGTCTTCTGCGATGTGGCGAAAGCCTTCGACAAGGTCTGGCACAACGGCTTGATTAACAAGCTGTACAAAATAGGAGTGCCAGATAGACTCGTGCTCATCTTACGAGACTTTCTGTTTGATCGGAGCTTCCGCTTCAGAGTGGAGGGCACGCGCTCATCTCTCCACCCCATCAGAGGCGGAGTCCCCCAGGGCTCGGCTCTGTCCCCTCTACTCTTCACGCTGTACACCAGCTACATGCCCCGCACCCCACAGGTACATCTCGCCAACCAATATCGGATCTGCAGTCGTCTCAACACGGCGGTTGAGACTATATGTATATGATCATGACGTACTCGAGTAGATATAGTCTTCGCCCATGCCGGCAAATGCTACATCAGTTCGATGCAGAGGCTGCAAAACAAGTTCTTACGCATAGCAGTCCAAGCGCCCCTCTACATGCGTAACGCGGATCTACACCGCGACCTGGAACTCCTTCCCGTGAAGGAGTACATGGCCTCCCTCTCAAGATCTTCTTCGGTCCTCCACCCCAACTCACTGGTGGTGGAGTCGGTCAACTATACGCCCAACCGTCGAGCAATCCACGCGCGTCGCCGCCTGCAAAACGCGCTCACGGATAGACGCGACCCCATCTCTAGGACGCTGAAGCGAATACTCTCGCGGACGCTATCCTTCCCCATCCCCCCATAGCCTATAGAGTCACAATCACACATGACATGATTACACATAGAATATATGTGTTGCGGGGGAGTTTCTTTCGCCGTTTCTTCTCCCTCAGCTATAAGCACTCCGAAACGGTAGTAGATTAGAATAGGATCGGCTTCACCGATGAAGTCGATAGTCCCCAAATAAATAGTATTATTGCCATTCGTGGCTGTTATCAATTGTCCCCATGCAGCGGTCGAGCCGGAAACGCACCTCACAGGAGGCGCGTGACCGAGCACGCTGCCACGGGGTCGGAATGCCATAACGCCCGAAGTCGCTGTCGAGTCGTCTGAGACAACAACAGCTTTCGCTTTATGAAAATAAAATGTCCCGTCATTCCTGGCTGTGACATCGCGCTGTGTGCATGTGGTCGCGCTGTCGATATAATGTACGCTGTTATTATTGTCGTTGCCGGAAGCCTCTTCCGAGAAATCTGATCCAGTTGAGGGCGATGCTTCGTGGATAGTACATTTGCGATGTGGCTGACGATTATGTATGACTAACTGTGCCCGCGACTCCGTCCGCGTGTAGTAGTGACTTTACACAGCATTTTTTGGATATATGAGGTCAAATTAAATTGGAAATTCAACCTATTAAGTCCAGGCTAAGCTGAACCCTATTTCATATGATTGATAATATAAATCTGAGGTCAACTTAAATTGGATTTTAAAATTTCCGAAACTTATCATTTTTACCAAAAACTATTTTTGTTTTCTAAAATAAAAATAGCCTAAGTTACTCCTTGGTACATCAGCTATCTGCCAGTGAAAGTCCCGTCAAAATCGGTGCAGCCATTTCAGATATTAGCCGGAACAAACAGACAGACAGACAAAAATTGTAAAAAATGTTGTTTTGGTATATGTAGCGTGTATACGTCCGAATGCACTTAGTAAAAAGCGGTTATTTTAATATTACACAAACAGACCCTCCAATTTTATTTATTTGTTTAGATGACTTTTCTGAGCTATTTGTTCTCCCTGTTCCTTATCAATATTATACGGGGCTACACTACTAAACAAGCTATCTTATTCTCCATTATCTCCACACAGACATCTTTACTTTCGTCTACCTCTCCTTTTGTATTTTCCCTCTCATTATCAACATTTTCCTTGTTACATGACATTCTCATCTTCGCATTTATGGTCATAATTATCATGGTAGTCTGTTACTTTTAACTTCATTATTTCCCCAAAAATACTCTTTTGTAGTAGTTTTATCCATTTAAATAACTTCACATGTACGGAAGTGAAAGTTGGGTATGCCAGAAGAACCATGAAAGCAGAATAAATACAGTTGAGATGAGAGCATTAAGAAGTATGATAGGAGTTAAACTGAGTGACAGGATAAGAAATAGTGAGATAAGGAAACGTTGTGGTCTGAAAGAAGATGTAGTGACAAAAATTGAGAAAGATATGCTGAGATGGTTTGGCCATGTTGAGAGAATGAATGAAGAACGATTGACGAAAAAGTGTATAAGGCGAGTGTGAATGGAAGTGTTGGAAGGGGTAGACCTAGGCGGACGTTTCGAGGTCAAGAGTACCCTAAACCGAAGGCCATGTATGAAGGGAATAATGAAAGCGGACGAAGCGAAACAAGTATGTAAGGATCGTAGCAAGTGGAAAGAAGAGGTCTCTGCCTACCCCTACGGGAAAGAGGCGTGATTATATGTATGTATGTAATAACTTCACACATCTAACATATCCACACTCTCGGCATTCGCACCTATGCAGCATACAATACAACGTTCATTCTTCGCCTTGGTGGCTCAAATTGTACCTTTTTTTATTGCAGACAGGCTGACGGCCCACTTAGAATTTAGCAGATACCTTCACCTATGGGTGATTGCAATGCCAGTGGCTTCGTGAACACTAACGCCAGAACACAACACAAAGTTATTATAGCGGCATACTTAAGTCCAAAGGTGGTTGCCATCCAAACGCGCTTGAGGCCCTACCACGTAGTTAGGGTGGGTTGTTTTGTCGCCTTTTACGACAGGCTAACGCCGGCTGCAAAGGTCTGTATTCTTTCTTCGCCTCTCCACAGATAAAAGATCGGATTGAATAAGTAGCTATTTGGTTTATTAAATAAGTTCAGTATTTTCTGGAGCTCGGGAACAACGATGAATTAGTTAAGAGGGTTATTATTTTCCTGTTACTATAATTAACACCCGACAGTCCACTCACATTTTAGACGTCAAATAAAAATAAATAAAAATTATGATGTTCCGTTTAAGGATATCAGCAATCAGACGGTTGAATCACAACAGCATTTATTTCCTTGTCGGGAAGCAAAAGGAGGACGATTCAAATTAGCACCCAAAAGATTAGCCCTTTAACATTACTCAATAGCTTATCTTCGTCTCCGAAGTATAAACTTTATGTTCATGAGATGTGAAACGTTACGAAGAAAATTATTATTAGGGAACCATAATATCGATGGGTGAAAGGCTAATAATTGTTTAAGCGACATTTTTGGGGAAATTGAATTATTCGGAATCAGCGATTTTTTCTGCAAAAGTTAGATGGCTCTCCTGTAAAGTTTATAAAATGTCACTAAAAACAATTAGCCTTTTACCCGTCGATATTATTTTACTATCAGACTTACTCAAATTTCAAGAGCATCAAGCTTATTTTCTGGATAGAGGTTATAATAAAGGTTATAAATAAAATTCAAGCATTGAAGATTCCAAATTATGCAGGTACGCAGACACGATGATGCATCTACTTAAAGGCAGCATCGGAGCAGGAATCCTCGCAATGCCGGACGCGGTGAGCCGGATGGGCATTTTGTTCAGTATCATTGGCTTGCTGTTCGTTGGCTTCTTCGCCACCTACTGCATTCAGCTGCTAATCGCGGGCCAGTATCAGCTCTGTAAGCGTTGGAAGCGTGGCTACATGGCATACCCGAAGTCGATACGGCTGGCGATACAAGACGGGCCTCCTTGCATGCGTTGGATGGCGCGACCTCTGTCGTATTTCGTCGACATCGTACTCATTTTGTGGCAGCTTGGTATCTGCTGCATTTACTTCGTGTTTGTTGCGGAAAATATTAAACAGGTTTGCAATCCGTCTTATTTATTGGAGTTCGATAATTTATTCCGTCTATTTTTTCTGACATAAGCGCAAGAAAGAAATTTCCCAATAAAGCATGGACTAGGTAGTTAAAGTCGTGTAAGATTTCCTGTGATATTATTAAACTTCGGGCTTCCAAATGGAAGCTTCGGATGAAATTGGAACAAACGTTGACTAGTGTGATACTTATTATGGCAGGAGCTTTGTAGTTAAAACGGTCGATCCGAAAACAGCGCAAGTTGCTTACGACAAATGAAAACGGACATGTGGGGTTAGATTATATAAAAGAAGCGGGGGCTTAGCAGAGGAATGCCAAAAAGGCGATCCTGTGAAACCCCCTTTATGGCCAAGAATGACGATGTCCACCCGAGAGGAGTAGGCAGCCCCCTCAGGATGTAATCCCACATACCCCACCGGGCTTCCCCCGTAGGCCGGTGGAAACTGTAAGTTTTCCCCGTACAAGTATATACAAAAAAGTTATCTATAAATGACAGAATACTTACAGTGGATTCAACCTAACATTGCAAGAATAAGATTATATTATTATTATTTACACATTTATTTAATGATATTTTTATTATATATATTTATAACAATGATGACATAAATTTCAGGTATGCGATTTCTACAACATGGAATTATCAATCAGATTGCATTTATGTTATGTATTGATTCCCCAAGTAATCTTAAACTTGGTTAAAGATCTGAAGTTGTTAACACCACTATCATTCTTATCAAACGTAGTCACCATATTTGGTCTACTATTAGTTTTCTTTTACTTAGTAGAAGACGATGTGTCATTAGAAGATGAGAAGATGCAAATCAAGCGCCTAGGAGATATTCCAGTATTCGTTGGAATTACACTCTTCGCTTTAGAAGCTGTTGGTGTAGTTCTAGCACTGGAATATAACATGGAAAAGCCGAAACAGTTTGTGGGCTTATGTGGGCTTTTTAATATTGGGATGGTCATCATCATGGCCATGTATGGTGTGGTCGGCGTATTTGGGTACCTTAAATATGGAGACGAAATTATGGCATCGCTTACCCTGAATTTACCGTTTGAAGAAAAGTAAGTTATTTCGCTACACAAAGCTGTCTCGTTTCATCCCAATTGCATACGGAACCCTTGCTTCGGAGTCCAAGGTCTGTTCTAAAGTATCTGTACACACACATGACTTAGGTAAATTTCCACGTACTGATGGCACAGGAAAATCATTGTGAGCGAGCATAGCTGAGACGGATGTACAGCCATTTCATTTTTATAGGGAGCCGACATAGCCCGGATGATTGCAAAACTGAAGTGGCAGTGGGCTGGGCACATAGCTCGAAGGACTGATGGCCGTTGGGGCAGAAAAGTCCTCGAATGACGACCGCGTACCGGAAGACGCAATGTTGGTAGGCCCCCCACAAGATGGACCGATGATCTGGTCAAGATCGCCGGAATAGGTTGGATGAGGGCAGCGCAGGACCGATCATCGTGGAGATCTTTGGGGGAGGCCTTTGTCCAGCAGTGGGCGTCTTCCGGCTGAAATGATGATGATGATGAGGGAGCCTCAAACATTCCTCATATTAGTTATGGTGTCGTGGGCAACAAAAATCGGTAGCAATTTGTTAAGCGCTAGCCCGCAGCGCGGTTATCCTATTTTCTTAGCGCACTGTTTCTCTAATGGACGGAAAATTCAACTCGGTTGAAATAGACTAAAACCCTGTGAGCAAACCAATAAAGGCCAGCAAGTCACAAATTGAATATAGCGGTTCTAGAAACTCTTAATTTATTTATGTAATATAAATCTCCTTTTTTTTTAGGAAAGCGCAGGCGGCGAAACTCACGTTTGCGCTGGCAATATTTCTTACATTCCCCCTACAAAATTTCGTCGCGTACAATATTATATGGAGACGTCTAAAGAAAACACTGTCGCCTTCAAAACAGCCTGTCACCGACTATATTATTCGCGTAGCTCTGGTGGTATTGCCTTGGTTATTGGGGGTGGCATTACCGCATCTTGGGCCTTTTATTGCTCTATTCGGAGCTTTCTGCTTATCTCTTTTAGCTATGGTTTTCCCGGGCCTGATAGACATGTGTCTTTGGTACCCAAACGACTATGGATTTTGGCGCTACAAATTTCTTAGGTCTACTGGAATTGTACTAGTTGGAATGGTATGCCTTATATCTGGCTGCTATACTAGTATTTTGGAGATAACTAACACTCAGTAAGCTTACTATATCATTAGAAAAATGAAATATAAATATGAAATGAAATATAAATGAAATATAAAAATTTAAATACTTTTAATTTCTTATGATATTCAAAAAGTGTTGTAGGAACGATGGGGTTTCCTTTTATGACCAGTAAATACGCTAGTAATGTAGTAGTGGACTGTATTAATTTGTGAAATCGATCCCCACATTAGAAAGGCAGAAGCTCCACTAACCTTACGATTTCCCCGGTCTGGATCGGTTCTGGTGCAGCTTGGAAGGGAATCACGCTCAACGCTAACTCGCTTTTACATGTGAGAATCAAGTTCTTGGCCGGGCAATAATAATTAAATTATAAACACCAAGGCTTACGTTGAAAAATTGATTGGGCATCCGCTTGGTCAAACATTCATCGTCATCATCTTTGCGTTAAATCCCGGTTGCAGCCCAAATTTTCGCTTCGGCGCCTGGGGTCCGCTTTCCGACTTTTTCTTCTCCACTTCGCACGGTCTTCAGAATCCCTGGTAGTGAGCCCATTGGCACGCATATCACCCTTTACGACGTCAAGCCAGCACTTTTTGGGTCTACCCCTCCTGCCGGGGCCCGGCGGAGGCGGCTTGGCCAAACATTTGTTTCCCATGTAAGCATCCGGTTGCCGTAAAACGTGGCCGTACCAACGGAGCCGACACTCCTGCAATTTATCCGCAATGTCACGAACATGAAGAGTGCCGCGAATGCGGGAGTTCCTAACGCGGTCCTTCGGCTTGGTCAAACATTGACAATAATAACATCTACTGCATGGCGTCGCCTGTCACCTCTCGCAAACTTGAGGGTAGTCGAATAAATTAGTGGAGCCACTGGTTTTACCCACCTAAATCTAGGCAAAGACCGAACACGTGTGAATTCCATAATTCCATGTAGAGACAATTAAAATAATAAAATGTTCTTAAAATGTGTCAACCAATCGCAATATCGGACATTTCTCATCATGCGTAAAGTTCCCAATAAAAATATTGGAATCCTCACTGCTGGAATCACTTTTAATGGAACCAAAAGCCGTAAATGGCTACTTTATAAAAGGGAAGAACGGGCACCTTTCTGGGGTTGCCAGCAGCGTCCTATAGATTAAGAAAGTCACCAAGACTTCCCTTGTGATTTTACTCAACCCGAATAACCATCATCTAGCTCATGATCTTCACTCAAGTCCGGTGTTTATTGTTAAAGAATATGTAAGTCGATCAGTGTTCACGTAGCCATTAAGAGCGTGTACCCATGGATGGACAAAAAATCCGCTCAAATTGTTGCGAGATTTTAGAGAATTTGTACTTAAGTATGTTAATAAAACATCGATAGTAATGAAAGGACATTTTATTAAATAAAAATACATTCATATGTAGATATCCAATTAATATAAACATGAATGATAAAAAGCCAATTGACTCGAATAAAATTTTAATTAAATGTGATTTAATATGTTATATTGTATTTAATCTGGCCATAAATGTCGTTAATTATTTAAAAATTATTATAATTACAATTAAAAAACATTGAATTTTCTGAATATTAAATTAATAAAATTACAATATGAATGGAATATTAAGAATATCGATATGTAGTGTTTGTATCACACAAAGTATGGAAACATGCATATCTTATAAAGTTCGGTATTAGTTTTTAAAAATATAAAGACTGTTAATGTTCTAAAAATAAAAATTTGAAACTCCATTAATCCTAAATGATAAAAATTAACGCCTTCACGGTTCTAAAGAAATTGTGCAAGTTTATCGCGAATCTAACAAGATCCAGTTTGACGAAACGCTTTATCTAGGACTACACAAGCTTTGTTTTGTAGTCGAATAAAGGCTTGCATCAACGCTAACAAGTAAAATTCTTCTTTGCCAGGTGTCTTTGGGCAATGTAAAAAATGTTTTCTTTTTTCATTTTTAACAGACCTTATTTATACGTCTAGCTGAATTATGATGAGCTACGAGATTATATCTAATGGCTGATAATAATGAAATTTTTGTCTATTCGAAACCATAGTGAGTATTGTAAAAAGACAGCCATTGAGCATTGCAATCATAGACATTTGCGTAGTTTAATTGTGTATTAACTATAAAAGATACTGGACCAAAAATTTTATTTAATCTTTAAACTTTTAATTCAAATATATGAAAATCAAATTCACATTTAATTTTTATTTCAAATAGGTAACAGATGTAATATAAATAAAATTCGTCCTGCACCCATCGCTAAATGCACTTTAAAAAAATACTACAATTTTCAATACAATTTGCTTTAAAATGATAAAATAAGTGACAAATGCCCGTCTTAATTAGAATATATGTTCACAACTTAAAAGAGTCACTGGTTCTTACATTCACTATATACGAATATATCAGCCGTATTATGTATATAAAAAAATCGGCCTATCGCACTTTCGGTGCAACAAAGGCACAACAGCTCATTTTTTAATTTTACAGGACTTTTAAGATTTTTTTAGCATTTATTTCCATATTACTGAATTACCATGTGTAGTAGGTTAATAATATATATACTATTAATTGTTTATAGTTTTTGCCACAGTTTCACGTAAAATGTTTATTTTATATATTATTAAAGAAATACTAATAAAATGCATAACAAAAAAATGTGTCCTGAATTGTGACTTTGTTGCACCGAAGTGCGCTATTATTAAAAGAATAGACTAATAGATACTTAAGTTTAACTTGTTTTATTTTATTGATTTTATGCAATCGGCAATAAGGGCGCCTTCAAATTAGCCGCAAAGTGTCGCGCTGTAGCAGCGCTGCGGCCGCGCGGCTGTCGCTTGGTTCGAGTATCATAGTGTTGTATACACGATGGACTCATACGAAGAAACATTGCTCTTAGTGTTATGATTTTTCTCGTCATATTTTTTGCGAAAAATGCCTAAAGTGAAATCTAAATCAATTATAAATTTTGTAAATCAGAATTATGATTTATTATTTAGTCACCCTGCACATCCAAACCGACACTCGGATGTTGTTTGTTCAAGAAGAAACCAATAAAAGTGTAGCTTGAGGATATGTTAGATGACTAACAACGAAATTTCGTTTCCTACTTTCAATGTGAAACCAGAAAATAATTTAAATAAAAAGGATGACTGATTTTTTTTCCCCAAAAAGGGCTTTAATAATTATGTGTGTGATTGATCGTTTGAAATCTGAAAATATAACCCATTTCAAGACTATACTACAATTTAGATAAGTTATTATAAAACATACTTCATTAATAATAGTGTTTATAAAGATAATACAAATCAAACTGTCATTATCATGTATTATAATGGATCATTATCGTTTATTTTAGTTTATTGGAATTTTTTATTGGTGTCGCTCATATATATGTGTAGAGTTTAAAAATAGTTGTGTGAAATTGGAATACTTTGTAAACTATGTTGTAGTTGCCCATTAATTACTACCTTTTATTGTCACTGTTGTAGTGTGTGGTGTCGCACCAGAATAGCACCACCCCATCTCCTCCCGTGGGTGTCGTAAGAGACGACTAAGGGATAGAACGAACGGAGGATGGGCAGCAGCATCTTTCCGTGAGAGCATCACCAACTGCGAATACTGCGATCGCCAACCCGCCTGCCAAGCGTGGCGATTATGGCAAAACCCCCCCCTAAAATGACAGATACACACAGGCCACGGCCCCTAGTCCCCGGCGGCCCCGTTCGTGGTGGTCACGGTAGCAGCCACATAAGCGACGGGGCAGGGGGTGCGAAGAATCCCCGGGTTCGGATTCGCTACCAAGAACGACGACCTTTGGCCCTGGCAACATACAATGTCAAGACACTGCGGACCAACGAGAAGTTGGAGGAACTGGAGGAAGTTTTGAGCAGACTGCGATGGGATGTTGTGGGGTTATCTGAAGTCCGAAGACAGGGAGAGGACTCAATAATCCTAAATTCCGGAAATCTGCTCTACTTCCGGGAGGGCGACCAACTGTCCCAAGGTGGTGTCGGGTTTCTCGTTCACAAATCTCTTGTGAACAACGTTACTGAGGTGGGGAGTGTTTCGACTAGGGTAGCGTACCTAATACTCAAAATTACCAAACGGTATTCGTTGAAAGTCATTCAGGTTTACGCTCCGACTTCGACACATCCTGACGAGGAGGTGGAAGCCATGTATGAGGACATCTCAACAGCCATCCACACTTCTAAAACCCACTTTAACGTTGTCATGGGAGACTTCAACGCAAAATTGGGGAAACGTAGCGGCGATGAGTTGAGAGTGGGGCAATTTGGGTTCGGAAATCGGAACACCCGAGGCCAGATGCTGGCCGACTTCATGGAGAAGGAGGACCTGTATATGATGAACTCCTTCTTCATGAAGCCAGAACAACGCAAATGGACTTGGATTAGTCCCGATGGTGCCACCAAAAATGAGATTGACTTCATTATGTCGACCAAAAGACAGATATTCAATGATGTCTCTGTGATCAATTCGGTGAAAACTGGGAGTGATCACCGCTTAGTAAGAGGCACATTGAATATCAATCCAAAATTGGAGAGGTCTCGACTGGTGAAGTCTACGCTCCGACCTGCACCCATACAGATCCAAAACCCGGTAAACTTTCAACTCGAATTGCAAAACCGCTTCGAATGCCTCGGTGACTGCGTTGACGTGGACGAGTATAATAACAGGTTCGTGGAAGCTGTTCAAACGGCCGGGTCTAAATTCTTCAAGGCCAGCCGTTCAAAAAGAACCGGAAAAATCTCAGATTCTACTCTCAAATTGATGGATGTGAGACGTCAAATGACCCTTCAGTCCCCGGACGATGCTTCCCAGTATAGGCAGCTAAATAGACAGATCTCCAAGTCCTTGACTCGCGATATCCGCCGCCATAACACAGAATGTGTAAAGGCGGCTATAGAGCGTAACAAGGGCTCTAAAGTATTCGCACGAGACTTGTCTATTGGGCAGAGCCAACTGACGAAGCTGAAGACCGACGACGGCAGGGTCGTTTCGTCTAAACCCGAACTTTTGAGGGAAGTCGAGAAGTTCTACGGACAGCTATACACGACCACACGGGCACCTGTTAACAACAATGCTAAAGACCCAAGAGCTAAATTAACCCGACACTACACCGTAGATATCCCAGACGTCAGTCTGTACGAGATTAGTGTAGCCCTTAAACAGCTTAAAAACAACAAGGCGCCGGGTGATGATGGAATTACAGCCGAGCTTCTGAGAGCTGGTGGTACTCCTATGCTTAAAATCCTCCAGAAGCTATTTAATTCCGTCATCCTCGATGGCAAAACGCCGCAGGCCTGGCACGGAAGTATAGTGGTGCTGTTCTTCAAAAAGGGCGACAAAACCCTTTTGAAGAACTTTAGACCGATATCACTTCTGAGCCATGTTTACAAGCTGTTTTCAAGGGTCATCACGAATCGTCTCGCGCGCAGATTTGACGACTTCCAACCTCCCGAACAAGCCGGATTCCGAAAAGGTTTTAGCACCATAGACCACATACATACGCTGCGGCAGGTTATACAGAAGACGGAGGAGTATAACCAGCCACTATGCTTGGCGTTCGTGGACTATGAGAAAGCCTTTGATTCGATCGAGACCTGGGCGGTGCTTCAGTCTCTCCAGAGGTGCCACATTGATTATCGATACATCAAAGCGTTGAAGTGTTTGTATGAAAACGCCACCATGTCAGTCCGTCTCCAGGATCAGAACTCGAAGCCTATCCGACTGCAGCGGGGAGTCAGACAAGGCGATGTCATATCGCCGATGCTGTTCACTGCTGCGTTGGAAGATGTCTTCAAGCTTCTGGACTGGAACGGACTGGGCATCAACATTAACGGTGAGTACATCACTCACCTTAGATTCGCAGATGATATCGTAATCATGGCTGAAACCATGGAAGACTTAAGCCATATGCTTGATGGCCTCAATACAGCTTCCCAAGGAGTAGGTCTCAAAATGAACATGGACAAGACGAAGATCATGTCTAATGTCCATGTCGCACCTACCTCCGTAACAGTTGGGAACTGTACTTTCGAAATTGTTGACGAATACGTCTACTTGGGTCAAACGATCCAGTTAGGCAGGTCCAATTTCGCGAAAGAGGTCACTCGTCGAATCCAACTCGGATGGGCAGCGTTCGGGAAGCTCCGTAAAATCTTTTCGTCCCAAATACCGCAGTGTCTCAAGACGAAGGTTTTTAACCAATGTGTGTTGCCAGTGATGACATACGGAACGCAGACGTGGTCGCTAACTATGGGCCTTATGAGAAAGCTCATGGTCGCTCAGAGAGCAATGGAGAGGGCTATGCTCGGAGTTTCCCTGCGAGATCGAATTAGAAATGAGGAGATTCGCAGGAGAACCAAAGTAACCGACATAGCCCGGATGATTGCAAAACTGAAGTGGCAGTGGGCTGGGCACATAGCTCGAAGGACTGATGGCCGTTGGGGCAGAAAAGTCCTCGAATGGCGACCGCGTACCGGAAGACGCAGTGTTGGTAGGCCCCCCACAAGATGGACCGATGATCTGGTCAAGATCGCCGGGATAGGTTGGATGAGGGCAGCGCAGGACCGATCATCGTGGAGATCTTTGGGGGAGGCCTTTGTCCAGCAGTGGGCGTCTTCCGGCTGAAATGATGATGATGATGATGATTTAGCAACAGATGCAAAATAAAAATAGAATTTTTTTTTGGTCACATATTCTGTCTGTTTGATGATTATTTCTTATGTACAATTAATGCAATTATTTAAAAAAAAAATAAACAACATTCTTGTGATTATATTATAGTAGTGTATTTTGGTTTTAAAAAAACCCTAAAGAAAACCGGTTTATTTTCAAAGTAATCAGTACATACCGTTGTTGAAAATCGTAATCGATTCACATCACTAGAACTGATGCGTGGCAGCCGCGCTGCTGCGGCGCGACACTTTGCAGCTAATTTGAAGGCGCCCTAAGGGTTAATATGAAGGGCGCCGGTACAAAGCATGGAATGTTTTAAATTGCTTACACTTTTATAATAAAATTATAATTAACACGAGATAGGATTTTCAGTCCAAATAAGTACATGAGGTTCTTCATTAATTTCCAAGGCAAATTAAGTTCGAAGTTTCTATAAAGAAATGTACATATATACAAAATATGTTAATGATAATTACGATTTACGCGTTTGAAAACAATAGTCGATCACAGTCAATTTAAATTTCAGTAATTTTTCTAATTCTTTGACAAGTTTGACGGTTTCACTAGATTTTAAGTCATGAGCGTTATTGTAAAATGTATATTATACATATATACATACATATAATCACGCCTCTTTCCCGTAGGGATAGGCAGAGACCACTTCTTTCCACTTGCTACGATCCTTACATACTTGTTTCGCTTCGTCCACTTTCATTAATCTCTTCATAAATGCCCTTCGGTATAGGGTACTCTTGACCTGGCCTTTTTTCAAGACGTCCCTGATCTGGTCTCGAAACGTCCGCCTTTTTTCGTCAATCGTTCTTCATTCATTCTCTCGACATGGCCAAACCATCTCAGCATACCTTTCTCAATTTTTGTCACTACATCTTCTTTCAGGCCACAACGTTTCCTTATCTCACTATTTATTATCCTGTCACTCAGTTTAACTCCTATCATACTTCTTAACGCTCTCATCTCAAATGCATTTATTCTGCTTTCATGTTTCTTCTGTCATACCCAACTTTCACTTCCGTACGTGAGTGTCGGAATGTCCTCATGACGAGCCAGACGAGCCTTGTTAGACACCTTCCGACTGTTCATAAAGGAGTGCAAAGCTCCATTCACCATGTTTCCTGCATTCACTCTTCTTTCAATATCAAAACTTTAAATATTTTTAGTATCACACAAAAACCCACGAATAAAAATTGCACCATTGTAAATTGCGCGCTCTATGAATATGCTTTTAAAAGTTGCGTTAGTCGCTTGCGTACAGAAAGTATAGCAGTCTTTACCATTTTTACATTATCCGTTTTGCAACTGTACCCTTCATTTCTAAATTAGCAAAAACAAAAAACTTATTAACTAAAAAGTTTAAAAGGAACGAAAATTAAAAAATAATTCACGATCACCTGTCGGTATGACAAAATATCGTGCGCAGTTTGTATCATCTAGGTTTAAACTAATTTACACCACTTTTCAATTTAATTTTAAAATTAATTTCTAACTTATTGATAATAATAAAATAGTTTTACGCAAAAAATAGATACATAGGCAGATCGAGAAATGAATTTCTTACGTCTAAAACACCAATCCGCTATCGATTAGCTTTTTTTTTTAACATTATTAGAATAATCTCAGAGTGGATGGATATATAATGAGACCAAATAAAAGATGGACGGATTGCGTAATAGATTGTAGGGACAAAAAATGTGTAAATGTTCAGATGACAACAAATAGAGTGGAACGAGAGAACATATATTTTGAATAAGGGCAAGAGGCAGAGTCATATTTGTTCACGTGGTTAGTTAAAAATAACTACGACATGTAGACGAACATCTGTCCTGATAAAAAATCGAGAGACAACGAGCGAGTGCTTTGTATTAATTTAAACCTAGATTTGACACAAGACCTGGAGATTATCCGTTGATTGGTGCCACATAAGCGCTTATCTATGTTACTTACGACTTGCAAAATAAACAGTCATTTTTTCTCACTTAAGTACAATTTTAATTTAACACCTAATATTGAATTTTTTAATACTGTTAAATACAATTCCTGGCCTATGTACGGTGAATTATCTGCATTATTAAAAAAATTATCATACAAGTTTTACTTACAAAGCAAATGAAATATTTTCTAATACGTTTATAAATATATATAAATATCTATTACTCGAGTTACTTGAAATTTTTTAATAGAAATTATTTAGTATATATAAATTTATCCTTTCTCAGTTATAACTAAAGATATATATTAATAATTTAATTTAACGAATGTATAGAATACACTATATATATATATCTATATATATATATATATATATATATATATATATATATATATATATATATATATATATATATATATATATATAGATATATATATATAGTGTATTCTATACATTCGTTAAATTAAATTATTAATATATATCTTTAGTTATATATATATATATATATATATATATATATATATATATATATATATATATATATATATATATATATATATATATATATATATATATCGACTGGTGAAGTCTACGCTCCGACCTGCACCCATACAGATCCAAAACCCGGTAAACTTTCAACTCGAATTGCAAAACCGCTTCGAATGCCTCGGTGACTGCGTTGACGTGGACGAGTATAATAACAGGTTCGTGGAAGCTGTTCAAACGGCCGGGTCTAAATTCTTCAAGGCCAGCCGTTCAAAAAGAACCGGAAAAATCTCAGATTCTACTCTCAAATTGATGGATGTGAGACGTCAAATGACCCTTCAGTCCCCGGACGATACTTCCCAGTATAGGCAGCTAAATAGACAGATCTCCAAGTCCTTGACTCGCGATATCCGCCGCCATAACACAGACTGTGTAAAGGCGGCTATAGAGCGTAACAAGGGCTCTAAAGTATTCGCACGAGACTTGTCTATTGGGCAGAGCCAACTGACGAAGCTGAAGACCGACGACGGCAGGATCGTTTCGTCTAAACCCGAACTTTTGAGGGAAGTCGAGAAGTTCTACGGACAGCTATACACGACCACACGGGCACCTGTTAACAACAAGGCTAAAGACCCAAGAGCCAAATTAACCCGACACTACACCGTAGATATCCCAGACGTCAGTCTGTACGAGATTAGTGTGGCCCTTAAACAGCTTAAAAACAACAAGGCGCCGGGTGATGATGGAATTACAGCCGAGCTTCTGAGAGCTGGTGGTACTCCTGTGCTTAAAATCCTCCAGAAGCTATTTAATTCCGTCATCCTCGATGGCAAAACGCCGCAGGCCTGGCACGGAAGTATAGTGGTGCTGTTCTTCAAAAAGGGCGACAAAACCCTTTTGAAGAACTTTAGACCGATATCACTTCTGAGCCATGTTTACAAGCTGTTTTCAAGGGTCATCACGAATCGTCTCGCGCGCAGATTTGACGACTTCCAGCCTCCCGAACAAGCCGGATTCCGAAAAGGTTTTAGCACCATAGACCACATACATACGCTGCGGCAGGTTATACAGAAGACGGAGGAGTATAACCAGCCACTATGCTTGGCGTTCGTGGACTATGAGAAAGCCTTTGATTCGATCGAGACCTGGGCGGTGCTTCAGTCTCTCCAGAGGTGCCACATTGATTATCGATACATCAAAGCGTTGAAGTGTTTGTATGAAAACGCCACCATGTCAGTCCGTCTCCAGGATCAGAACTCGAAGCCTATCCGACTGCAGCGGGGAGTCAGACAAGGCGATGTCATATCGCCGATGCTGTTCACTGCTGCGTTGGAAGATGTCTTCAAGCTTCTGGACTGGAACGGACTGGGCATCAACATTAACGGTGAGTACATCACTCACCTTAGATTCGCAGATGATATCGTAATCATGGCTGAAACCATGGAAGACTTAAGCCATATGCTTGATGGCCTCAATACAGCTTCCCAAGGAGTAGGTCTCAAAATGAACATGGACAAGACGAAAATCATGTCTAATGTCCATGTCGCACCTACCCCCGTAACAGTTGGGAACTGTACTTTCGAAATTGTTGACGAATACGTCTACTTGGGTCAAACGATCCAGTTAGGCAGGTCCAATTTCGCGAAAGAGGTCACTCGTCGAATCCAACTCGGATGGGCAGCGTTCGGGAAGCTCCGTAAAATCTTTTCGTCCCAAATACCGCAGTGTCTCAAGACGAAGGTTTTTAACCTATGTGTGTTGCCAGTGATGACATACGGAACGCAGACGTGGTCGCTAACTATGGGCCTTATGAGAAAGCTCATGGTCGCTCAGAGAGCAATGGAGAGGGCTATGCTCGGAGTTTCCCTGCGAGATCGAATCAGAAATGAGGAGATTCGCAGGAGAACCAAAGTAACCGACATAGCCCGGATGATTGCAAAACTGAAGTGGCAGTGGGCTGGGCACATAGCTCGAAGGACTGATGGCCGTTGGGGCAGAAAAGTCCTCGAATGGCGACCGCGTACCGGAAGACGCAGTGTTGGTAGGCCCCCCACAAGATGGACCGATGATCTGGTCAAGATCGCCGGGATAGGTTGGATGAGGGCAGCGCAGGACCGATCATCGTGGAGATCTTTGGGGGAGGCCTTTGTCCAGCAGTGGGCGTCTTCCGGCTGAAATGATGATGATGATGATGATATATATATATATATATATATATATATATATATATATATATATATATATATATATATATATATATATATATATATATATATATATATATTTAAAAACATGGAATGGTAAAAAAAATTTACATATGTAAACTACTAACACTTGCAAAAAACTTTTTTACTTTAAATTAAAATGAAATCCAATTTAAAGAAACAAAGTAAACAAATATTTATATAATTATGGAAAAAACTGTAAGATTTATCTGTTATCTCGATTAAGACTTAAATAGCTTAAGTGTTTTTTGTAATGAAAATGTTCCCGTATTAACCTAAGCCAGGAATTATAAACACAAATTTGTCCTAAAAATAAAATTTTATCATAACGAAAATAACAACCAACATCAAGTCATAATTTTCACAGACTTCCGCATATTACTGACACATCTTAGTATATTAACTTAGTAATTAAACACACATATTATATATATATATATATATATATATATATATATATATATATATATATATATATATATATATATATATATATATATATATATATATATAATTATATAATATCTATTATATAATATATATATAATATATAATTTTCCTTACGCCTAATTATTATCAAAATTTTAAAAAATCACAATTTTGAACTTTCTTTGTCCTGAAATACGTTTTCAATATTAACGCAGCATATCATGTCACAAGAAGCGAGTCAGTTTTGTAATTGTATTATATTATATACCATAGCATAGACTGAAATAATAGTATATATAGAGACAGTGTATTACCGTTTTCAAACATTTAACCAAGTGAAATAACAAGTCAAATTAATAAAGATTCTGATACAAAATTATAATAAAAAAGCATTATTGTCTCAAACTGAATCCAGACTTAGTATAGTGCTAGCCAACTAAATCCATCGCTTTTTTCCTCCGCCAGGGCCATTTGGGTAAACTCACGGATGACTAAACTATTCTAATCAATTGGTTATTTTTGAACAAAACTAGTAGTAATAAAAAACAAGGGTAAGTAAGTTAGCAATTATCACAAGATAGCAAAATTCAATTTAAGTTTCTTTTTAGAATTAATTTGTTTTTTTTTTAGATTAATAAAAAAAACTATCATGTCTCATCCATATGGTTATATGCTATAAAACAGTTTAGATTAATATAATAAATAATGTAACTAAATATATATTCACAGCACAAACATATCACTAAATATTATGGTTAAAATTCGAGTACATTCAATTTATGGTAAGACTAATTTCATGTCATTTATTAGCCCTATGACTGAAGCACGGGGTTTACGGCTTAATCATTTTTGAATCTGACGCATTCATTACGCTATTGAAGACACTTTTATTTTCTATCCGTGCAGGAGCGGAGAAAGAATACTGACCTCTGCGGCCTATCGTAAAAGACGACCTTTTAACCACCGTAATAACTTTGTGTTGTGTCCCTGTACCCTTATGGGACAGCAGCGTGTTCAAGATGCCACTGGCGTTGAAAACACCCATAGGCGACGGTAATTGCTAAAGTCTAAGCGGGCCGTCAGCAAGTCTGCTGTCCCACTGCAATAAAAAAAAATTTACTCAATCTCGGTTGACAAACCAAATGAAGTAGGTAAAACTAAACATTTTTTAGATATTTTTCGACGCCCTAAAATAAATTACGATGAGATCAATTTAGCACCAAAAGATAAGTTTCAAATATTGGTAAAATTGCTAGCTAATTTGTTTCACGGGATAAATAGACACATTACTGGCAATATTTAACATATTCTTTTTGCAAATTTTACTAACTTGGGAAAATATTTATCTTTTTTAAACATTGCATGAATTTACCGTGCAAAATAATTGCAACAAGCGGCATATTGATATATTAATGGCAATAAAATAATGTATAGTCTTATCATAAAAATATCGAATTACTTAAATATAATTAATGTCATACGCTCTTAAATTCTACATGCCTCTGTATCTTATATGTACTGGATGTATTTTTTGAGTATTAATAAAACAAGTAATTTAAAAAATGTTATAAATGACGTCATGTATATACTGACGTTGCCGACCAGTCTGAACACATCAGATTGTAGTCATAATTCTAGCCTTCACCCTATTATCGCTAAATTTGTATAGGTTTAACGTTTTACACGAGTATAAAGAAAATTGTCTCTGTTTGAAAAGGTGTCCGTTAATTCATCAAAGTCCGTTAAATTAGTATAAATTTTAAATGAAATCGCCAAAAGCTATTATAGTGCGATCAAGAATTTGCTACTCTGCATAATTCAATTCGTCATCTAAATCTACATTTTTAGCTATAACTGCAATAGCACCAGTCTGACGGATATTTGAATACAACATACGACTGGATATTAGTTTAATTCCTCCCCATATGTAACGTTTTTTTTTATATTTTTGATCTTAGTGCCTTAATTGTTTTAATTCGTAGATAGTGTATTAAAATAGCTCCAACGGTCATCATCGTGCCAGCGTTCAATCCCGGTTGAACTTCCGGGTTCAACTTAACCTTCCGCTTCGGTGCCCGAGGTCCACTTTCTGATTTTTTCTACTCCACCGCAATACGTGGTCGTACCAACGAAGCCGACACACCTGTAATTTATCCGCAATGTCACGGACATGAAGACTGCCGCGAATGCGGGAATTCCCATGAAGGAATTCCATGGTAATAAAGTTGACAAAATATATACGAAACAATCGCATCATAAACATACATAAAGCCCGATTGTTTAATATTTTCTAATGTTTTTTTACGCAATGAGGAAGTAAATGAAATGCCACATTTAAAATTCACCAGAGTTATTTAAAAAACAATGTATATTAATACATCTGTTATTATTCGGATATCGAGTGACCACTGGAAAGCAACCTATTCGAAACAAGCTGATACATAACTACAAACCTAATAACGAGACAACTTTAATATCGAGCGTGTGTAGAGATTGTATAAAAATCCCAAACCCCAAATCCTAATACAATTTGTTTTGTATTGTTTATTTGGTAAATACATCATAGTCAAAGAAGTAAATATTTGTGTCTAAATTTAACAATTTTAAATTTCAACAATAAAGCGCGCGAAACTGTATGCATATATAAAAAATATATAATTTTTCGTCTTATTCTAAATTTTGATTTGAACTCTGTTTCTAAGATAATTTTAATTTTATAAAACGCGTATTAGTCCGCTTTTGTACAATTTAATTACCGCAACTACAAATAACTTTTTTACTATAAAATATTCGATGTTTTTTTTTATTAATTGTAAATTCCATCACAGTGATGTTTCATATATGAAGAGCGGTTTCAAAAGGTTAATTTTAAAGCATGCAATGGATTTTTCTGCCACCAATTTGATAATTGGGATATAACAACCAATGTGGTGGCAATAAAGACCCGTTAAGTCTAAGTATTACAAATTTGAATTTATAAAAATATATATACGCTTTTGTACGTTGTATTTTGTAATTTGTACGTTCGTATGAGTAAAACTGGCTACTTAAATATATTATATTATACATATCCATAAATATCAATATTCATATTATTAAAATTTTTAATTTTATTCTCCAAAATATAAACCAATTTTAATAAAATATTTTTCAAAATAATAAAACTACAAATATGAAACATTGAAAAGCATTATGATAAATTTGTATTGAGTATGTCAGAAATGAAACTTATGTCCTGAATATAATATAATTTTCAAAATTAATTTTTCGCCTGATATAAGGAATATTAACATATTTTTCATTATTATGGATTATATAGTATTTCAATGTAATCTTAATCAACCTAAAATTCAACGCAATGTTATGGGTTTAATTCCCCTATTTGTACAACCCTTGTACAACTTTTCTCGTTAGATTTTTTATAATATTTTATAATTGACTTATTATAATCCACGCCTTATATTCCTTATCGTCTATGATCGTCATAAAGCATCGAACCCAGTTGTGGACTATTTAGAATTATAATGATATGGATGGATGCAATAATCTAATATCGATTTAATGTTGCCAGTTACACTTTTACCCTATTCCCGACTTACTTCACTATGGTGAGAACGTTTGGATCATCTTCAATGATTTTTTCGAGAGTTGGCAGATCTATACGGGCAAGACAGCAGATATCATCGATGGAATGTTCACCATTGAACAGACGACGAATTCCGGAAACGGACTCCACGTGATTGTTGAATGCATTCGGCCGGGGATTCGATCGAATGTACACCGGGTAACTGAAAAGGCCACTCCCTTCTTAAATCACAGATATGTATGAGAATAATTTTTAAGGTTTGATTGTACAGTTATACATTTGTTACGTTTTTTACGATTTCGTTGTGAGATCAATGCATAGCAGGTAGATGAGATTTCACCTCCTGATTATGTAAACTAGCCTTAATTTAGGTGGGGTGAATACTGAAAGGAACAATATCGCGTGGAATTCTGTAACGCTCGCTACGTGTCTATATTCAACCTCCATGAAGACCAAACTCTACAGCGTGCGCAATTGGTTTCAGACACTCGAATCTTTCTTATTAGCCATACTAAAACATTTTAACTGTAGCACCAGTGCAACAGTTCCTCTGCAAGCAGACCCAAACCGGGAAGAGGTGATTTGCCCACTGCAAACATCTCTCACCAACAACTCCTCTCTCTCTCTCATACAATCCACTGTTCTCTCTTTTTGTCTCATCTTACAGGTGTTATTATTATGTAACGATTCCCCATCAAATATTTTAATAATAAATATAAATAAATATGTTAGACTATCATTTAGTTAAAGATGGATACATAAAGTGAGTACAGTAAAGATGGATAGAAAAATAAAGTTCAATTACCTTTTTAAACCTATGATAAGTTCGTGAAGCTGAGCAAAGACAATAAGACGTCGTACGTCGAAGTTGACCCCGTCACTGTTTGTGAATCTTTCGCACACAGTTTTCAGGGTGGTCCCTTGTTTCAGGGCACATAAAAACTTAATTATACTCGATAGAGTTGGCTGAAAAAAAAATTGAATTTTACATTAAATAATTAATAACCGGAGCGGTTATTGTTAGAATTTTTAACCTATCTTTGTTGTTTAACCAGCATTATTGTATTCTATCATCTAGACAACAATTATAGTACTAGGGTTTCGTAAAATTAACTTTTAGCTAGGGACATTGCACTTATGAGTCACACGGGCGTTGCGTATGTTGTGAGTTCTCAGAAGCTACCACTCCACATCGCTGGCCGTGACATTATTCTACATAATATTTTTTCTTGCGTAAGATCTATTGCAACGTAAAATAATTATTTCGTATTGAGACTGTTACCACTGTTACGTGTTTTATATTTTAATCGAAAAATTTATTTCATGTATTCTTTTTTATAATGTATGGTTAAATATCAAGACAGTTTTGAAACACTCAACAAAATTTAATTGCAGTCCTTTGTAAATATATAAATCAAAAATATATTCACATAATACAATAAGAGAGATCATTGCCAATTACAAACACATATTTGCTTCCACTGGATTACGTCCACCTTATTCTAGAAATTTCTCCCTGATGCATCGTACAATATGGGATTATTTTAAATATTATAAATATTCTTCGCGGCCAGGAGTGTTGGCAATGCAAACGTTCATAGATGACCAATTGCTACCAGGTGGGCTGTTGGTCTATCTGCTGAACGGTCTGGTCATAATAAACACTCCATCGCACCTTATAGCATCTGAATGTTTATTTTATTGGTTAGAAAATCATAAAAAAATTAATTAATACATTAAGTTTTTAGCAACAGCTACTGTCACCCGATTACATAACTTTACCCTACCCTACCCTTATGGGACAGCAGCGTGTTCGCGATGCCCCTGGTGTTGCTAACACCTATAGGCGACGGTAACTGCTAAATTCTAAGCGGGCTGTCAGCCAGTCTGCTGTCCTACGCAATAAAAAAAAAACTTTAAAAGAAAAATTCGAGCGATACACGTTATGTGCCTGTGAGGTACCAAAAGAATTAATCCCCTGTTTAATAATTTAATAATAAACACACCTTTTAGATGTGTCCCTAATTAACTTGGGTATCCCTTTGTGATTGGTGACCGGAGCGAACACTTTGAAGACGATTGATTAATAATAATAATGAATATTTATTTCCTGACAAAAACATTGACAAACACTGGTTTGAAGTCCCTGACTGCTGAACTAGATACAAAAGAAGACCTATGTGACAGCAGTCAGTGTCTTCCCTCGATTGGTGATACAATAATTATATTAAGGCAAATATGTTAGTCAAGCCCATAACTTAGTTATAGGCACAAGAAAATAAGTAGATACAATATATTAATACTGAGGTGAGAGTACAAAAAACATGTTCGTGAGCGCGCGCACGCGTGTGTGTGTGTGAGAGAGAGAGAGAGAGAGTGTGTGTGAATGTGTGCGGCGCAAGCGTGTGTGCATGTGTTTGTACGGGTGTGTGTTAAGGCAGAGATACATACACATATATATACAACCACACTAACATATTTGTAAATACATACATATATACATTACAAGCTTTAGCATAATATTGGTGGATTGGTAAGTATATATCCCAATTACCTTTTTTTTGCATTCCATTCCCTGAGTGATGTATTTGAGACACGACATTTGAAGTTCCTGTTCTCTGAATATCCGTTTCAGATTCGGTGTAGCACGATACATATTGCTGAACTTCAAAACAGGTATTAATGTCACCTAAAAAAATGGGTGCAATTCACATATTATGGCAGAAGTCAAACTTCAGAAAAGTAGCCCACGAGAGAATGAGATAAATACAGGGTATCAGGAGTATTAGAATAATTATAAGGTGTATTATTTTTAGAATATCTTTTTTACCAAGATCAAAAATTATTTTATATTTTAATGCAATTACATTTCATATATTATTATACTACCGGCACGCTATGATGGCCGTTTTGACGTTTGTCCACTCATGAAGTTTCATATTAATTAGTAATTAAATTTGAAGGAGCAAATTGCTGTTCTTTATTGTCAATAGCGACGTGCAGTTAGTCATAAAATTTATTGAACGTATTATTTTAGGATACAAAATTTATTTATTACATTGATTTCTAAACTATATATATTAGGGTCCCGCGAACATCTATTTTTTTTTTTTAATTTTTATAAGATTATAATTATTGGTGTACTTATTTACCACAACTCTGCATTTGTTTTTCGAAAATCAAAATTTTAAAAAATGAAATTTAATACGCTCGTCACATAGGATCGCTGGCCACACAACTACTACCTCCGGCAAACCTGCGTCAATGCTCTATGCAAAACAAATCTGATTAAATATAGCCTTTTGTAGCACCTTTTTTGGTCTCTTTTTGTATTAATTTGTTTCTTGTGAGCATATAAAGTATGTACATTCATTTTCATTCCAATATTCAGATCGTTCAAATATATTAAGTAAGAAATTATATTTTTATTTATTAAACCTTTTTAATCAAGCACTACTTGCAATAAAAACTTATAGATTTCATTATATTTTTTTCGAGAATAAATTGACATTTTACATCACTATTGTAATATCTCAAAACGACCATCATAGCGTGCCGTTAGTATAAAGTATAAAAGCTACGAAAGTCTAAACAAAGACGACATGAAGATTATAGGAAACACTGTACACTTGTATTCTATCTCATTCTCTCGTAAGATCTTTTTTATCCGTGCAGAGGCAGAGAAAGAATACTAACCTCTACGGCCGGGGTCAGCCTGTTGTAAAAGGCGACAAAACAACCCACCCTAGCTACGTGGTAGGGCCCCAAGCCCGTCTGGATGGCGACCACCTTTGGTCTTATGTATGCCGTCATAATAACCTTGTGTTGTGTTCCAGCATTAGTGACCCAAGTTCCTGTACCCTTATAGGACAGCAGCGTGTTCGCGATGCCACTGGCGTTACAAACACCCATAGGCGACGGTAACTGCTAAATTCTAAGCGGGCCGTCAGCCTGCCTGCTGTCCTACAGCAATAAAAAAAGCCAGTATATAAAAAAATATACTATCGAGACTAAAATATCTAAAATCACTAAAACATTTTATGAAAAATATATTGAAAAAAATAAGGTGACACAATTGTAATATTAAGAACACAAAAGTTTAGATAATATATAAAACTTTTAACTCTACCTACTTTTCTACTCGTCTACAACAGCTACATTCATATCATACACTGTATCTACACCAGCGCCCTTAGGGCCCGGCCATTAATCACGTGATGTTCTTTTTTTAATTATTAACCCCCCCCCCCTTGGTGATACCTGGTGAGGTTTAAGACTACCCCCCCCCCCCATATCACGTGTATGTTTTAGTACCTATAAAGAAGCTTAATTTTAAGTATCATCTAATTTTATTATAGAAAATTAAAGACTACAATAATAACGTTTAGAGGTAGACAGAAAGGTTGCAGGTTGTTTTTGACTGACGTAAAAATAATGAAAGAAATGCGAAAAACGTTTTTATACTAATACATGAAAAATGAACATAATTTAATGTACAGTATCCTCGGACCACGGATTAGCAAGATTTTCTTCAACACCTATAACTGGATAAGCATCTTGCAAGTCAGTTGTTGGCACAGTGCTAAATTCGATATTATACGCGTTTGCCGAAAAAATAAATACACGTGATATATTATTACACCCCCCCTCCCCTTGTGATATTTCGTGATTTTTATGGACCCCTCCCCCCCCCCCCCTTTGGAGCCTCACGTGATTAATGGACAGCCCCTTATGGCGGATTGTTGAACTTGATTTTATCACAGAATCATTTGAGTTTATTTAGCATTAAACAATATAAATAAATAAATATTATTTTCATATTAAGCTTTCTGGAATCATCAAAAGTATAAATCCTTATTTACTATATATAGAATACAATTTATAAATAAATTATACTCACAACTCCATAATAAACCAAATTCTGAATGCAGGACTTCACCAGTGTTTTGTCAACATTTGTATCAGCGGCGATTTTAGATATGTAATTATATCCGTCGATATGCGGCAACAGCTAAAACAATAAGAAAATATATTTATTTAAGTCATTAACTGCGGAAGTGCACTAGTTTCTATCAGAAAACAATCCCAAGTCAGTCCCACCTGCGAGTTATTTTTGCCAATAAAAGAAATGAAGAAATTTCCACAAGAAAATTCTCTTTTCTAAATTTGAGGGCAAACATAAGTAGTTTATATCCGTGCAGGGGCAGAGAAAGAATGCTGACTTCTGCGGCCGGGGTCTCGAACTGAGTAAAATTGAGTAAATTCTAAGTGGACCGTCAGCCTGTCTGATGTCCTACAGTTATAAAAAAAGTAGCTCACTGTGTGAAAACAACAAATCTACTAGTCCCACTCAGTTAAAGCGCCCAACATCTGGTCCCCGGTAGAACAGCTTGTTTACTAATATATTTTTTTATTGCTGTAAGACAGCAGACAGGCTGACGGCCCGCTTAGGATTTAGCAGTTACCGTCGCCTATAGGTGTTTGCAATGCTAATGGCATCGCGAACACGCTGCTGTCCCATAAGGGTACAGGAACTTGGGGTCACTAATACCGGAACACAACACAAGGTTATTATGGCGGCATACTTAAGACCAAAGGTGGTCGCCATCCAGACGGGCTTGAGGCCCTACCACGTAGCTAGGATGGGTTGTTTTGTCGCCTTTTACTAACCTCTGTGGCCGACCCCGGCCACAGAGGTTAGTATTCTTTCTCCGCCCGTGCACGGATAATAAATATAAATAAGAATAATAAATATTCTGTAATAGTTTTAAAATAAGCTGGAGAGCACTTGTTTTAGTATACTACTGATAATGAGAACCTAAACATCAACTCCGAATTCCCCATCATTAATGACGTATCACATTAACGTACACCACTACGAGTAGATGGCAACGTTTGACAATTCAGGCAGTTACCTCGCTCTTGCTGGTTGAGAGGTTAATATAAACGGACATATGACAACAATTAAATAGTTTTAAATTATTTCTTATCTATATAACACTACTTATATACGTCATTTATAAATGAATATATATCTTATATCTTTAAACGAGCAATTCTTGTATATCTATAATTGGAATCTCGGAATCGGCTCCAACAATTTTCATCAAATTTAGTATACGGGGGGTTTCGGGGGCGATAAATCGATCTAGCTAGGAATCATTTCTAGAAAATATCAAAAGGTGGCGTTTGAGTAGTCCCAATTTAAACTGAAAAATTACTCTACCTGACATCTATCGGCGAATAATAATACTATTTTTTTAAAATTGCTTTAACGACACAACACTAAAGCTATTCCAGCAGATGGCGTTGTTACACGAAGTCAATGAGTGTTTGCTTTGAGGTTAGACTAAGAAAATCAATTGTTAATTTCCAAAAAAAATAAAAATACCGAGCAAAGCTCGGTCATCTGGATATTTATACATAAACACTGCTAAGTTCAGGGGCGAATTAAGAATACTGACCTCTGTGCCCTGTCGTAAAATGTGACGAAACCACCCTAGCTAGGTGGTAGGGTTCCAAACCCGTTTGGATGACAACCAATCCTGGTCTAATTTGTATGCGGCAATAATAACCTTGTGTTAAATTCCGGCAAGGCACGATAGCTGCTTATTAAATAGGCAGTCAGCCAGTTTGCTGTTCCTCAGCTACGAAAAAGCACCCCGACTCGGATATAGACCCCGGGACTACGTGGCCATTCCGACGTGCGAATACCATTACACTATGAAGATCGTCAATATTTTTATATAACATCCTCAAAAATCTACAAATCTATTCACCTGTTTCGTGGTTAAATCCCAATCAGAATCTAAATCCAAATCGGCATATTTTTTTCCAGAGTTCGTGCTCCCTGCCGCTTGCGTAGGCTCGACCTTCTTTCCGGGCCCTTTACATGGGAGCCCAACAGATGCGAGTATCACTGGGACATCATAATCGTTCACCGACGGTGGATCTTTTCTGATCTCGAGCACTTTCAGATGCATCACTGTCTCACCCTCTATATTAAAAATCGTATTTTCAATATTAAAAATAGTATATTGTAAATTAAAAATTTATCTCATTTTCATTCTTCTATGATAAAATTATATTTAAATTTATATATAGAGCATTGAGATCAAACCAAATCTGTACATGGTATATAATATATAATATTATAGCATAATTGCCATGTACCAACAGTGAACAAAAACATTATGAGGAAATCAGAGGATACAGAGATCACCGGTATGTGTAACTGCCAATCTGCCTTGGACAAGCATAGCACGTATACTGTCCATTCCCTCCAGGGGGAGGACTTGAGCCCAGCAGTACAGTGTTATGAGCGGATATTATTATTTGAGCTTAGATATTAACTAAGAGAATGTGCTATAAAAAGTGCATTCGCTATGCTGGCGTTGGCTTGACTACAAAATGGAAAAAAAAAACAATTTCGCAAAGCAGCTAGATATTCAGCGGTGTTAAAAACAATAACAAGACATTGTTTCTCTTACTTCCATTCAAAGGGTATCGAAGTAATACAACAATCATCTCTGTATAAACGAAATATTATCAATTTTATATTATGGCTCCAACATTAAGTAGTAATTTAACTGTTCGGATGCAAGGGTAATTAAATAAATAAATGATAAATAAACAGTGCAACAATTGAATACAAACAGAGACAAGATAAGTTAATGAGTAAACATGGTCCATGACCCATGATAACGCCCGATATATCCAAGCGTATCTAAAGGTTATTAAAAAACAGCCATTACATTGTAACTCACAAAGTCAAAAGATCCATTTAAAATATCATAAAGTCAAAGAAAGGATAAAAAAGCGAGCAATAGTTGTGTTGATATTATTTTATAAAATTAATAATCACTTAAGTTAAACACAAATAAATCTAAAATAATTAAATAACTGACAATACTTTGTAGCTTGAATAACTTAATTCTTTATTCATACTCACCAACAATAGTGGCCTTACGGTGAGTGTTTAGATCATGTAGGAGATGGGCCAGTAGAGTAGGAAGTTTGTTTGTTCCACTCGATACGAATCCAGATTCTTCCTCCATAAATGTCTGGTGAATATAAAAGGCATGAGACATTTGTAAGATGAATGTACATATTCTACTAGAGTCATAAATATATTTTATTGTCACAAAAAACTCATATATCCAGTATTGATTTGCATTTTACCAGACAGGCAAATAGCCCGCCCACCCTTGCATGTGGTCACCGTCACCTATGGACATTTGCAATACCAGAGGCATTAGAGGCAGCAAGCTGGCAGAGCTTCGTAGAAAATTTTTAATGTATTTTTTTAATAACCCCATATATATTGTACCGTGCTGAAAAAACCTCTCATTCCAAATCCTGAGAATGCACAACATAAACGTTCTTGAGAAGTGTTTCGTAGAATAAAGAAGAGGCTCCAAGAAATGGGGATGAACACCCAGCCGATGACGGGCAGTGCGGTGGTAAAAAGACGACGAGGGCACCATTCTAAATAGCCCATTAAAAACATTCCCCTTGTACGGACGGTAAAATACGCAAGTCTCGTCAAGTTCAAGCATGTCTAGAACGTGTGTGAGTATGAGATCATCAACAACGCAAACTGCACGGCGTTGGATGGAATCTAGAGGATTCAGCTAACAGTGCTCCAGCCTATAAATGTAAGAAGTCCTCCATATGCGACCTGACCTGTGCTTTGTTATACTGAGAGACTGGTTTAGCGCATCCAGCTTTTAGGCGACAAGCTTAGCTCTGCCCTCCAATTGTCTCCTAAACTGCACATCATTTGTGACCAAGGATCCCAATACTGCTTGAGATGGAGAGAGGAATTGATTGGAACTGCGGCGCAGGTGCGAACGGGGTTTTCTTAGCTGAGAATGCGCAGACTTCAAAGGACTGAACTGGACAAGGTTTTGTCTTGTAATAAAAGTAGACAGAATGATACAAGGCTGTTGAGTTTTATATATATGTACATACAGGAGAAATATTCTTTAAATTTACAGCAGTAGTTGGGTTGAGTATGTTTATGAAATTGCTACTTGGGTTTTTTACTTTTTTAGGAATTTTTTTTACTAAAAATACTTACCAAATGTTCACTGAGCTTCATCACGACAGGTTCATATTGCTCAGTTCTAGACCAACTATCGAAGACAAAACACAGGTTGAACAAATAAACATTACGCTCGTATCGGGCACTGTCAATACGTATGGGGCATCCAACTATTTTGTGGCCGCTGGTATTTCTGAAAAATAAACAGGGATAATAAAATTTGTCAATTACTATCCAATTGTCCATACACGAGAACGCTCATCATATGTAACCATCATCATCATAATCTTAGCCTTTAATCTTGGTTGCAATCGGTGCCCGAGGTCTGCGCTTTTCATCAGGGGCTTACCGACTTTTTCCTCTCGACTTCGCACGGTCTTCGGCATCCATGGTAGTCATATCATCCTTTATGATGATCCAAAGTGTGAAAGATATGTAATTCAGTAAATTAAAAAATATAGTTTAAAAAAACAATAATAATTGTCATTTTGAAAATATCTTAAAAAGCACCCCACGCTTTTCTACAAAAAAATTACTTTTTTTGTTAATCCCACTATCCTTAATTTAAATTTATTGAAAAAATTATTTTTTACTTTTTAGTTTGATTTTTTAAAAAAGCGTGTTTTTAGTTTTTTTGACTATATTTTTTTTTTTACTTTTTAGTTTTATTAACTATAAAATAATAGCGTGATAATATAAATTATTTGTTGTCAATATCCAATCGGTAAATATTTTTATTAATATAACGACATCTTCTGGCAATGTTCTGGCAATTACGCTCCAGATGGCGTTTCGGTAGAATTTTGATTTTATTGTTCAAAGTAAGTGAATATTGAGTCGAATTCCGAAAAATTCCATTACTTAAAGGTCAAGTTAATAAAAAACATATAAAAAAGAACAAAAATGCACCGTTACGCGATTTTCCTAGACGGTCACCCATCCAAGTACTGACCGCGCCTGCGCTCCTTCACTTACGTGATCGGACGAGAACCGAAAATTCATTAATCCTGAGGATCCTGATAAGGATAATGATACAAACTACACAGATTATTGCATTGTCATCGGCCCTCGATATATCTACAAAGTTTGAGCGAAATTTGGCCGTTTAAAGTGGGTCAAAATCATCCCCAAAGGAGTCGGTTACAAGCATACAAGTGAAGCTAATATAAAGCGTGTAAAATGGAATTGGAAATGCATCATATACTGTTTAAAATACCCAAAATTTTGAAATTGGTGATATTATCAATTGTGAGTGCACTAACTAATTCAAAATTACATAATACGAAATCTCATGAAGCGCTAGAAAGACTTAATATTTATGACATTGCTGGTCACAAGATATCATGAATTATTTAAAGTAATTTCAAACAAAATCAATGGCAACCAACAGATCACTGAAAACATGTAAATTATTAATTTTAACAGTTACTTACATTGTCATTGTACATTTTTCTATTTGTAGTTTAGGAATTATGTATGCACTGATTGTATCGAACGCATCTTTTGTTATGAAATCTTCAGGGAACTGGAACAAGTAATGAACATGTAGGTACATTAAAACCATATTTTAGGATTTATCTGCGTTTATTTCATTAACTACTGTCACAATGCTTTCATAAGCCATCCTCTATGATTAAACCAGTAATATAAATATCTCTAATAACCGCCCCATCGCACATAAGAAAATGCGCATTATTTATTGGCTAGGATAACATAAAAAAAAATATTGCATTCTTAGTTCTGGAGTAATAAATGCAAAAATTTATTATTTCGAAAATATTTCAAGAAATGTGCTGTGTTTAGATATTCATCATTTGTCTTAGAAATCGAATGGCAGGTCATAGTGCGTAATGTAATTTGACCTGCGGTCAATAGCATAACAGGATGTAGAAGAAGAAAACATATCATCACGAGGGAATAATCACAAACCAGAAGTGTATTATGCACATTCCGCCTCTTAGGGGCTCGCGCCGGTGTACTGTGTGACTCTGGCACAATGCACCCGTGAGCCTCCATAGTTAACTAGGGGGAACATGTAGCTGGTATACCCTCAAACAAGCCATTATTACTCTACTGCTTGATATCCCAGGATACGCTTTCATGTGCGCCTCGGACCCGGATGGATGTAGACCTATCAAGAAATATTTTTAATACATACTTTTATGAGAAAAATAGGTAGGAATCATAAAATTTCGTATAAAAAACGATTCAATGAGTTGTTATATGGAAAACCTTTAAAATTTAACAACTATTTTAAATTTCACTAACCTAAGGACGTTTGTAAAATGTGTTTATAAACATTTTGAGAAAGAAAAATACATTCATGTAATAAATTGGAAAACCCATTTGTTTGTGTTTCTATTTGAACAGCAAAGCCATAGAGCGCTTTGCTCTATGGCGTATGTTATCATCAGGACATACACTTGTTTTCCAATATTTGGAATGACTAATGTTGACATACTTTTTTAATATCTTATAATTGTATATTAGTATTGTTATAAATATATATTTCAACGCAGTAAACAGTTAAAGAAACATCATGTAACGAGGACAATTGCAGTTTAGAACCTAGGTCCTACAGCTCACAACGAAACAGTTTATCAAAAGCCTAGTAACTTGGCTTACTTGATATCATACAAAAATAACATGAATAAATGTAAAGTACACTGTATCAATAGATTTATAAATTAAAGTAATAAATTACTTATCATATGACCCGTCAAGCACAGTATTTTCAAACAAGAAATTGCAATTAAGATAAAATGTGCAACAAAACAACATGTCAGTGAACTGATAGTCCTTGTGTGACATTCAATAATATATACAATTTATGCTATTGCTATATGATGGGTGGTCAATAAATAGTGATAACGTGATACATTCTCCTTGGAAGCCAAATAAAATACAGGCAGGCATAGCCCAAGAAGTCATTTGTTTGCATCATGTTGGAACATGTTCTTAAAAATGGATAAAATTGTAGTTCAAACGATAATAAAATATTAGGTCTTTACATATGAAATTGCCATTTTGTATGAAAAAATGTAAACCAATTTTTTTTCATGTATTTTTTATTTGTATTAATCGAAGTAATCACCCATGCAATCAATGCATCTTTGTCAACACAGTGGCAGTTTATTGATGCCCTTCTTAAAGAAATCAGCTGGACGGGAGGCAACAAATTCTTCAAAGGCATTTTGTACTGCCTCTCGGGTATTGAATGTTGAAGTTTGAATTTTTTTCCCGCCAAGAAGTTATCCAAATTCTGGAAAAAGTAGTAGTCTGTAGGCGCAAGGTCTGGTGAGTAGGGCGGATGACGGAGAACTTCCAACCTCAGTTCTTGCAACTTGGAGACCGTCTGCTGTGCAGTATGAGGTCGCGCGTTGTCGTGCAGGAGCAGCGGAGACGAGCGATTGACCAATGCTGGTTGGAGATGTGCCTGCTTCTCCATCATTGTGTTCAGTTCTTCACAGTACACATCTACAGTAATGCTCACCCTGTTTGGTAAGAAGCTGTGATGAATCACACCGGCGCTAGACCACCAAACAGTGCCCATCACTTTTCTAGGGGTAAGTTTTCGTTTAGGGCATTGTTTAGGTGCTGAACCAAGATCCAACCAACTTGCTGAGCGCTTGCGGTTATCAAACAGAATCCATTTTTCATCGCAGGTAACAATGCGGTTCAAAACTCCTTCATTTGTGTGTCTGTTGAGCAATGCAAGGCACATCTCGACGCGTAATTCGCGCTGGCGATCATTGAGTTCGTGGGGCACCCATTTGTCAAGCTTTCTTACCTTGCCAATTTGACGCAAATGGATCAATATTGTTTTGACGCTAACGTCGAAAGCTGCTGCTAATTCAGTCGTAGATGTGTATCATCAGCTTCCACAATCGCCTTTAATTCGTCATTGTCGACCAGTCTTCGGACGATCGCGAGGTTAATTTTTCAGGTCGAAATTCCCAGAACGGAAGCGAGCAAACCAATAACAGGTGGTGCGTTGGTTTGTAGTGTTAGCTCCGTAAACGTCGTTATTGTTGCGTGCCGCTTGTGCCGCGTTGCTGCCACGACGGTTACTCATATTCCATAATTAATGGAATTTTTAACGTATCCATGACGAAAAAAATTGAAATGCGATGAAAATGTAACACTAATCAATAAACAAATGACTACTTTTAGAAAAAGAATTCCATGTTTTTAAAATAAAATGAATTTGAAATTAGAATTCTTATCCAGACAAACATTATTTTGATTTGAAATGGCCAGTACTGCAGAACGGCAATTTCATAGGTAAAGACCTATTATCTCTGCTTGAAAATTTTTACTATAGAGCTGGTAAATCAAGACTTGAGAGCAACATTAAGGGTTCATGCTCCTCCATATTCTACAGTTGCCCAGAGAGAGGAAGAACTTCCATTACGACGACCCCCGCAGGGGCGCCCTACATCAGTAGTGACTGAACAAATGATTAAAAAAAATCGAAAAAATTGTCTTGGCAGATTGTCGTGTTACTGTTTGTTAAAAGAAGATTTCTATAGGAAGTGTCCATTATATTATACACAACCATTTGTGTATAAAAAAAAGTGTCAGCGCGCTGGGTGCCCAGAATGCTTTCTGACGTGCAAAAACAAATGAGACTGAGAATTTCACAAGATGTTTGGATTTGTTATAACAAGATCTTGACCGGTTTTTGGCTCGATTCATAACTATGGACGAAAGATGGCTTCACCATTATGACCTGGAAAAGAAATAACCGTCATCTTCAACTCCGAAGAAATTTAAGGTGATTCCGTCCGCCTGTAGATCATGGGTTCTTTTCTGGGACAGCCAAGGGGTGATAATGATCGAATACATTAACCATGGAGCCACTATTACGGGTACTTAGAACGCAGGACAAAATTAAATATCAGTTGCATGAGGAAATACGCAAGCGACGGCGTAGCAAATTCGGTAAAGTTGTTTTGTTTCACCAAGATAACGTCCCGCGCACAAGTCCAGAGTCGCGATGGCTGCCATACAAGAAGCTGGCCTCGAATTGATGGAACATCTATATTCACCGGACTTAGCTTTTCATGGTTAAAGGAACATATCAGGAGCCATAAATTTGAAAATGATGACGCAATATTCGCCGCGGTACACAATTTTTTAAAGGATCAGGAAGCAGATTTTTCAATAAGGGAATTTGTAGCTTTAAAAAGAAGATATACAACATGTACCTGAAAGATGACAATGTCGAAAAAAATAACTTTTGATAAAAGATAATTGCTTCATACTCATCATCACTTTTTATTGAACACCCCTACTAAAATATTTTTTGTTGCTAAAATGAGTTTTGGAGATGCATATTATTATGCAAACAATAATTTTTTTCGTTTTGCTAACTTAGGTTGCAGGGTTCAGTCATCATCGTCATCATCCTAGCGTTAGTCCCGGTTGCCACCGAAACTTTCGTTTCGGTGCCCGGGGTCCGCTTTCCGACTTTTTCTAGGTTGCAGGGTTCAGTGATAGGAACATAATTGTTCTGACAATCTGACTTGCTATTACTTATAATGTTAACTACATTTCTCATCTAGAAATATTAATTTTGAGCAAATATTGCAAAACAATCGTGAATGAAAAACTATAAAAATTTGGAAGGTCTAAAATTAACAAAAAGAACGTTTTGTTGTCAGTCAATTGTTGTACATTATTGGACGTAGGGCTCCCTAAGTTTGCACCAAAAACTTAGGGTCACTTGCATTTCCCATGCAGCACTGATCGGCAACCTTGCGCTGGTCATTGGCCTGATGGGACATCCTATGCCACTTTCGCCTAGACACTGTCTCCACTCCAAGACAGGTTTGCTCCAAATTTTTTTAGAGTGGATTTACTTAATAATTGATGTTACACCATTCCATCTTGTAATTCTCTTTACAAGGTGCATACAAGAAGTATTTAATTATTTTTTATAGAAGATTATTAATCGATTTATAATGTGTAATATATCACACTAGCCGTTCCCGCCCGCTTCGCTGGTCGAATAACAGAAAAAAGTAAATCGTAAAAATTTTAGAAGTTTTCGTACGTTTCGTGCGCTACACCGCTTGCCCCCACTTCTTCGCGGAGAGTTATGAAAATTGTTGTTTCTTAAAACTTTAATAACTTTATATTAAACTAGCTGTGCCCGCGACTCCGTCCGCGTGGAATAGTGACTTTGGGCAGAATTTTTTGGATACATCTTATGGTATATTTTGGATTACAAACCCTATAAACTTGAACCTACAAAGTCCAGCCTAAGCTGAACCCTATTTTATATGATTGATTATATAAATGATGATAATACTTAAATTGGAATTTAAAAGGAGACGGCTCATTTCTGCCCCACAGCAAAAGTGCAGGAGACTCGACCAAAATTGGATCATTGTATACGATTTTTAATATCTATTTAGGAACTGTTAATGTTTTTATTCTGCATAGCGGGGTTTAAAAGATATCAACTAAAACGTTGAAAAAATAACGCCCCAAGTAGGTAATCAAGAACGTGATTATTTACTTACTACTAAAAGAAGGTAGTAAATTCATTACTTGGCGATCACAGTAAGTGCTCATTTTGAGATGAATTTAAGTGTTTGCAAAAGGGGAACCAGAGTTTCTATGAAACTGGAAAAATCAAGCCAAGTCTCATTTTAAGAAGTCGTAAGTACCTATTTCAATAATCTAGTCATATTTCCTTTATTTTTCTAATCTTTCTTGGAATGATGGTTATTAAATTGTGAATACAAAAATAAAAAATGCAATTTTAATTACCAATATTGTTTATTACTCATCAATAATTAAATTATATAAAAACGGCGCGGGCGGATGAAGGCGATCAGTGTTGTATCTTGCCGAAGACAAAAACCATATTACAACCATTATATGGGAACAGCACCCAACAGTTCTACTACCAGCCTTACAATTGCAGTAATAGCCTGTTATGCTATCTTCCGTGTCTTCGATGCATTATTGGTATGTTACATATGTATAATATACCTTACTAAAATGCCGGGACCGTATGCGACTACGAATCAAAGTTCCTGATATGCGATCACTCACAAGGGCTTCCACGTGAGTGTTCAATTCAATGACAAACATGCCGCCCCGCCCGAAAGTACAGTTTGCATTATTTAATTATATGTTATTTTAATTAAATAACTTTTTTAGGTCTCCGGGGCTAATTAAGTACATAATCACGTTCTTGATTACCTACTTGGGGCCTTATTTTTTTCAACGTTTTAGTTGATATCTTTTAAACCCTGCTATGCAGAATAAAAAAAACATTAACGGTTCCTCAATAGATATTAAAAATCCTATACAATGATCCAATTTTGGTCGAGTCTCCTGCACTTTTGCTGTGAGGCAAATGTCCATGGAAAATGGGCCATCTCCTTTCTGAAACTTATCATTTTTAACAAAAAACCTTTTTTTTTTCTAAAATAAAAATAGCCTAAGTTACTCCTTGATACATCAGCTATTTGCCAGTGAAAGTCCCGTCAAAATCGGTGCAGCCATTTCAGAGATTAGCTGGAACAAACAGACAGACAGACACAAAAATTTAAAAAAATGTTGTTTTGGTGTATGTACTGTGTTTACGCGTTTACGCCCGAATGCACTTAGTAAAAAGCAGTTATTTTAATATTACAAACAGACCCTCCAATTTTATTTATTTGTATAGATAATAGCATGTATTATGGGTATGCAGTAATAGTAAATAAACTAACATATTTTTATTATATTTTATTTTGGGATTCAATATTTCTGTGGTTTAATTTGTATGTCACAAGTATGATTTAGGTTGCCTAGATATCAAATACAATGATTACTTTGTTTAAATTGTTATTTAAACAATTACCAGTAGATCTTTAAGTGCTTAATTTCCAAACAAAAGAGCTAATTTCTCTATTAATGAATTAATCTACTTTATAATAATTATTATATAAATCATATTATGGCAAAAAGCCATATTCCTAGAAACATTCTAGTAATAAGGCTTTCCCTTTCTGTACCTTAGCAATTTCCCCAAACTTTATTATGGATAAATTTTTAGTTAACCTTGACTCTAAAGCACATTTGCGAGAAGAACATCAACTTCCTCCATGTACCGTTTGGTGTTAAATAATACTGTCAGAAGCTTCTCTATCCATTGTGAGGAGTCATTTCATACGCACACGCGCATACATACATACACACACAAACACACGCGCATAATAACTCACGTTGCAAAAAATATTCATTTATGCAGAATTAGTTAATTAAAAATGGGAGAATAAACTTGGCCCAGAGATACAGATAGATCTAGTTCTGGAGCAAGTGGAATCAACTATTTTATTTTATCTACTTTTAGTAATTTTATTTAAGTTTGTAGTATTTAAGTTTCACCATCGTAATGTTTAATTTAATTTTAATTAATTTAATTTAAAGTACAATAATCTATTGCTATTTTTATCTTAATTAATTGTAACTTGTAATTGATGTTGTATTTTATATTGTCAATATTTTGTTGTTGAATTATTATTATTATTATTTTGATTATGGCTATCTTATTTCGGAGCCATGTATCAAAACTGCTAGATCAGATCGTAACCAGTTGAAGTGCTTATGAATTATCACTGGTCCAATGAAGTTGTCCCCAATTAATGCCATATAAGTTAGCTTTGACCCACCTCTTACCCTACTAAATGACTAGCAGACTGAATTTTCTTCAAATAAGTCCGTTTTAGGTCATCTCTTATGAAATATTTCAACAAATCAACTGTCACAATTAACCATTTGGTTCATAACATTTAAGGGGAGGCACCTAAAAATTGGAATTATAGTTTTCAACTTAAGACGATTTTTACTTAAGCAAATTTTGAAAATAACATTTGACTTGTAGAGATTTAGATAAAATTTAACTAATTTTGAGTTAGAGGTGAAATAAATTAATATCCTGGAAACAATGCTGTGCATTATATAGCACCTTCGGTGCAACAAAGTCACAATTCAGAACACATTTTTTTGTTAAGCATTTTATTAGTATTTCTTTAATAATATAAAATAAACATTTTACGTGAAACTGTGGCAAAAACTATAAACAATTAATAGTATATATATTATTAACTTACTACACATGGTAATTCAGTAATATGGAAATAAATGCGAAAAAAATCTTAAAAGTCCTGTAAAATTACAAAATGCGCTGTTGTGCCTTTGTTGCACCGAATGTGCGATATGTATATTCTAGTCAGTTGACATGAATGCATAAAATGGCTGCTGTTTCACATCTCAACAGCACATTTGTTACAGAAAAACGATGAACAAATTTGTAGATAGAAAATCCACAATAATATTATTCTATATAGAAAAGCACAGAATCGAATATGATGAAATATGTGAAAAAAAAAATTAAATGGCATATGATTTCCACAAAATTGCTTAAATTTGATGGCAGCTGTGATGTTACGAATTTTATGCTTGTGACATAAAACCTGATAAAATTGTATATAGTTTCATGAGAAATGTAAAAATTTCATTCCTAAATTCATATACAAGATTTCTCTAAAAGAATATATGATCTATAGAAATTATTGAAATGTAAGTAGGTATTTATAAAATAAATGTAAGTATGAATACAAAATAATATCTAAAAAATTGGTTAATATTCCTAATTATCCACAATATATTTCTCAATAAGTGAGTATTACTTGGAATTGCTTTGCAGATTTTGTTGGAAAGTTCACAAACCATATATCTAATCCATAAAATAAATACTAAGAGGATTTTCAAAAACACCCGTACAACAAAATAATAATAATAACTAACCCCATTCTGTTTCACAGTCAACAGAATACAAAAATTATGTACAAATTACACACCCTATCCTGTACATAATTAAAAGCATTAAATACATTTGGCTTTTTTAAATCATATTTGGCTCGAAAAATTCGCAAAATCTAAGTTCAATAGTGTCACTGATGGCAGCGACATAACTATCAATCAAATTAAACGAAGCACTTTAATAAAATTACATACCTGGCATGATATTTTAGGACCTGCGACTGGATGAAATTCTCCCAGGAATATACATCGTATTAGGTCACTGTCACAAACTTCGTTAAGTGGCGTCTGCATCTTGTCTGATATTATTTCCCCAGCCACGCAATCATGCTGGTTATAAACACCCCCACCGAACCTCTGTACTTGCATTGGAGGGGATTCACGATTGCATTATAAAAAATCTACCCTAAATTATTGATAAACAGAAAATAAATTAAAGATAAGTATGTATATTGGCTCACATATGATTGGCGTATTTATGGCTTGGCAAATGTCAATGTCATGTTTCTGTTTTTTATCTAGTAAATTAGGGATGCCTATTTTTAATTTTTTTATCGATTTTCATGAAATAAAAATAATCATAATTATTATATTAGAATCAACAAAACTTAATATTAAAATGTTTAACATTAACTTCCGACATAGGTTGTATTAAAAATTTTATTTGTATAATAATTAGATTAATTTCATATTATTTAACGAAGACCAAGAGGAAGGAGCCCCATGCGATGGACCGATCAGATTCGCACTGCCCTGGAAACTACTGTCCACGACGCTTTACACTCTGCTTCCGATAGGGGCAGATGGCGGCAAATAATACGCACCAAAGTACTCCGTCGAGATGATCACGACCCTCAGCACTGAGGAAACCGACGCGAGGAGGAGGAACGATAAAAACATAAATTATGTATAAATACATTTTAAATAAGATTTCACTGTGTTAAATGTGAAATATGGCCACTTCTAATCATAGATCATTGTTGTAAAACATGGACTTATTATACTAACAGGACTACAGGACAGGACAGGAGCACTAGACCCGAAAAAACGAGCCGAGAGAGATGCATACGGGACGGAAGGTGTTTGTCCCCTTCTAATAGGGTAACCATGTATTTTAAAATAGTGAGACTAGTCACCGAATTCGGTCCGGTCTTGGGCATTAGAAAACCCGTAAAATTCATGAAGTTACAATTAATATTTATTATAATAAATATTAATTGTAACTTCATGAATTTTGCGGGTTTTCTAATGTTTTTTAATTATAATTAAACATGGCTAAATATAATAGTATTATTGAGTTTCTGGCGCAAGCCAATCTTGCTGCCTAAGTTTCTCAATGCATTACATTTCGCATGATGAAACATTCTTAAATTTAAAAATGGATTTGCTAATGCCTTCACTAATAATAATTCATGCGGTTCTTCGTTTCTTATACACTGCGTAGGATGGGATGGACTGAAAAGAGGCTCCAGTTTCATGTGAAAATTTTGTTAAGATTTTCTGTTTACTTGTGTTTCGGAATGAGTAATTCGACAATTCTGATATAAACAATTTTTCACGATATTTAACTACCTCAAATGCAAATATAGAGGCATATTTCAGACCACCTCGATCAATGAAGGCGGTAAACGACAAAATTTTGTTACATCAACAAAATAACTATGGTCAAATCAAAATGCTCTTTTGGTGTTAGCAATGCATCACGATAATATGAACATAAAATTTTATCGAATAATTTATTCGCAAAATGTCCAGTTATATGTATAATAGAGGACATTCATTTTGTAGTCTGACATAATAAGTTTGTTTATGTAATCTATTAGAGAATTCAATTGTTGCTCTTCATTAGGATTAGAAATTTGTGTTTCAATTTACTACCGCAAATAATTTTCTTGAGGGGCAAGTGCGAAAAAGGGACAGAGGGCTCCGTCCTGGCTATCTCTCTCGGCTCGTTTTTCCTCTGTTGTAATTTGTTTTCTGTCAAATGGCCTGTACTTTGGAGGACTCTACTGGACATGGGCACACCAAAATACCTTGTTCACTTGCTCTGGCGTTTATACAAGGGTGATACTGCATCAGTAAAGATTTCGGCTAATTTTCATCCTAGTGCCGGCGTTCAGCAAGAGTGCATTATTTCCCCGATTCTGTTCAACATATATACAGAAATTATGATGAGACGTACTCTTGAGAACTGGACTGATGGAGCAGCAATTGGAGGTTTGAAAATCTCCAACTTGCGTTATGCGGATGATACCTCCCTCTTCACTACTAGTATCTGCCATATGGAAGAACTTCTCCAAAAGATGGAATCCTTAAGTCTTGAATTCGGCCTCAAGATCGATCGCAGCAAGACTAAAGTTATGATTGTTGACCGAATTAACAACAACTCGCCAGAAGTGGCACAAATAGCGAACTGTGAAGTGGTGCAATCTTATGTCTATTTAGGAGCGTTGATCTCGAACAACGGTGGCTGTATAGACGAAATGAAACGGTGCATGACGATATCCAGATCAGCTATGGATAAGCTGCAAAAAATATGGAGAAATCGTAAAATAACGAAAGCCACTAAGACTCGGCTAGTTAGAGCACTGGGTTTATCCATTTTCATATGTGCTTCGGAGACGTGGACCCTGCGAGAAAGTGAGAAGAAGAAAATAGACGTTCTCGAGATGTGGTGCTGGAGAAGAATATTGAGTGTCCTGGAATCATTTCCCGACCAACAAGTTCATTCTAGAAGAACTCGGCATCAAGCAGCGTCTATCTTTCATCGTACAGGCTCGAATTCTCACTTTCTTTGGTCACGTGACTAGGCGTGACGATGTCTCCATCGAACGTCTAGTTGTCCAAGGGAAAGTAGAAGGAACAAGACCTCGTGGCAGATCGCCTATGAGATGGACGAACCAAGTAAAGGCTGCAGTGAACCTCCCAGTACACGTGTGCTTCCGAAAGGCAGCCGTCCGGGAGGAATGGAGACGGATTGTCAGGCGTGTAACTGAAAAATGATGACCACGACCGCTCTGACAAGAGTGAAACGAAAGAGAAGAAGAAGAATTTGTTTTCTAAAGTAAATCTTATAGCGTACGCATATGGTTTGTTTTACTATAACACTATTTTGGGAGTGCTCAGTCCTGTTACTATAATTCCAAGTTGTAAAAGGTCATATATCGTCTTCATTTAATTATTTGGCCCTAACGCTTTCGATATTGATTTTACCAATGTCAAAAATTATTTTTTTGCTATAAAGTGTAAAAGAGAAACACTAAATAGTGTTTCCTATCAAATTCGAGTAAAAACCATTTGCCAGACGCATTTTAAAATCTAAGTTACACCAATTTCATTATTTTCACTGGCTACATGACTTAAAAATCTACTTTTACGCTGAAAAAAAAATGGCTTGTGACTCAACGGATATCAATCAATAATGATTATAAAAATATTTTTTAATCATTTGTCCCCAACGGTTTATGCATCTTCTTCTGGCGCGTTTGAAAAAAATACGAGTAAAATTTTTACAATGTGATCTGATGAAGTTTGCTAATAACTGTGTCTCAAGTGTTCCGTGTTGAACTGTGATAGAAGTGAATTCTAGCTCGGAATTATATTCATAGTAGTTTCTCAATTATTCATAAATCTTCATAAGCGTACATAGCACTCCAGGTATATGAAACACAATTTCGAAATTATTACACTATGTAAATCTACAGTGCTGCCATCTAATATCAAATGGTACTAGGTGATGCAAATTATAAATTACTTTTTATGAATTTATCATTCCTTTTACAAATAGTTAAGGCATACGAGACGAACGTGCGTACATAAATAAACACACGCCCAAAAGTTTATTTAAAATTAATGACAACAATGCTTTTGGCATTGATTAGCTAAGATTAAAGTGTTGTAGCAGCACCACGATTTGCTCTTCACTCTTACAAGCAAGCGAGACAAATGCGGCAAGCGTAGAAAACCGCAACGTTTTATATTTACGGTGTGACACGATACGCAGATATCTTCCATCTCGCTCACACAGTTACATTTTAATACGTGTATATTGTTTCGTTTTAACTTAGCATATTTAGTATTTTAACGTTGTAACATATCATCTATGCACGTACCATTTCTATAAATATATATAGCGCATTTTGTCATTAAATCATGGAATCCTGGAACTAAGTTTTGTTACAAACAACTAATAAGAAGAACTCTGCCTCAACAATAAACCTATTGGAGGCCAGGAACCCCTGCACCTCCAAAGCGTGAAAAGGCAAGTGATAATGTCAATAACAAAATATTTTAGTCACTTTTGACTGGTACATTGTACATGTGATCTGCTAAATTGTAAAAATTGAAACTTACAATTCTTCTATTTATTTATAAAAAAAATCATCTATCTTTAAAAACAAATATGAGAACACATCCCTAGTTTACATCAACATGACAAATGACATTTTATATACTTCACATTCTTTTCAGTAGCTCATGGCTTGGACTATATGCTTCTTACAGTCACGTGACATTTCTAAGAAGTTCACCTTTACTTTAAGTTTCATGAATTCTTTGAGCAGCAAAGTGAAACATTTTTGTAATAAACATCTTAGAGAACAGTTTCACTATATTAGAGCGATATCGATAATATAATATCAATATAACTCTTTTTCTCTTTAACTTGTATTATAACATTATGTTAAGTTGGTGACAAAGTATTATCTATCTATCAATATCACTTTTACGGTTTAAGAGCGCTATAAAACATTACATGGCTAACATTATAAACCTATTCCAAACGAAACAAATAAATGCTAATTAAAGAAATGAATTTTATATTTACAGTAATAAATTTATTCTTGTATCACATTCGATATTTTAAAACAGAAAAGCTTGTGAATAATTTAGAATAGGTTTTATATGCAATGTGAAAATTCTTAAAATACTTCTCGAAAGACCCCTAAATAATAAAATCGGTCTGACTGAAGGGTAGCAGCCCCCTAATAACCCTTAAATTTAATAATCTAAAATTTTTGTATTAAATTTTTTTGAGGCATTTTGAATTTTTTGTGTCCTTATTTTAGATATTTTATTTTAAAGGATAAAAAAATAGATTGAAGACATTACAAATTATCCTTTAGTACCTGGATGGACGAGCTTTGCTCGGTATTTTTCGGCTTCGTGAAGTTAGATTGTTTAAAAGCGTTTTTTCCAAGATCGTTTAGGCATTTTTAAGTGCATTAAGAAGACACAAATAATATAAATAAACAATTGATTTTCTTAGTCTAACCTCAAAGCAAATACTCATTGACTTCGTGTTACTTAACAACGCCGTCTGCTGGAATACCTTTAGTGTTGTTGTGTCGATAAAGCAATTTAAAAAAATAGTATTAATATCCGCCGATAGATGTCAGGAAGAGTCATTTTTCAGTTTAAATTGGGACTACTCAAACGCCACCTTTTGACATTTTCTAGAAATGATTCCTAGCTAGATCGATTTATCGCCCCCGAATCCCCCCGTATACTAAATTTCATGAAAATTGTTGGAGCCGATTCCGAGATTCCAATTATACATATACAAGAATTGCTCGTTTAATTAATAAAATATCTAATTATCCTAATAACTTGTAGTCTCATTAACCTATTTCTAATTAAATTTTTGAGAAATACACACATCAAAAAAGTCTAAGCAACATGTACTAATTTAAATTTTAGGATGGTTGATGAGCCGCTTTATGGATGAACTTCCTGAATGCACCTGAGCCTTTCAGTATTTCCGGGCTGACGGTACACTCGCACCCTTCTTGTATCAGGCCTAAACCAGAATCGCGACCCATCGGAAAACATAATTTTATCCCATTGTTCCTGGGTCCATGTTCAGCGTTCTCTACACCATCCATTTCGACGAGCGCGATTCCCGTGACGTATCGGTGGGCACCTAATTGGGCATCGAGCTCGTAGGCCGTAGTCGATTTCGCACAGTTTGGGGACTTACATCAACACCACTTGAATTTTGTAGCCTCAATCTTATCTCTCGAGCGGTTAACATCGGCTGGCGTCTTGCAGTCAGTTGTATGTATCGGTCTTGCCGAGTGGTTGTACTCTTTTTACGGCCTGGATGCTGTTCAGCGGGTTCCCTTGTATTATTGTAGCGCTGCCAAAGACGACAAATAACACTTCTATGAATGCCAAAATGCCGAGATACGAGATTGATTACTTCCCGCTTGCAACATCCCTACAGCTCTTTGCATTTTATTTGCCGTCAAAAGACGTCGCTCCATGACGTAAAGAATATCTAACAATTCACTTTTATCGCTAAATTTATTTAAATGGTTGGTAAAATTATAATTTTTAGTTTCTACGTTTAGTCTTGATTTTATAAAATCAAGACTAAACGTAGCAATAAAAACGCACTTAAATTCAAACAAATTCCCTTTCATTTAATTGTTTGAAAAAAGCAAAACGTAATCGAAATTTTTTTTTTGATGTGAAACATATATAGCCGCATTTAAAACCGATTTCTGGTGTGGCGACGCATGCCGCATACCGCTTTATGATGGTATTTAAATACAGTCTATATGCAGTAGTGTGTACGGTGTGGCGGCGCAATCGACTGTGCGATTCTCTCCCACTCGATCCGGCGTAATTTGTATTTAATGAAAATAAATGTTTATTCAATAAATAGTCATCATTATATGGAAAAAAATCGTAATATTTTATTTTATCATTATGACATATTTAGTTCCAATCACAATCTGTTCTTTTCTGCATATTAATGCAGAATAATGTTTAAAAAATAATTTACGTTTCTGAATATAAATACTGCCATCTAGGATGTACAAGAACAATTACGTTCACGTATTAAAAACCATAGAAGTTCGTTTGAATATTTGTTTAATTAGTATTGCTAGTGAATCATAGATGTCGCTGTTAATTTACAAGTGTAGAGTTTTTATCATTATGACCTATTTAGTTCCTATCACAATCTGTTCTTTTCTGCATAATGTTTCACATCTGCCAGGCGTCCCGTGACGGCTCATTTAGTTTTTTGTTATTGATGACATACTGGCTGGTTGTAAAAAAAATTTTTTACAACCAGCCAGTATGTCATCAATAACAAAAAAGTTTACATATATAACTACGCACTTTGAGTGAGGAAAGACTTAGAAATTAATTAGTATAAATGCTAAATTTGTAATATCATGCATGTTGCTTAGACTTTTTTGATGTGTATATTTTATTTGGCTTATTTTTAAACCTGATATTGACAGAACAAATTAATTTTTTTAACAATTTAAGGTAGTTGTAGCATCGAATGTATTTTCATAAGATGTTTTTAAAATTTACATATATTATCAGCTATATAAATCTGCGCTAAAAAGTTTATTTGCGTAAGTCATGCAAATAAACAGTCATGCGAATGATGTGCAGTTTAGGGGACAATTGGAAGGTAAAGCTAAGCTTGCCTCCAAAAAGCTAGGTGTGCTAAACCGGTCCAAGCAGTACTTCAGTCCAAGGCAACGGCTTGTGCTATACAAAGCACAGGTCAGACCGCATATGGAGTACTGCTCACATTTATGGGCTGGAGCACCCGCCTGTCAGCTCAATCTCCTAGATTCGATCCAACGGCGCGCAGTTCGTATTGTCGACGATCCCATACTCACAGACGGTCTAGACACACTTGGACTTCGGAGAGACTTTGCGTCTCTTTGCGTATTCTACCGTCTGTACAACGGGGAGTGTTCTGAGGAGCTATTTAGAATGGTGCCCTCGTCGTCTTTCTACCACCGCACTGCCCGCCATCGGCTGGGTGTTCATCCCCATTTCCTGGAGCCTCTTCTTTCCTGTACAAAACGGTTCTCCAGAACGTTCATGTTGCGTACTCTCAGGATCTGGAATGAGCTTCCGGCTGAGGTTTTCTCAGCGCGGTACGATATGGGGTTCTTCAACAAAGGCGTTATAAAATTTCTTCGAGGCCGGCAGCGCGTTAGTAATGCCTCTGGTGTTGCAGACGTCCATAGGCGACGGTGACCACCTGCCAGGGTGAGCCGTTTGCCTGTCTGCTGAACTCTCGCTATAAAAAAAAAAAAGTCATTCAATCACGAATTTCTTCTTAAGATTTACAATGTTTGTCTGGCAAGGGGTTGGAACTATCAAAAATGCACTATATATGCACTTTCGACGTGCGTCCCTCTTGTCAACAGAGGAACCCACCGATGACAAGGGTGACACGTCGTTGGTATACCCACTAAAATCACTCAACTGTTCCTATACTGTCTGAAGCCAGGGGAAGGGTTATATACTCGCGTGCGCCTCCTGCCCAGTAGGCTTAGGTCGGCCATGATAAGGCAGGCCGGCTTCGCCTGTATGTTTGCCGAGATGTTAGCTTAACCCGGCTGCCTCTGGACTCTTACAGTCCGTTGCAATCCAAACTTCTGTCTAGTTATCTGACATAACTTTTGTAATTTATATAAATTACATAATGATTACGTTTCATCAAAAATAAATTCAAAATGTTTAAGTTAAAATAAATAGTTTTCTAATCACTCCTTAAGTGTATTTTTGGTTTGAAAGTGATCCCATTAGCCACGTCTACCATTCAAGAACTTCCGCAGGCCAAGTATTTATTCTTCGCCACATTGAGCTTCAAACCGCCGCTCTCAAGTGACTTCTTCCACGCCCTCACGCGTTGTACTCGTATCAACCTAGCCTTTACCGCGGCTGCCAGCGTGATATCATCAGCATGGTCACGTGACCATACTAAGCATTGTTATAGGGCCTGCAAATGTTATTTTCGGATTCGACTGGAAATACGACCCTTGTCTTTAATAATGTCATTTCAAAGCACACGCTTTTGTGACTTATCTTCCATGCCGAACCGACTTCAAAATTAGTGTCATTACATAATTTTACCATAAACTTGTGCATGACGTGCAATGAATCACTTTATGCCGCGACATTAATAATATCCTGTCAAGCTATTACTTACATATGTACCATTTAATTACTCTATGACATAAATAACTGAAATATGAAAGCTTAAACAAAGAAAAGAGAAATTTATATAATTACAATCGAGTATTGCAAAATTTTAAAATGTCTAGAAATGATAAAATAAAACTGAGAAAAGAATTAGGCCTGCCAGAGGGTGTAACACTAATTTTGGGTATTATTTTAGGAAGTGGTATATTCATTTCCCCCAGGGCTATATACGAAAAGATGGGGTCTGTCTGGGGGGCTTTGCTAGTTTGGGCAGCGTGTGGTGCACTTGCTACCATTGGTGCGTTATCGTATGCAGAACTAGGTATGGGAATTTATTTCTTTAAATTATGCTTTATTATTGACTACCTCCGTACAGCTACGGCTTATCCACGTTGAAAGCCTGCGGGGTTTTGAGCTTAATTTCCATCCGTGTTAAGGTATATTATAATATGTATGATATACATTTATTTAAAAAGACATCAGTTATATATTACCTATAATACAAGAGCTCTGGCGACGAAATGGCGATGGGCCTAAAGCTGTCAGAACAAACGGTTGCAGATCCCATAAGAATTAAATAGGCTAGGCATCACCTACATGGGTTTTGAACACATATCACAAAAGCCGCCATAAATCGGAATAAAAGCAGATAGTCAGAATATAATATTCGCTTGCTTAATCAGTTACAACTGATAGAATACAACTATGGGCGAAAATACTCTAACTATGATAGAAGTTCAGTCCGGGGGACGACAAAATTTACAAAAAAAATACTTGGGCACTAAATGCCGCTAAAAGTATGGCGGACGCAACTCACTCCTCTAGTATTAAGAAACAGAAGAGAACAAGAAATAGAAGTTTCGTCCTCAGAATGGTTGACGTCTGATAGGCGGCCTGTATTATATGAACGTATTGTAGAACGTATTGTATATAACGTAAAGTCTTTGTTGATTGGTATGAGGCGAAGCTTGATGAAGATTTATTTATTAACCCACTATGCACCCGGAATAGTTTTGAAAAGAGTATAGAAAGTTTTAAATGCTTTTTAAATAAACTGTAATCGTTTTCGAAACATTATCAACAATAAATAATAATAATAAATAAGTATGCTTTACAGTTCACACAGTGCCCCGCCCCATCTAGCCCCAAACTATCGTAGTACTCATTTTTATAGAAAAGTTACACTTTCCTTACTTACAGGGACAGTGTCAGTGATCCGTGCTTTCGAGGGCGGTTTTTTATAAAACGACCATATAAAACAACCCTAGGCCTAATCTATAACTAAGGGTTAGTGGCGTAGCTAGCATGGGTGACACCCGGGGCTGATATTGTAAGTGACACCCCTAAACTCAATCAAAATTGTTAAAATAAAAAAGAAAAGTAATAATAATTTACGTTTTATTAAAATCCTCCTCCTCGAGTCGTAGTCCTCATATCTGAGGGTCGTGACCAACACCTTCCAGTCTATCACGTATGGTTGTTTTCCATTGCTTCCTGTTCTCAGTGCCGTGTAGTGCCTCGTAGACGGATGTGTCTAGTGCGGTGCGAACTTGATCCGACCAACGCGTCGGACTACGGCCACGCGATCGGCTGCCCTCGACTTTGCCGGTGACAACTAACTTTTCCAAGTTGTCATTGTCTTTTCGGGCAATGTGGCCGAAGTACTCCAGTATCCGCTTGAGACAGATGGTGGAAAGCCTCGTCCTTATCTATAGTTGCTGGAGTATGGACACATTGGTTCGGATAGCTGTCCAGGGTATTCGGAGCATGCGCCTCCAGCACCGTATTAAAATACGAGTATTACAAAGAATTTTTAAATATTATGTGAAAGAAATTTAGTTAATGGCGCCTATTTGAGCTCACTGTGAAACATGGTCCTGAATAAAGAAAACTTACTAGGCAAGTAGGTATCTACATAATTATTGTTAAATAAATTATTTTATTAGTGGCAGTTGTGCAAACTGCTACAGTTTTACGAATTTTTATAGGTAACACTATAACTGATGTTCATGGTGCGGGCCCCCCCCCCCCCCCTAGCTACGCCACTGCTAAGGGTGCCTACACCCTTGGTCTTCATACGCCGCTGCTAAAATAACCATGTATTGTGCCATAAGTCTTAGTGACTCGGGTTCCAATTCTCCTTACGCGGAAGACAGCGTATTAGCGGCGCTCCTGGCAACGATCTGTCTTTGTGGGTCTTTATATTATATAGGTATAAACAACGTATATAATATATACGTGTGTATATAAATAGTGAGATAAGAAAACGTTGTGGTCGGAAAGAAGATGTAGTGACAAAAATTGAGAAAGGTATGCTGAGATGGTTTGGCCATGTCGAGAGAATGAATGAAGAACGATTGACGAAAAAAGTGTATAAGGCGAGTGTGAATGGAAGTGTTGGAAGGGGTAGACCTAGGCGGACGTTTAAAGACCAGATCGTCGTCTTGAAAAAAGGCCAGGTCAAGAGTACCTTAAACCGAAGGGCATGTATGAAGGGAATAATGAAAGTGGACGAAGCGAAACAAGTATGTAAGGATCGTAGCGAGTGGAAAGAAGTGGTCTCTGCCAACCCCTACGGGAAAGAGGCGTTATATGTATGTATGTATGTATAATATACACGCCGTATTTTTATTCTATCACAAATTTCCTGTCATATTCTACCCCGCTATTACAGAGTCTGGCAAAGGCAGATACATTCATGCCCTACTTAACTAGCTGGTAAAAAAGTTCGACGTAGTCTTAAGTCTTATGCTATGGTTGATTCGAAAATTTTTCGGTCTTATCATCACTTTAACAAATCAGTCACGCGCCGATAGAATTTGTTGTCGCGTGAACCACGATAACACGACAGATGATTTCATCCTGTGTCTTTGACCTGACCGTGATTGCCGCAAATTGTTGTGCGCGCAGTGGCCAGTGTTGATGACGTCATTTGTCCTCATTGGTCTTTATTAATTTAGTTATTTAGTGATTTGAATATAGTGTTTTAACAATTCCCTGTTTCCATAACGGTACTCGATTTGGAATGATTTTCAGCTTGATATTTTCCCATTGCAATATAATATGGGGTTATTCAAATAATCGTCAGCAGGACGTCGGCAATGTTACAAACATTCTTAAGTGATGGTTATCACTTGCTATCGGGACATTAATTAATTTTTGTTATAAAAATTGTTAATAATATCATTAAATTAACAAATATTACATTCGTAGGAACGGCATTAGCCCAAAGCGGTGGAGACTATCATTACATAAGTGAAAGCTATGGGTCACTACCAGCATTTCTGTATTTATGGGACGCTATTATGGTGTTTGTGTGAGTTATGATTCATTTAGGAATGTTTATATTGTAGCGTCACAGGTTGCACAACACATTTTTTAAATTTACATTTTATTTATACTTTTTGATTGTCAAATAGTTTTTTACTCCATATATGGAGTGGCCATGACTATAGTCATGGCCATCGAGATTACTAAATTATATTCAAAATTCCAAAATTAAACAAAAAGACGACGCAATTCGCCCTTCTAGCTCTAGACTCCGCGTCGTCACAATTTTGTCAACTTATAACGTGTCCATCATTGTGATTTCTGTAAATAATATTCAATATACAATATCATCCCAGCGTTATATCTCGGTTGCAACCCAAACTTTCGTTTCGTTGCCCGGGGTCCGCTTTCCGACTTTTTCTACTCCACTTCGCACGGTCTTCAGTATCCCTGGTAGGGAGCCCATTGACACGCATATCACCCTTTACGACGTCATGCCAGAACTTTTTGGGTCTACCCCTCCTGCCGAGACCCGGCGGAGGCGGCATGGCCAGACATTTATTTCCCACGTAAGCATCCGATTCATTCAATATACAATATATACAAGAATAGTGAATTGAGTTTCATTGGGCGTAATCCAAATCTGTGGAGTCGACTTCTATTGACAAGGATGCCAGCGGCGTGCCGCGCGCCGGCACCAACTCAACAATTAATAATTAGAGGATTAACTCCGACTTAAATCCTCTAAAATATAATAATAGGTCTTTACCTATGAAATTGCCGTTCTGCAGTACTGGCCATTTCAAATCAAAATAATTTTTGTTTGGCTAAGAATTCTAATTTCAAATTAATTTATTTTAAAAACATGGAATTCTTTTTCCAATAATAGTCATTTGTTTATTGATTAGTGTTACATTTTCATCGCATTTCAATCTTTTTCGTCATCATGGATACGTTAAAAATTCGAGTAATTATGGAATATGAGTATCGTCGTGGCAGCAACGCGGCACAAGCGGCACGCAACATCAACGACGTTTACAGAGCTAACATTACAAACCAACGCACCACCTGTTATTGGTTTGCTAGCTTCCGTTCTAGGAATTTCGACCTGAAAAATGAACCTCGCGGTTGTCCGAAGACTTTGGTCGACAATGATGAATTATAGGCGATTGTGGAAACTGATGATACACAATCTACGGCTGAATTAGCAGCAGCTTTCGTTAGCGTTAGCGTCAAAACAATATTGGTCCATTTGCGTCAAATTGGCAAGGTAAGAAAGCTTGACAAATGGGTGCCCCACGAACTCAATGTCTCCAAGTTGCAAGAACTGGGGTTGGAAGTTCTCCGTCATCCGTCCTACTCACCAGACCTTGCGACTACAGACTACTACTTTTTCCAGAATTCGGATAACTTCTTGGCGGGAAAATATTCAATACCCGAGAGGCAGTACAAAATGCCTTTGAAGAATTTGTTGCCTCCCGTCCATAATGTAAAAAGATATAATAATATCTATTATAAATAAAATTCATTTTACAAATACTACTTCTCAATTGCCAAGATTTTTAGACATAAGACTCTGATTCATTGCACTTGTGTGTATGCGTTTTATCTATGATACATATGCAAAACGTATCAAGTACTGTCTTATTTATATACGCGTACGATCAATGATAAATATATAAAAAAAATTATTTTGCAAATTAAGGTCTCAACGTATTACTGTGTAAAATCTGTAATAAAAATATAAGAAACTTGCAGAACCATTAATTTCTACATTTTATTATTGGATCTAACCACTGGGTACTGTATCTTGTGGATATTACTTAAAGCCAGTGGTCGGCAACCTTGTCACGCAAAAGAGTCAAATGTAAATAATCAACAAATGAAATTTATTCAAAGAGCTATTTTTTTACATTTTTTGCTTTAGTAGGAGAAATTATTACGAATATAATTAAAAGTAATAGTAGTAATATTTCCTGCCTGAACTAAACATTTCGCGAAAAAGCCGTAGCCGAAGAGTCTGTGGCTCGCGAGCCGCGGGTTAAGCGATTAGATACACTATGTATATATTTTTCTAATATAATTAGTGTTTCATTTATTCTAAACCTTTTTTTACTATCTAATTCCCAAATATCAGAATATGTTGTAGGCGATGCTAATGTTTTAATTATAAAATGTTATGAATGTTTTACTTTTTGTTTGTCCTAGACCAAGTTCGAACGCAATCATGGGATTGACTTTTGCTAATAATGTGCTCCTGCCATTTTTTGGTTGCGTCCCTATAAATCCAATTTGCAGACAACTGATCGCCGCGGCTACAATCTGTAAGTTTTTGTTGTATCGTTGTTAAAAGTAGTTTAATGCTTTATATACCGTTATTGTTGGAAATGTTTGGTAAATCAGAATTCGATATGTTATTATCTCAGCAGTGGAACTGGTTTGCTTTATAGTATGAGCATAATATAAACTATTAATTTTTATCGAAGATGTGTTTACACAGGACTAAAAAAATGTAAACTACTTTTTACGCTTAAGGTGTTGTTATAGTCACGCCGTCGTCTGTCCATCCATGCTACATCTTAATTACCGCTTTGCACATTTTCCATTATTTTTGTTATGAAACAATAACTGTAAGTTTATATGGATTTTGCAAAAATGACTTGCCAATTAAGTGAAAGGAATTGCCAGTGTTTGTAGCTAAATTAATCCGTATGACTTTATACATTAGTAATTAATTGAAAGTTCTTTTGACATGATAAAATGTGGTAATTTATAATTTTCTTAATATGAATCCAGTTATAATTAGCAGTTCTATGTTACTAAATATAATATTTAATTTCCTTTTAGGTTTTTTATCTTTTATCAATGCTTACGATGTTAAATTTACAACTCGATTGCAAAGTCTCTTCACGTGCACTATGATGGCTGCACTTTTAATGATAATAGTTGGAGGAGTTGTCTGGCTAGCTCAAGGTATATACTTTATATACTACTAGTTGACCCGGAAAACGTTGTTCTGCCATATGTATTTAAAAAAGTAGCCTATATCCTTCTCCTGGACCTGTGAAAGCGTAACAAACAAACAAACTCACTTTCGCATTTATAATATTAGTTAGGATTCATAATTTAGTATCCTTACTTTCTTTTCTGGTTCCTCTCGTTGTCTAGAAAACATTCACATTCTTTAATCGCCTAATTTGTAAGTGTGGTTGAATCGAAGTTATGTTACGTTACCTCTTCGCCATGTTTTTTTCAGAATGCTGCTTACAGTTGCTGAGTGCTGCGTTCTGAGAAAGTGTAGCGTAGAGAGACAAGTATGTTTCTATCCGTGCAGGGGCGGGGAAAGAATACTGACCTCTGCGGCCGGCGTCGGCCTGTCGTAGGGCTCCAAGCCCGTCTGGATGGTGACCACTTCTGGTTTTTAAATATGCCATTATAATAACCTTGTGTTGTGTTCCGGCATAAATGACTAAAAACACAAAACCCATAGGCGACAGTAACTACTAAATTTTAAGTGGGCCGTCAACCTGTCTGCTGTCCTACGTCAATAAAATAAAAGTGAAATTATATATAATCAACCTCGGATTGGGTAATATGTGGGCCATCGGGAAAGATGGCCGACTTCCAACTACCCGCTAAAAATCCCTCTGTTCTCCTATCGCCTACCACTGGGCCCATGGATAAAATAGCACGCCGATCCCCCGGCCCAAGTCTGCCGGTGCCGGTATCAGAGTAGGCTTCTTTCACAATTTACGCCGGGGGTTAGTGTTTCTAAGGGGGGCTCTCAACCTCGCAGCGTAGGTGTGGGTGTTAGCCGGAATAAACAGACAGACAGACAGACAGACAAAAATTGTTGTTTTGGTATATGTACCGTGTATACATCCAAATGCACTTAGTGAAAAGCGGTTATTTTAATATTACAAACAGACCCTCCAAATTTATTTATTTCTATAGATTAAGACTATTTTATCGCGCTATATGTAAAATTTGAGTAAATTTTATTTTACGTTATAAAGGTCACATTGAACATTTCGAATTTGGCTGGGAGGGGACAAAGACTTCGATAAGTGAGTGGTCAGTGGCATTCTTCTTGGGAATATATTCCTACTCTGGATGGTAAAGATTCTAACATATTTCTTTATTGCCAGTCAGGTTGACGGCCCGCTTAAAATTTAGCAGTTACCGTCGCCTATGGGTGTTTGTAATGCCAATGGCGTCGCGAACACGCTTCTGTACCATAAGGGGTACAGGAACACAACACAAAGCTTACTAAAATTGCCATATGTACCAAACTCAACAAGATCTATGTTTAAGAATTCGTTTAGATTCCCCTGTAAACGAGTATGTAGGTATGTTATATAAATACTAAATCTCTTATCCTTAAACGAGCTCTCAATTATAAGTAAAGTGATAATCCTTACAACTACAACTTCTTAATGTGATGCATAATATATTTCTTAGCATGAAACATGGTTAAATGATCTTACACACTTATATGAAAGGTTGTTTTAGTACTATTACCAAACAGTAGTTTGATAACAGTAATGTGTAGTTTAAAATAATTATTACGTGCAAGTTTAAAAATATAATAGATTTAGTCAACGTTGTCTTAAACATTTTCTGCGCCGGGGTACTATGGTTAGTCTTAAATAGACAACAGCGGGGACTTTTGTCAACACAAAAACCCAATTTCATTTGAATAAAATAATTTAATATTGGTGTGATACGAAACGATGCAATGGCGTTGATATTGAATGAGTTAGAGTTTAAGGAAATATCAAAAACCTCTGGGCCCGGTTGCGTCCGCAATCCTTGAACCCCCGGGTAGAGACTGCCCGGCATTTAGTATATCCGAGCAACATATAAAATGTCTCTATTTCTCCAGGAACTATTTGAATTTTATGGTTGAAGAACTGAAAGAGCCTTTCAAGAACTTACCTAGGGCAATATACATATCATTGCCTGTTGTTACTGCAGTGTACTTGATGGCTAATGTAGCATATTTGGCAGTACTTGGACCGGATATTTTACACACAGAAGCTGTAGCTGTGGTATATGTATTGACAAATTTATCGAAAACTACGACCGTATGAATATTTTGCATTCCGATTTCAGATTACAGGATGATGGCTATAGTGATGTTGATGCCCTTTTGATCGTAAAGAAAGGTGGACTGTATATTTAAATGGCGTTATTGATAGTGAAGTCAATTGTTTTGATCGGTTCAGGAGTGCAGATTATGATGAAACTGTTTTATTATGCCAGTCCCACACAATAGTTATAGGACCATTGCACTTACGTATTAAATAGGCAAGAATCAAACGCTCTTGGCAAAGCCAACTATGATTAGTTCTGTGCTTAAATATATTACGAATACAAACTAACGCATAGTTTGCTGTAATTCGGTCTAACGATGATTCCATACTCACAGACGGTCTAGACACGCTTGGACTTAGGAGAGACCGTCTTTTTACAACCGCACTGCCTGCCTTCGGCTAGTTCTTTCTTGTACGAAACGATTTTTGAGAACGTTCAAGTTGCGTACTCTCAGGATTTGGAATGAGCTGATGAAACGGCTGAGAATTTCTCAGCGCGTTAAGATGTGGGGTTCTTCAAAAAAGGCGTTATAAATTTTTTTCGAGGCCGGCAGCGCGTAGTCAATTTAAAACGGCGGCCTCCACATGGCTTACGTAATTAGTAACTATTTATTAATCTGTGACATGGCATCGATCGTTTCCTTTTACCGATTTGAAGAGTTGAAGAGTAGACAAAAGTAAGCGGAGGAAAACCCTTTACTACCTACTCTACACAATGACTAAACAGAATTTGTTTACTTAATAACCGTACAGAGCGTAGTAGGGGATATAACAAAGACAATATATCAGACGATATACTGGGTGCAGTGGCTACGTTCATCACGTCAATTATGTCTGGGGACACAATCACAGCTAAAGAAGAAAAATATTAATAACTGAAATAGTTTATATCGCTCTGGATGTGTATCAGTCTATTAAAAAGCCTAGTTCAGGGAGCGTAATTGATTCTACATACATACATACATATTATCACGCCTCTTTCCCGTAGGGGTAGGCATAGACTTCTTGCCACTTGCTACGATCCTTACATACTTGTTTCGTTTCGTCCACTTTCATTATTCCCTTCATACATGCCCTTCGGTTTAGGGTACTCTTGACCTGGGCCTTTTTTCAAGACGTCCCTGAACTGGTCTGGAAACGTCCGCCTTTTTTTTTTTTTTTGGTCTCGGGGAAAAACCTCTCTTGACGGGTTCCCCCGGCCCGGGGGGACCGAGGGATATGTGGGACTCCGGGAAAGATGTTTGGCCATCCGACTACCCACTAAAAAACCCCGCTGTTCTCCTATCGCCTACGCCCGGGCCCACGGATATATGGCCTGCCGATCTCGTGGCCCGGGCCGGCGCCGGCCCGCCCTTTGTCTTGAGGCGGGCCCCTTCTAAAGTGTTGGCGCCAGGGGGTCAGGGTTTCGTCCCCCCGGCGCTCTCCTAACAACTCTAGGAGTTGAGGGAGGCCGCGGAACAGCACGCAGCCCTCACCCTCGCGGCAATAGTGCGGGCGGCGGGTCCTCCCCCGAGGGGCCGCCCGCGACCGCTTTTTACGGCGGCCGGAGGTCGTTACTGGCCCTCCGGCGCCGCCGGCGTGGCCTGCGTTGGCGGGAGGGGAGTGTGGTGGTCGACTCCCGCTCCCGCTCCGCCGCCTCCTTTGCGGACATGACTGCCTCGCAGAAGGAGGCGACGGCCGTCCATCCAGGATCGCCCCCGACCATAGACAGAACCAGGGCCGGGAGCGACAGGTCCACGCCGATTTGGGCGACGAGGGCGCGGCGCTCCTCGCGCCACGCAGGGCACACGGCGACAGTGTGGTTCACCGTGTCCTCCTCGTCGCCCGCGCCACAGTGGTGGCACGCTGACGTCATCAAACGTCCGCCTAGGTTTACCCCTTCCAACACTTCCAATTACACTCGCCTTATACACTTTTTTCGTCAATCGTTCTTCATTCATTCTCTCAACGTGGCCAAACCATCTCAGCATACCTTTCTCAATTTTTGTCACTACATCTTCTTTCAGACCACAACGTTTCCTTATCTCACTATTTCTTATCCTGTCACTCAGTTTAACTCCTATTATACTTCTTAACGCTCTCATCTCAACTGCATTTATTCTGCTTTCATGTTTCTTCTACCATACCCAACTTTCACTTCCGTACATGAGTGTCGGAACCAACACCCCCTCGTGCACAGCCAGACGAGCCTTGTTACACACCTTCCGACTGTTCATAAAGGAGTGCTGTTCATAAAGTTCAAGTCAAATTGATTCTACAGTTGGTCTATCAGATTGACTCCAAATGGAGGAAGTCCCTATTGGATCAGGACTGAAGTATTAACAATAGGTATTCTTATGAGCTAGAAGCCTTACACATAGATGTGCGATGACAAATTTGTTATTACAGGAATTCGCCCAACGCGCCTTAAACTGGCTTAGTTTCTTAATGCCTGGATTAGTGGCGGTGGCAACCTTGGGTGGGTTGTCTGTAAATATTATGACGTCAGCAAGAATGTGCTTTGCTGGCGCCAGGAACGGTCATATGCCTGAATTGATGGGTCATATCAACATGAAGTGTATCTCACCTATGCCAGCTCTCGTGTTTTTGGTAAGATACCTTGGTAAACAATAGTTTGCATTTAATTTTATTGTCTCATGGTTACTTTTAAATGAGTTAGATTAGAGTAAAATCATTTTATTTTTAGATGTTCCTTTCGCTAATAATGTTAATTCCTGATGACTTGACCTCTTTGATCACGTATTGCTCTGTGGTCGAATCCTTTTTTACGATCCTGACTTGCAGCTCAGTACTGTGGTTGAGATATAAAAGACCGGATTTGAATAGACCTATCAAGGTACGATACGAATATATTGCCAGTTTCTCAATAGTTTAGGCTCTTTTACTATGCCCAAAACGAGTTCTTAAAACAGCTACAAATTTCGACTCTAAGCAAACATATCTTTGTTAAGTCCGTGTCGCAGAGCAATGACCATTTCGAACCTGTGATGTTCCCATACATGGCTCTGGGTGGCGACCGGGTTTTTAGTGGGTATACCGTCGCGGCCTCCACTGGCTATCATTTGCTAGCCAGTCTGGGTGTCCGTAGTTACATTGGAACGGAGAACCCCACATAACCGCGTTAGCTTCTCCCACGAGTTCCGACGCGCTACTGGTAAATTTCAGTTTCCTCGGTATAAAAAAACCTAATAGTAAACAGTTACCATGTTAGCGACGTCAGGAACATCGCACCACCAGCCGCCACCACGCCGACGGAACTTGAGTCCCTTTTAAGCGGGAACACACAAGTGTATTATAGCGGTATATTTTCAGATCAGGGATGGTTTCCATCCGAACAAGCTTGGAGCTTTACCAACTAGCTAGGGTTGTTTTGTCGCCTTTAACGACAGGCCCGGGGGTTAGTATTCTTATTCCGTTCTGCACGGAGAAATATACTTTGTCAAAATTAGAAAACGGCCTAAACTTTTTATCTGAGATTTAGTTTTAAGATGTATTAGATTTTAATTATCGTCCTTGTCGGTATAAATCAAAGTGTACACATATGCTGATCTATACAAATAAATAAAATTGGAGGGTCTGTTTGTAATATTAAAATAACCGCTTTTTACTAAGTGCATTAGGACGTATACACGGTACATATACCAAAACAACATTTTTACAATTTTTGTCTGTCTGTCTGTCTGTTTGTTCCGGCTAATCTCTGAAATGGCAGCACCGATTTAGACGGGACTTTCACTGGCAGATAGCTGATGTACCAAGAAGTAACTTAGGCTATTTTTATTTTAGAAAAAAAAAATAGTTTATGTTAAAAATGATAATTTTCGGAAATTTTATATACCAATTTAAGTTGACCTCAGATTTATATCATCGATCATATGAAATAGGGTTCAACTTAGGCTGGACCTTGTAGGTTGAATTTCCAATTTAAATTGATCTCATATATCCAAAAAGTGCTGCCTAAAGTCACTATTCCACGCGGACGGAGTCGCGGGCACAGCTAGTCCCCAATAAGAAGGTAATTCTAATTGCATAAGACGTTGTAATCTGTGTTAGTAATTTATTAGAAGCAAACAACGCATTTATTAGAACAGAGACACTAACATCGAACTATAATTGTTTCCATAGCCGTGTGTGCAGTTACAACCGATTACTTTCTCCATGCAGGGGCGGAGTAAGAATACTAGCCTCTGCGGCCGGGGTCGGCCTGTCGTAAAAGGCGACAAAACAACCCTAGCTACGTGGTAGGGCCCCAAGCCCGTCTGGAGGACAACGACCCTTGGTCTATAAGTATGTCGCAATAATAACCTTGCGTTGTGTTGCGGCATTAGTGACGCAGGTTCCTGTACCCTACTTTCAATGTGAAACGAGAAAAAATAATTTAAAAGCATGACAGATTTTTTCCTAAAAAGGGATTAACGTCAGGCGCCGGCGGCTGGTTGTAAAAACTAAGCCACAACTATTACTACATGTAACGTGTTGTGTCAACCCCATATAATGTGGGATGAGGGCAATAGACAGGTTCCTGTACCCCTATGGGACAGCAACGTATTCGCGATGGCCCTAGCGTCGCAAACATCTATAGACGTCAGTAAGGGCGCCTTCAAATTAGCCGCAGTGTCGCGCCGCAGCAGCGCGGCTGTAGCCGATTTGGCAGTGTTGCCGATTTGGCATTTTTAATGCTAAATTTGGAATATTTTTAAACCCATGAAAAAATGAACTTTAGCATATTGCCTATTTTAGCATTTTCTGAAATTTTTGTATCTTTCGAATTTTAAGTACTTATTGATGGCAAATTTTTTATTTGATTGACTTATTGTTCACACCCCTGTCAGATGTTTACTCTCTGCAAAAGATTAAAGGGGTTAAAGAGTCGATTGTGATGCCAATGACTATTGATTTTGAAGTTGGCCTTTCAACATCATAAGCACAAGCTCACGACGATGATGATATTGATGATCTACAAATATTATTTGATTTATCTTCATGATTAAATATACTTAAAAATTGCACTGTGTTTTTAATTACACTACCTACTTGCAATTATTTTCGTTTTTAATTCATTTAAACAACACTTGGCATTTGGCATTTTTATTAGCATACTAAAATTTGATCTAGCACATTTTTAGCATTATCTCCGCCAAAATCTAGCTTTTTTTTCCATTTACAAAACGGCAACACTGGTCCGAACTGATAGATAGATAGATAGATAGATAGATAACACTTTATTGTAAACCAATTATATAAACACAATGAAACTTATTTACACAATCAATGAGTACTTGACTTACAATGGGCGGCCTTATCGCTACAGAGCGATCTCTTCCAGGCAACCCGGGCTATAGAACATTATTGCTGTTACATTGATGTGGAAGGGAGGTATGGTAATAAATAATAATTATATTTTATTTACATAATAAATAGATAATATACATAAAATTCAATAATATATATAAAATATAATAAATAAATAGATAAACATACTTAAATATCTATATTTGTAGAATACATAAATAAATATATGTTTTGTTGTTACACTAAAGATAAGTAGTGATTTTTAAAAGTTGGTAGTGACTTAGCTTGTCTTATAGCAATAGGCAGTGCATTCCAGAGTTTGATAGCATGAACAATGAAGGAGTTATTATAAAAAGAAGAAGATGAACAGGAGTTTTAAGCGATAACTGATTACTATTAAGTAGACCATCACCCTGTGTGCTAATCGTCAGCAATAAAATGATTAAAATACTATTTAGTACTCACCCTCTTTTAACATGTATAGATAATTCTTACTTTATGTAAAAATTACTTAACCATGCAGGTTTTATTATGGATGCCGGCAGCATTTGTAGTGGTTAATACAGTTCTCCTGGTGGTGCCAGTTATGAGCGAGCCAGTTGCTGTCATTTCCGGTATAATGATCACATTTGCCGGTGTGCCCGTTTATTATAGTATAACTATTTACAAGCCCAGATGTGTTCGAAATATTTCAGGTAATATGTATGTAATATGTGTATGTAATATGGCGCGTGGTGCCCCCCGGGGAGATTCCACCGCCCGTATCTACGCCTTAAGCCGGCTTTTGACTATGGGATATAATATATATTACATCTTGAGATATAATATTTTATCGCTCGTCATACATTTTGTACGAGACCGTTCACACTGTGCTATAATATATTACATCCCAAACTATAAATATTTTTTCGACCAAATAAGCGATATTTTGAAGGAGTATATTTTACCTCACGTCCCCGGACACCGCGCCTCCCTCTGCCTCGCCATCAACACAATGGTGATTGAAGAAGAACTGTTCCAAAATATGTATCTTAGAGTGTGAACAACAATCGCGGGATGTAATATATAGCTCAAGATGTGATATATATTACATCCCATAGTCAAAAGCCGGCTTTAGGGTACACGTGTTGTTCCACGTGCAAATTCGGAATTGACAAATAAGGCGCTGGGGGGTTGAATCTGATCTAAATATAACTATTGTATACTTTACGGAGTCTAATATATGTAACCAATTTATCGACAAGTATAGAAGCTCGTATTTTCTTAGTGCAGGATTGGAGTGTTTCTCATATTTCTGCTGAGCTTAGCATTATTTAAATGTTTCTTTAAATTATTTGCTGAGCTTAACATTTTTTAAATGTTTATTTAATTGGTATTGTTATTTAGGATTTAAATATGAATTACTAGCTGACCCGGCAAACGTTGTTCTGCCATATAAATAATAAAATGTCAAAAAATTAAAAAAAATTTTTTGGGGGTGGGTCACCCCTAACATTTAGGGGGATGAAAAATAGATGTTGGCCGATTCTCATAGATACCGGATAAGCACAAAAAATCACTAACTCAATTTAGTTATCTGCCTACTGCCTACCTCCTAAGAACGATGGCGTGATTATTTATAGCCTATGACCATTTCTAGGTTATCATCTATCACCATACCAAATTTCATCAAAATCCGTTCAGCCGTTTAGGCGTGAAAGAGGAACAGACAGACAGACAGAGTTACTTTCGCATTTATAATATTAGTATGGATTACATACTAGTTGACCCGGCAAACGTAGTTCTGCCATATGAATAAAAAAAGTAACCTATGTCTATGTATATCCGTGCAAGGGCGGAGAAAGAATACTGACCTCTACAGCCCGGTGGTCGGCCTGTCGTAAAAGGCGACAAAACAACCCTAGCTACGTGGACTCCAAGCCCGCCTGAATGGAAACCCGAACATCTATAGGTAACGGTAACTGCTAAGTGGGCCATCAGGCAAAAGGCACTTTTTCTTTTTTATAGACGACAAATGGATATTACTCACATACTACTACTAGGTCACATGCAGCAATAGAGAGAGTAATTTTCCTTACAAAGTTGGACAGGGTCTTAAATGGTGGTGTTCCCTTGTGAGATTCTACCCAAATGTAGAGGTGCACCAGAATTATATTCAGTAACAAACTTCAACTATGGTTAGGTAAAGCATCTTTTTATAATAAAAATAGCTGAACCAGCAAACTTTTTGTCATATAAATCATTTATTTCTAGAATATATAGAGATCAATCGACCACTGAGAGTTGATTATTATTACAGCAATAATATCACTATTTATATATATTTTTTAATGCTAAATCACCTAATTAATATTATAAATGCGACAGTGAGTTTGTTTGTTACACTTCCACGCCTAAACTACAGAACCAATTTTGATGAATTTCGGTATAGTCATAGATTAGTTGGAGAAGGCTACTTTTTTAGATTCATATGGCAGAACAATGTTTACCGGGTCAAATAAGAAAAAATAAAAAATAAATTGTACACGAAATAAAAATAAAGAATTGGGGTGGGCCACCCTTATCACATAGGTGTATAACAATAGTTAACGACCTCTTCTCAGACCTTGGTTACAAACACTGTGACACGAGAATTATATGTATATATATATATATATATATATATATATATATATATATATATATATATATATATATATATATATATATATTGTTACGGCGACCTGACGGTCGTCGACAAATACGAGTATAACAAATACAGACAAATAGTATAACCGATAATGATAAAATTAAAACTTTAATTAATGATATATATATATATATATATATATATATATATATATATATATATATATATATATATATATATATATATATATATATATATATATATATATATATACCTAGTCAGGTCATAAATTCTGTCACATGTTTAATGTAAAATAATTGTAACAAGTTTATTAATTATGTAACCATTCATATACCAAAATGAACTTAACAAAACATAGATTCTTATGACATTAAAGTTTATTCAAAATGACCTCCGTGATTCTGAATACAAGCCTTCAATCTGCGCGGCCAGTTGTCTATCGCAGCACGAACGAGGTCCATGTCAATTGCGGCGGCTGCCTTAATCAAGGATGTCTTGAGTGACTCCAAATTGGGATGAGGCTTTGAGCACGCCTTTTCCTCCAAGTGTTGCCATATCTTGTAATCTAACGGATTCAAATCTGGACTGGAGGAGGGCCAGTCTTCGTGCCGGATGAAGTCGATTTCACGCGCCGCCAGCCAGTCTTGTGTGCTCTTCGCTCTATGAGCTGGCGCCGAATCTTGTTGGAATACCCAGTGCCTGTTATTGAACATGGTATGAGAAACAGGTTCCACAAGGTTCGTCAGGACTGTATTTTGATACACAACAGCATTCGTTTTTACACCTTTCTCACAAAAATGTACCTCTGTTAAGCCCCAATAAGAAACTCCCAACCATACCATGAGCGAGGATGGAAAATGACCTCGTTGGACACGCGGAATACGGTTGCTCGCTTCTTCACTACTGTGTGCGTACACCTTATCATTTTGTTTGTTGTAGCTCTCTTCTACGGTAAACATTTTTTCATCCGAAAAAAGAATTTCCCGATATTTTTTTCCCGCGTACCGCTTCAACAAAGCGCGGCATCTCTTCAGTCTCAGGTCCATTAGACGAGCATTCAAACGATGTCCTGTTTTTCTTCGATATGCCCGAAGCCCTGTCTTCATTTAACACCCTTTTCACCGTGGTTCTGCTTAACCCCATCTGAAGGGCCAACAGTTTCTGCTTACGTTTGGGATTTCTTTGAATTCGTGCCTTCACAGCTTTTATCACTGCTGGAGTCCTAACAGACCGAGGGCGACCACTTCTTGGCCTGTCATCTACACTAGAGTCTTCATTGTATCGTTTGATGGTACGATAAACGAATCTTTTGGTAATATTCAAATTTTTCAGTATGTTAAAAATTTGAATTGGCGCGTAACCGCAACGATGCAACGCAATAACTGCAACACGGTCTTCTTTAAGCGTCCACTCCATATTTAAAAATGAGTAAAATTCTAAAAGTTATACATTTTTATTTTCATGAACAATTCGAAATTCTAATTCAATAAACTTTTTTGTGGCCAGCATTCTAAAAGAAAAGTTTTTACTGTGTGACAATACTTATGACCTGACTAGGTATATATATATATATATATATATATATATATATATATATATATATATATATATATATATATATATATATATATTAATTTTTAGTTATAATTTTTTTATACATTTCTTTCAGTTAAAGTTACTCATTTTTGTCAAAAATTGTTTATGGCTGCAGTAGAGGATAGCGAATAAATATTAATTTGAAAATCAATTAACTATTAGCCCAAAAGAACATACAGTAAGTGCTTGTTTGTTATATATGAATAAATGATGAAAATTTAAAAAACGAACTCATCATCATCAAAGCGTTCAATCTCAGTTGCAACACAAACTTTCACTTCGGTGCCCGGGGTCCGCTAGTGAAACAAAAATGAACTTAACATATGTATGGACACCGGCGTGTTGCAAGTCTTGTGGAAACCGGCTTCTTACGGAAACAAATGTCTGGCCATTCCGCCTCCGCGGGGCTCCAGCAGGAGAGGTAGACCCAAAAAGTGTTGGCTTGACGTCATTACCAAGGATGTTAAAGAGCGTGCGAAGTGAAGTAGAATAAGTCGGAAAGTGGACACCGGGCGCCGAAGCGGGAGTTTGGTTTGCAACCGGGATTAATAACGCTAGGATGACGATGATGAAGGAGATCACTTTCTTAGAGTGTGGTGTAAATCATCTTCTCCGAGTTCGTGGACTATTCAACTGACATGGTTGCAGATGGGAGTTAGAAAATAATATATTTCATATGTTTCGAACATAGTGCTTGCATAGAGCTCAAAATAGTGTGCTTTTATCGGCGCCCTGGTATGCTCGCAACTCGGAAATCCATGAGTGCCTGGAAATCCCAACTGCATATTTTCACTTTCAATTGATTATATTCTAGGCGACTGATCGCAGGTATTGAAAATGGAAAAAATAATTCTGTGCCGAAATCGAATACGCGTAAAGCCACTGAAAAATTATATGTATTCCAACGAGCATTATAAAAACCAATTTAGTTAAATTACTAACAAGAGTAGTAAAAGTTGATAAACTTTATGGACCAATTTGATGTGAATTAATTTATTTGCGGGCAAGGCTTAAACTAACAATGTTGCCTGCAATATTATTAATTCCGCTTTGGATTGCACAGGTAATTTCTGGTTCTTATGTATTACATTATTGTAGTAGCTTCAAGCTGTTATCAATTTATTATATTCTATACTGATTTCATAATTAGATTCATACTTGAAAAGTTCTATAGCGCGTCTTTTCCATGTTTATCATAAACATAGAAAATACTTCCTATAGAAGAAAGAAAGAAAGAAAATATTTGATGGAACTATTTTACAACGCGTTTATAAAATGCATCAATTGTATATCCATCAAAACACACACATTAGATGCATACCAAAACATACATACACTCAGTAAATAGTACATACGAGTAAATACCTAGTCAGGTCATAAGTATTGTCACACAGTAAAAACTTTTATTTTAGAATGCTGGCCACAAAAAAGTTTATTGAATTAGAATTTCGAATTGTTCATGAAAATAAAAATGTATAACTTTTAGAATTTTACTCATTTTTAAATATGGAGTGGACGCTTAAAGAAGACCGTGTTGCAGTTATTGCGTTGCATCGTTGCGGTTACGCGCCAATTCAAATTTTTAACATACTGAAAAATTTGAATATTACCAAAAGATTCGTTTATCGTACCATCAAACGATACAATGAAGACTCTAGTGTAGATGACAGGTCAAGAAGTGGTCACCCTCGGTCTGTTAGGACTCCAGCAGTGATAAAAGCTGTGAAGGCACGAATTCAAAGAAATCCCAAACGTAAGCAGAAACTGTTGGCCCTTCAGATGGGGTTAAGCAGAACCACGATGAAAAGGGTGTTAAATGAAGACTTAGGGCTTCGGGCATATCGAAGAAAAACAGGACATCGTTTGAATGCTCGTCTAATGGACCTGAGACTGAAGAGATGCCGCGCTTTGTTGAAGCGGTACGCGGGAAAAAAATATCGGGAAATTCTTTTTTCGGATGAAAAAATGTTTACCGTAGAAGAGAGCTACAACAAACAAAATGATAAGGTGTACGCACACAGTAGTGAAGAAGCGAGCAACCGTATTCCGCGTGTCCAACGAGGTCATTTTCCATCCTCGCTCATGGTATGGTTGGGAGTTTCTTATTGGGGCTTAACAGAGGTACATTTTTGTGAGAAAGGTGTAAAAACGAATGCTGTTGTGTATCAAAATACAGTCCTGACGAACCTTGTGGAACCTGTTTCTCATACCATGTTCAATAACAGGCACTGGGTATTCCAACAAGATTCGGCGCCAGCTCATAGAGCGAAGAGCACACAAGACTGGCTGGCGGCGCGTGAAATCGACTTCATCCGGCACGAAGACTGGCCCTCCTCCAGTCCAGATTTGAATCCGTTAGATTACAAGATATGGCAACACTTGGAGGAAAAGGCGTGCTCAAAGCCTCATCCCAATTTGGAGTCACTCAAGACATCCTTGATTAAGGCAGCCGCCGATATTGACATGGACCTCGTTCGTGCTGCGATAGACGACTGGCCGCGCAGATTGAAGGCTTGTATTCAAAATCACGGAGGTTATTTTGAATAAACTTTAATGTCATAAGAATCTATGTTTTGTTAAGTTCATTTTGGTATATGAATGGTTACATAATTAATAAACTTGTTACAATTATTTTACATTAAACATGTGACAGAATTTATGACCTGACTAGGTACTTTTATTGTCAGACATTATACAATTTGTTCCACAGATATACAGTTTCAACAATTCTACCGTTTACTCCATATGGATATACTGAAACTAACTATTAAGACTATACTCATTAATAGAGATCATTTTCATTTTGGTCCGTCAAGCAATTATTAGAGATAATTAAAAAACCTATTTTAGATATTACAGAATATTTTTTCCGTGCAGAGGCGCAGGAATACTGACTCCTGCGGCTAGCGACGGCCGGTCGTAAAAGGCGACAAAACAACCCTAGTTAGATGGCAGGGCTCACAGAGCAGTGTATGCCGTCATAATAACCTTTGTTGTTTTCCGTCATTAGTGACACAGGTTCCAGTGATCCTAGCAGCGGTGCCTCAGGCCTCACAAATGACGGTAACTGCTTAATATCAAGTGGGCTACCCTGCCTGTTATTTATCATCAATAAAAAGAGATAGTTTTTAATTTGTCCTTCGAGAAACAGTACCAAATAATGCGTTCTCAATATTATCATGTAATGAATATGATTCATAGAGTGATGGAGCCCGTTCTCGCTATAGCAACTTAACCATGCACGAACACACGACTTCTCGAGATGAGATCCTGCCGATGCTACCTGATGAAGGACTACAGCAATCCACTGTGATAGCAGGCCTTATGCCTGATTCTTTTGGAGAGATGTTCAATTTTCTTGACGGTGATAGCTTTGGTATAGGTGAGAATATTAAAACAGTTAGTTACTTTTTCTTAAAATAGAGTAAATTTTTACCCTTCCATAAAAAAAGACTTAAGTATGAGTATTGACTCATAAGAAAGACCTTTGGGCATTCATTATTAATAATACATACACCGTATATATGAGGGTAGTGACCATTTCCGCCCATTATTTTTCTCTTGATGATATTTCGCTTCCTCTGTTTTCGGAAGCGTGTAACGCATTGTAAACTTATTTTCTAGCACTTGTTCGCACCAGCGCAGCGAACTACAGCCACGAGGTCTCTTGGCAACCCATACTAGAAAATCATAGTGAAGGAACCAACATACCAAGATCACTATGCTACCGGCACGCTATGATGGCCGTTTTGACGTTTGTCCACTCCATCAAGTTTCGTATTAATTAGTAATTTCGTATTATTAGAATTACATTTGAAGGAGCAAAACGCCAAAACGGCCATTATAGCGTGCCGGTAAGTGCAAGTAACTTTGCGCCAGTCAAGCTGCAGTTTACGAGCTAAAAATATTGATTATATATATATATATATATATATATATATATTATCCGTGCAGGGGCGGAGAAAGAATACTAACCTCTGTGGCCGGGGTCGGCCTGTCGTAAAAGGCGACAAAACAACCCACCCTAGCTACGTGGTAGGGCCTCAAGCCCGTCTGGATGGCGACCACCTTTGGTCTTAAGTATGCCGCCATAATAACCTTGTGTTGTGTTCCGGCATTAATGACCCAAGTTCCTGTACCCTTATGGGATAGCAGCGTGTTCGCGATGCGACTGGCGTTGCAAACACCTATAGGCGACGGTAACTACTAAATTCTAAGCGGGCTGTCAGCCTGTCTGCCGTCCTACGCAATAAAAAAAAAAAAATATATATATATATATATATATATATATATATATATATATATATATATATATATATATATATATATATATATATATATATATATATATATATATATATATATATATATATATATATATATATAACACAACCCAAGGTTATAGCAGCAAACTTATACCATATACCAGGAGTGGTGGCCATCCAGACGGGCTTGGGGCCTTACACGTAGCTAGGGTTGTTTTGTCGCCCTTTACGACAAACCGACCCCGGCCGCACGGTTTTGTATATTGACTCTGCCCCTGCCCGGAGAAAAATAATAACTATCTTATGTAATAATAATAATTATAATCCTTTTAGGTCCAATGCATGAATTTGTATACGGATGGCAAGCTATTGTGAATACAATGAGCATGAAAAATAACGTCGAGGTACGGAAGCGAGCTGGTCTTCAACGTTTCGCCCTCGCTGGCATTAACGGCATCACGCTTATATCTCATATAGGGGTGACAGAGATTATGATTAATGGTACAAGGACTTATTGCTTCGGCGGTGTATCAAGACCGCCCGGAAGAAGAAGTGTCATTTGTAAGGTAAATAAAGTTTTCAACTTACCTAGTACATGAATTGAGTAGTATTTATCGATCTTGAAATTAATTATACTATACATTTGTAATCATAGCTTTCATAATTATCATTTTTTTCTATAAAGCCCTTTCTTTTGCAAGGCTACTAACTCTTAAACGGTAAGTGTAATAACCTGGTAATAACAACATAATGTTTAGAAATTATTTAGGTAAAAATCTTGTAAAATAATGAAATAAAGTAAATTTGTTGGTAAATCCACCAGAAGACAAGAACAAAAAAAACATGGTTTTTGAAACAAAAATTTACTTTTCTTTATATGTAGTCATTGGATTTAAATGACGTCTATATCATTTAGGCATTGTCATTCAAAGCTTAAGCTAAGCTATACAATAATAAAAAAACGATTTTAGTTGATATTTGTTGAAGATATTGTCAATAATATACGTAATGAAGAAATTATTTAAAAAAAAGTTAAATTCGGTAAAAAAAAATCCGCCAGACCGCTTATTTTAGGGATTTTTCTCGATGATTTTACGTATATTTTGATATTTTTTCGTGCGGTCACTTATCGGTGGAGGACATTGTATATTAAAAATACTGGCCGTGTGTTGTTAACGGATGAAGAGAGTTTTACTCCATCTTTTTTATAGTACGTCGTAAAAGGCTTTTGATCAAGGTCGTGTCACGGCAGGCATCGACATAATAGACATGCTAACGGCTCACTTAATATTAAGCAGTTACGACACTAGTGGCACCGCGAACACGTTGCTGTCCTATAGGGGTACAGAAACCTGGGTCACTAGTGCCAGAACATAACACAAGGTTATGGTGGCATACTTATACACCAGGGGTGCTAGCTCCAGACAGGCTTGGAATCCTAGCCCGTAGCTAGGGTTGTTTTGTCGTCTTTTTCGACAGGCTGACCCCGGTCGCAGAGGTTAGTTTCCTCCGCCCCTGCACGGAGGCAAATAATACTCGTACTATTATTCAACAATGTATTGAAGGTAAAAGCTTAAGACGTAACTGTGATTAAACTATGATATATCCGGGCACCATTTCTACATTATTTAAGGTATTTACATAAAATAATGTATGAATGATTACTGTTATATCTATCTTATTATCTTTATTTTTAATAATCACACAGCTTACTACTCAGTCTGCACCCATCTTGTCTTCTTCTTTCTTTGTACTTATGGCTCCAATGCATTTGGCATTGATTTTGCCAATGTCTATGTTATTAAAAACACCCATCTTGCATCAATGAACAAATTGACATAAAACCAATAATAGATTATTCCTTTTTTTCTTTTAAATATATGTAGGTAGACTGATGTTCACAACTTCAGTATTTACACTGTGCATAGACACTGTGCATTAATCATAGACTGACGAAACACATTTACTCTGCGTCACTAAAATTACGCTATGAAATATTGTGATAAATATAATCATGTATTACAACAAAAAAGTTTATTATTTTAATATAGAATCACAATGATTACTTAAGACAGTCAATGATTTACCACCGTTTCTAAAAAACTCTGACTATTACGGTGTCTGCGAAGTCGGTCAGTACAAAATTCTGAAATATAATGTATATGTCCTAATTAAGAATAATTACAATTTAAATAAAAATAACTATTTATTGTTAATATTCAAGTAAAAAGGTAATATATTTTTTAGATGATACAAAAAAAGGAATTTCGTTTTTTAAACGGGTTTATTGAGCCCTGTACCACTAAAATGATAGTTTTATAAGAAGGTGTAAAATGCCATGCATATTAAGAATGGAAAGAATAGGAAAAACCGTGCCGCTTCAAACGTGCTAGAGAAGAAACCGCGAAACAAGCTCTCCGGTTGTGCTTGTATTTGTCTTGTATTTAGTATAATATTCGGTTTACTTTGTTTTGTTTTAGGGTGCGATGTACCAAGAAGGCCGATTCTCTTGTAAAGTACCTTACCTTAGATACCCTACAGTTTTAGGTTACAGATATTGCATCGATAAGTATGCCGCTGTGAACACACTTGACGGAACCTACAAAAGTGAGTATCGCGTTATTGTGCCATATATCTTTTCGGACAAGTCGAGTTTCCTTTTGCATAAGCTGCACAACGCACTCGAATCTGGGTTCTTCTACCCCCGGTGGCGTGCAGTTGACTGCCTATGTGAGCGGTCGATGGCCTGTCTTCGACCTTTCATATTATACCCGTATTGGGTACAAAACCAGTGTTGCAACACATATGGTTGCACAAACCTTCTTCGATCACAAATTGATCGAAGCAAACCTTGTACACATTTCTCAGTATAAAGTTGACATCAATTTGAAAATCGAAGATATTATTTAAGATGTATGTATTAATTGGGTTAAACGAATATTATTAATGATATTATTATCAACATAAGTTGTGGTACACAAGTGAAAAGGGCCGAAATGCAGTTACAATAAAAAATAATAAAGCGCCTGATGCATCTACATGGCAAATTCTTGAGGGCGCGTTTCATTTACTAATATTATGTATTCGTAGTAGTAGTTAATGAAATGAATTTTATTATTCATATGATATCATTATCATTTTACGTGGTTATTGTTTTATCTAGTTAAAAGAGCGTAATGTAATCATTATGCATTTGAATTATCACTGAATTATTTTTGCGTACGTACCCAAACATATATTTAATAATCAAATGGTATGGTTTCCAATATGACCAAAACTTATCTTGAGTTAGCGTCTTTAAAATGTGCTCACTATGTATTAATACGACTGTACCCAAAAATACTTTTTATTTATAATAATTCAAAATAGGGGTCAAGTCGAGTTCACCGATGAAGCCGACCCTATTATGGGGAAAAGAAATGGCTTAATAAATCCCTTCGCATACTCAGGAATGCGCCAGAAAAGTAAGCATTTATATAGAAAAGCGACTATAACTTCGACAGTTCAAGTTTCATCCCATTAAACACCACGACAATGGCGTACAATAAGAGTTAATAATTATGAATAAAGGCTTTTGAGAACATAAGTTCCTTCTGTTATACGTTCTACTGGACTTAATACTAGGGTAAGTAAGAAAAGTTCTCGGCCTGACAATGAAAGACTGCAATTTTCAGTTGAACAATGATTTTATTTTTCTACATAATCTCCCTTGACTTCAACACACTTGGTTCAGCGTTTCTCCAACATCAGTATTCCTTCCCGGAAGTGAGAGTCTAGGAGGCTGTGAAAATATCCATCTACGGTCCTCTCAACTTCTTCACTGGATCCGAAGCGCTTCCCAGATATAAATTTCTTCAAATTTGGAAACAGATAGAAGCCTAAGGGTGCCCAATCAGGAGAATAAGTGGGATGGCCGAGCAAATCATACCTCAGATCCTGCAGTTTTCCCATTGCCGATGCACCTTTGTGAGCACCTGCTCACAAAGGCGCACAATGCACCTGCATTGTCCTGGTGAAAACTGATTTTTTCTTCTTCAAGCCAGGCCTCTTCTCGCGAATTTTGGTATCCAGCTGGTCAAGAAGATTAGAGTAATATTCGCTTGTAATTGTTTTGCCTTTTTCAAGACAATTACTTAACAGGATCCCTTTCGCATCCCAAACCACACTGGTCATGACCGGTACATTCCGGCAGATGCGATCGACTTTACTTTCTTTGGCACTGAACCATCAGCTTCTATCCACTGCTTCGACTGATGTTTCATTTCTGGCGTATAGTGGTAGACCCATGTCTCATCCATGGTAACAAATCGCTGCACAAAATCGGTCGGATCCCTATTGAATCGGTCCAAACATTGCTGCGAATATCGTTTGCGCATTTGCTTTTGATCGGCATTCAGCAAATGCGGCACTCACCTTGCGCAAAGCTTTCGCATCCCTAATTCTTTATGCAAGATGTTTCGCACTCTTTCTTTCGATATTTCCACGGCCTCAGCTCTCTCACTCACCTTAACACGCCTATCATCCAACACGATATCGTGAACCTTTTCGATGGTTTCCGATCTGATTGCAGTTTTTGGCCGTCCTTCACTTGGGTCATCTTCGAGGGACGTGCGACCTTGTTTAATTTCAGCTGCCCACTTTTTAACGGTTGACACTGAAGGAGAAGAGTCCCCGTACACTTTTGTCAACTTTGGGTGAATTTTCTTAGGAGTTAATCTATCCAAAACAAAGAATTTTATGATCGCACGATATTCAAGTTTATCCATTTTAACGATAAAAACGCACGACGTATACTGCGCAAATTTGGGTAAACAAACTACTTGAGAGAACAAGTTGAAACTTGTCATACGAACTAATGAGACATGGACGCAGGCAGGAATAATAAATTTTCGGTGATTAGAACGCAATATCGGTCGAGAACTTTTTACTTTTCCCTGGTATGTAATGATTTTCTACAGGGGAGACATCTATATGGCAAAAATAGCGTTAGAACTATTTCTGGTAAAAATAGGAATTGGCATATGTGGTTTTTTAATTGCTGTAGGACAGCAGACCGACTGACGGCCCACTTAGAATTTAGCAGTTACCGTCGCTTATGGGTGTTTGCAACGCCAGTGGCATCGCGAACACGCTGCTGTTCCATAAGGGTACAGGAACTTGGGTCACTAATGCCGGAACACAACACAAAGTTATTATGGCGACATACTTAAGACCAAAGGTGGTCGCCATCCAGACGGGTTTGAAGCCCTACCAAGTATCTAGGGTGGGTTGTTTTGTCGCCTTTTACGACAGGCCGACCCTGGCCGCAGAGGTCAGTATTCCTTCTTCGCTCCTCCACGGCTTACGGTTAATAATTATTTTATGAGGACTTTACCAACTTACAAATTAAACTTTTTTTAGAAACTTATTGCGCTCGGGGTGAGTCGATACCTAAATTTCACTACGATTACATTTGTGAACGACGCGATATTAAAATCAAACGGATCAACCTAACGGACCCGAATGAAAGGTTTAACATACGAAATCCTGTTGTGCGAAGAGCCGAGTATTACAGGGCTCCATACGATATTTTGAAAGCGTGTCCTGATTGGTGAGTATTACCAGTAGGATGTAGATGAAAATTGCTAATGTATATATTTAGTTACTTACATTCTGTCTCAGAGATTCACATGATATAGATGTTCTTAATCTTCAAAGGGAGGGTCTACTTCTGAAGCGTGTTCAGATCAGTCAGGTCGTGATGGTAACGGACTTCGAGTTTTTTGCTTGTAATGTATGTAGCATATTTAAACATGTTGAATAAATAAGTTTTCAAGTACATTTTCAAAACGCATCGTGGGGGATGGTTTTGCCTAAAACATTCTTCACTTTTGAGGTCTATAGTCCAAAATAAAAATAACATACAGGTAATAGGAGTAGTTGTATTTTCATAACTCAATTAAAATAATTTACAATATTAATATTTTTAATGCTGAGCACTGGACAGGACATAGTGGCTAACCAGCTGTACCGCCTTTTCAATTTGTGCTGGCGAAATGGGCAAGTACCGGAAGACTGGTGCAAAGCCGTAATCGTGCCATCATATAAGGGAAAAGGGTCATGGCAGGACTGCATAAATTACTGCGGTATAAGCCTCGGGTTGTGAATGAAATGAAGGATGCACAAGCGGGATTTAGGAAGGGAATGGGATGTACGGATCAGGTCTTTTCCTTGCGGTGCATAGCCGAAAAGTGTTTGGCTATAAACAAGAAGGTCTATTGCGCGTTCGTGGATCTAGAAAAGGCCTATGATAGAGTGATGAGGAATGAATTGTGGTCAGCATTGTCCGTGGATGGTGTGAGCAGTATCCTCATGCGAGCATTGCAATCTCTATATAGGGATTCTAGTGCTTGTGTAAGGATAAAAGGGGGCATACACTGAATGGTTTAATATCGAAAAAGGTGTTAGACAGGGATGTTTAGTGTCACCGTGGCTGTTTAATCTGTTCATGAACAATTGCTTGACAGATTTAAAAGAGAATGAAAGTGGGTTGAGAATGAATGAGTTACTCGTCAAATATTTTCTCTATGCTGATGATCAAGTATTACTTGCGTCTTCGGCCGAGGAGTTGCAGGAGATGATAACTGCTATGAGTGGAGCTTTTGTTAGAAAGGGAATGAAGATGAATGTAAAGAAGACGAAAGTGATGGTGTTTGAAAGAGATGAAGCAGTGACAGACTGCAATATCGTGATTGGAGATGAACAAATTGAACAGGTGAATGAGTTTGTGTATCTGGGTTCAAAGTTTACAAGAGATGGAAAGTGTGAGAGTGATATTGAAAGAAGAGTGAATGCAGGAAACATGGTGAATGGAGCTTTGCACTCTTTATGAATAGTCGGAAGGTGTCTAATAAGGCTCGTCTGGCTGTGCATGAGGGGGTGTTGGTTCCGACACTCATGTACGGAAGTGAAAGTTGGGTATGGCAGAAGAAACATGAAAGCAGAATAAATGCAGTTGAGATGAGAGCGTTAAGCAGTATGACAGGAGTTAAACTGAGTGACAGGATAAGAAATAGTGAGATAAAGAAACGTTGTGGTCTGAATGAAGATGTAGTGACAAAAATTGAGAAAGGTATGCTGAGATGGTTTGGCCATGTCGAGAGAATGAACGAAGAACGATTGACGAAAAAAGTGTATAAGGCGAGTGTGAATGGAAGTGTTGGAAGGGGTAGACCTAGGTGGACGTTTCGAGACCAGATCAGGGATGTCTTGAAAAAAGGCCAGGTCAAGAGTACCCTAAACCGAAGGACATGTATGAAGGGAATAATGAAAGTGGACGAAGCGAAACAAGTATGTAAGGACCGTAACAAGTGGAAAGAAGTGGTCTCTGCCTGCCCCTACGGGAAAGAAGCGGTGATTATATGTATGTATGTATGTATATTTTTAGAAACTTTGTCAATATTTATTTTAAATTATAGGTACGGTTGTAATCTTCAAATATCTCCTGATATGATTCACCAGGAGCTGCCAGCAGCGCTGATGGATGCCAACGAAACCGCTTTTGTTGGCCATGGCGGGAAATATTGGTTGTCATTATACTACACACAGGTAGAGGAGTAATTAAATCTATTTAATATGGAGTGCAACATTTTTTATTGATGGTAAACAGCAAGCAGGCTTACCATCCACTTAATAATAAGCAGTCATCGTTGCCTATGGATGTTTGCGACCCAAATTACTAATACGCTGTCGTCCGCGTAGGGACTAGAACCCAGTCACTTAGGCCGGAACACAACACAAGGTTATTGTGTCCTCGTCCTCATAATTAGAGATTATGAGTATTTTCCTCCCAGAAGAGCTTGAAGGCCCTACTACCAAGATTTGGTAATTTCGTCGACTTTTAGCGAGGTTTGAGGGTAGGTCGCCGTCGGCCGCAGGGGTCTCCGCCCCCGTACTGAAGATATTCATTATGTCCGTTTTTATCCGTGCAGGGGCGGAGAAAGAATACTAACCCCTGTGGCCGGGGTCAGCCTGTCGTAAAAGGCGACAAAACAACCCACCCTAGCTACGTGGTAGGACCCCAAGCCCGTCTGGATGGCGACCACCTTTGGTCTTAAGTATGCCGCCATAATAACCTTGTGTTGTGTTCCGGCATTAGTGACCCAAGTTCCTGTACCCTTATGGGACAGCAGCGTGTTCGCGATGCTACTGGTGTTCCAAGCACCTATAGGCGACGGTAACTGCTAAATCCTAAGCAGACCGTAAGCCAGTCTGTTGTCCTACAGCAATAAAAAAAATGTCCGAGATTCCAGATGACGAGTGTTTATCGTAGCTTTAAACGGTTACAGGTATTAATATCAAATTGCCACCGATTCCAAGAGAATGACATTGGGAGATTAACTCAGTTATTTAACTCGCTAAACTAGAAATATGAATTCATAACGCTCTTATATAAGACTTATACATGTCATGCATGTCATGACAACTAGCCGATCACGCCCGCTCTACTGGGCGAATAACAGGCAAAAGTAAAACGAAAAAAAATGTAAGAAAGGGTCGATAGAATCCAAAAATAAATAGCCTATAACCATTTACGCGTCGAATGTTAGTAGTCCAATCCCGATATGTTCAGTAGTTTTGTTGTGATGGTGCGTCAAAGGAACCCCATTTTCAACTTAAATACTCGTATGTATATTATAACAATGTTCCGTTTTGTAGCTATCAACGTATGCTGTTTATTTTCAAGCGCACGGAGAATATCCATGGCAATCGAATAGACCTATCACGTCTGTCGATAAAGGTATACCATAATTTTATATAAAAAAATAATTTTAATTTATTTGTCAGAAAAACTAATATTTTTAATTAAATTAAAATACTTATTATTTTTACTTATACATAATCAAATCAAATCATTTATTTCAATATAAGATCTTACAGATCACTTATTGAATGTCAAAAATCTACTACCGTTTCCAATACAAAACACTGACTAGAGAAGAAACGGCGAAATAAACTACCCAGCGAATGTTTTTTGTCTTATTTTAAATATATTTGTCTTTTATTGTGTATTACTTTAATCACAAAATGAAATTGAATGAAAAAAATATGAGTTAACATAATGGCAATACAATTGTTTTAATTCCCAGTCTGTGTGTTCATCAATATAATATTTAATAGTGTAATATCCTTTCCCGACAGACGTTGCTTAATGGCTTTTTTAAACTTATTTGTTGTAAGACTTGAATTATCTCTGGGATTTTATTGTATACTTTGCCCAATAAAACTATTGTATATGAGTAATCTCCGGTGTTTACAAGAAGGTGTAATCAATTTATTTTTGTTCCTTGTGTCTTTGCTATGAACATCACTGAATTTAGGATATTAATATCCGGATGACCGAGCTTTGCTCGGTATTTTTTTTTATAAATTGTGTTTTTTGGAAATTAACAATTGATGATTTTCTTAGTCTAACCTCAAAGCAAACACTAATTGACTTCGTGTTACTTAACAACGCCATCTGCTGGAATAGCTTTAGTGTTGTTGTGTCGTTAAAGCAATTTAAAATAGTATTATTATTCGCCGATAGATGTCTGGAAGAGTCATTTTTCAGTTTAAATTGGGACTACTCAAACGCCACCTTTTGACATTTTCTAGAAATGATTCCTAGCTAGATCGATTTATCGCCCCCGAAACCCCCCGTATACTAAATTTCATGAAAATTGTTGGAGTCGATTCCGAGATTCCAATTATATATATATACAAGAATTGCTCGTTTAAAGATATAAGATATGTTTGAATTGGAGATAAAGTGATCATTTGGCCAGATAAGAGACGTCTGGCCAATAGTTTAGTCAAATTCATTAATTCTAAACATGAATGTTGAGATGTCGACTAATAGAGGCCGACCCCATATAATGTGGACTAAGGGGAGGAAGAAAAAGTTTAGTCAAATTCATTGATTATTTTATCCGACCCAACCCACTTCTTTCCTCTAGTCCCGTCATACGACGATAGCTAAGGTTCAAAAGTAACTGAATGGAGGCTAATCCTCTAATACCTACATCAGTTACGCCGCGTGACTTTCGCCAATACTTCAGTTGGACAGCTTACTTTTTTCGACTACCCTCACGTTTGCGAGAGGTGACGGTCGATGTCGTGCGGAGGACGCTCTTATTAAAATACAACGGTTGACCGCATAAATGCAGATTTAATTCTGCACTGCAGCTTCAGTGTTTGTGTGATTTACTTATTATTGAACGTGTCAAAAACATACATCCTCACTAAAGATGGCGTTAATGGTTGAATTTATTTATCTGTTAATTGGTAATTGATATTTTTACTGGTTGAAAATATCGGTAAATCTTTTCGTTGATTTAATTTTGCTACTGTTAAACTCGAATGGTTGAGTTTCTTAACATTGTGCTTTATTTTGAGGGCCATAGAGCATACAATCGAATCATCAAAATTCAATATTTACATGATAAGTTGAAAACACCTGCAAGGCGGAAATAAATCTTATGCGTTGAGGAATAAAGTTGAAACTTACATGTATTTAATTTCCAATAATTACCTACGCGACTACATGCAGTGTTTTTGTTAAACGGTATTTTTGACAGTTTTGGTTAATTTTATTTATCGAATTGATAATTTTATTTAGAGTATAATAGTGATAATTTTTTACCGGTAAATTTATTGGTTAATGATTATATTATTATGTGCCACCATTAATCCTCACATAACAGTAAAGTATCCGTGCAGGGGCGCAGAAAGAATGCTTCTGCGGTCGGGGTCGGCCTGTCATAAAAGGCGACAAAACAGCCCTAGCTATGTGGTAGGCAACCTTCTTTGGTCTTAAGTATGTCGCCATAATATCCTTGTGTTGCATTCCGGCATTAGTGACCCAAGTTCCTGTGACCATATGGGACAGCAGCGTGTTCGCGATGCCACTGGTCGTTGCAAAGATCCATAGGCGACGGTAACTGCTAAATTGTAGTGGGCCGTTTGCCTGTCTGCTGTCCTACAGCAATAAAAAAATGGAATGAAGTTAGATATCAATGTGAAATTGTTGGTGGAGCTTCGGCCTTTTTAGTGTCGGGATCGATTTGCAACAAATTAATACAGTCTCTTACGTACAGTCTATTAATATCAGCGCATTTACAAGTCAAAGGGGGCTCCCATGTTTTGAATCTTGTCCATATTATTATTATTAGTGCCGTCATTTTTACATTTACACATTTTTATTATCTAATTTATTTAGGGACTTTTGATAAAAATATCATGCCAACTCAATTTTACCTTAATTACTTAAATTACAGATTAATTTTTAGTTTAATTATAAATTTTAAAATTATCTATATAATTAAAATGATAGAGGTCTGCAGTTGTGCACCAATCACGGCAAAACTTCTCGATAAATTATAATTAAATTTTCAAAGTTTTATTTCTTAGACACTTGGCCCTTATCTATAAAAAATATTGCGATATCTTCATTTAACATAAAGTTATTAACGTTTTAAGAAACAACAGTTTTTATAAGCACTATGTGTCCAGTGCGTGTTTTCTTGCCGCGGAGAAGTGGGACAAGAGGTGTAGCGCGCAAGCGCATGAAGTCGCGTGAATTAACTAGTTACTGTTGTAAATAAAAACAGCGGCAGCAGAGAGCGGCCTCGGCAGGATGCTTTAAAACATATTTAGAATAGTATTTTTGTTGTAGGTGGAATCTGGGAACAATTGCTCAAAGCGAACATAGGACCCGACATGAATCTTCATTACAACTTGAACGGAATATACAATAGATATTCAGGATCCGTTTTCCCAGACTTAATGAGAAACAATGGCCAGGTAAGTATTAATAAGGCACTAACAATATCCAAATATATTAACAAACGCACTCAATGATGACAACATGACAAACGATAAAATAACAGCTTCCTGTCTCAAAAATATTTTTTATTACTGTAGAACAGCAGACAGGCTGACGGCCCACTTTAGAATTTAGCAGCCACCGTTGCCTATGGATGTTTGCAACGCCCATAAGGGTACAGGAACTTGGGCCACTAATGCCGGAACACAACACAAAATTATTATGGTGATATACTTAAGACCAAACGTGGACGCCATCCAGACGGGCTTTGGGCCCTACTACGTAGCTAGGGTTGTTTTATCGCCTTTTACGACAGGCCGACCCAGGCCGCAGAGGTTAATATTCTTTCTCCGCCCCTGCACGGATACGGAAATTGGAACCAAATTAGAAATATTTTAATTAGATATATTTATTTTGTCGCGTATGACACGTTCACCAGACCACCAGACACCAGACCAAGAGCACACTGTAAACCGGGTGAGTAGAGAGCGGTGGACTCTATGGGAGAAGAGAGGGAGAGAAGCGGTTAGTTAGAGATATACCATACCTTGCAATGGGTAAATAAATTCTCACTGATACCACCCTTTCTCGATTCGGTTCAGGTCCGCTTGCGGATGAACTGTTGCACGGCACTAGATAATATGGCAAATCTGAACACACATTTTTAGCACGTCAAATAAAAGAAAGTTTACAGTAACTGAAGCCAATTGCACACGGGGAAAAGTGTGGTCTTTAGGAAGGTCGAACGTCAACACGACTCACGCGTTGCAGAGGCTCACGCGATACTGTTCTGCTCATCCCACGCTCGCGTTCACTATTCACTTCATAGAGAGTGAGGGTAGTTAACAAAGTTCGTAGGCGAGATCTCATCTACCTTTTACCCAAAGATCTATCTATAACTTATCATAAGTAGTTATTATAAATTAACCTTTTAAATGATTTTACAGGTACAACCATCGAATTTCAGGACAGATGTGCGTGACAGTCCTTTAGAAGAAGTGCTAGTTGGAAACAGCCACATATCAGCTGATCCGGCAGGTATTTAAATTTTGATTCGAACCCGGGACCTATAAATTGGTCTCCGATTTTAATACCACTGAGCTACCAGGTACCTCGATTATTATACTAATACATGTACTGAAAACATTAGTATACTGGCTTATAAAATGCGAGAAGTCAATTGTAGTCTTTGTTATTTTTGTATTACAGGTGGAGAACTGAACATGGGACCGGTGAAGTTTGTTCACGATTCACAAATTCAAGGCAACTTCGAGCATGGCAACAACTTATCATAAAAACTTTTTGAGAATATTATCTTTTTAAATAAAAAATATACAGGTTAACGAAACTCTGTTATTTTTCGTTATTGATGTATATCTTACGTATATTATTGGACAGAAAATATATATAAACATATAAATAAAATAAGAGATCTACAGTTGTGCGCGATTCACAGCAAAACTACTGGATAGATTTCAATTAAATTTTCTAAGTTTTATTAATTAGACACTTGACCCTTGTCTAAAAAAAAAATATTGCGATATCTTCATTTAATATAAAGTTATTAAAGTTTTAAAAAACAAAGATTTTTATAAGCACTACGTGCTCAGCGATGCGTGTTCTCTTGCCGCGGAGAAGCTGGGCAAGTGGTGTAGCACGCATGCGTACGAAAACTTCTCATATTTTTTTCGAATTACTTTTTTCTGTTATTCGACCAGCGAAGCAGACGACTAGTCCATACCTAAAGAGTTTCTCTATGCGAACTACAGCGTGATAAGCAACGGTAACTGCTCACTACGTCTGTTTGCAGTCCCACGGCAGTCGTAAGGGCGACAACAGAAGTAGTTGTTAAATAATAAGCAGCAATAGAAGGGCGTCATCAGGACTTTTGATGGCTCCTAAAGAAAACAAATATGGCTAATTTATATTCTTCTACAACTAAAAATGAAATCACCAGGCGGCATTGCAGTAAACGCATACAGAGACCTTCAAAAATATTCATCGCATAAATCGGTGCCCCTTGCGATCAGAAAGAACATAAAAGTATAAATTTAATTACGAGTAAAGCCTTGAGAAAACAACGATGTTTTTTTTTATTGCTGGAGTTCATCAGACAGGCAAACGGCCCACCCAATAGGTGGTCACCGTCGTCTATGGACGTTTGCAATATGTAAGGTGCAAACGCTGGCAAATGTACTGAAATCGGTTGAAATTATAATGAAATCTCTATTCTCATTATTTGGGAGTATAAAACTAAAAATATGTGCTACTTTCAGCGTCAGTGAGCTACAGCTTTATTTTCGAACTCAGCAAATATTTAATCACTATTTTGAGGGTAGATTTAAACTCCCCTAATTATTATTAATCCCTTAACTCGCCTAACTTTTACTAGCAAATAATATTTTTTTGTCAAATCAGAAACACGTTACAAGTGTTGGTACAGTAATCATGTTTCCCTAATAACAAAATTTAAATTTCAGTATTTACAATTTACAAATTTAACAAAAATTAATCAAATCGCATTGCATAAATACCCCTAAGTTATATTATTACAAACATAAATATCTAATATATACAATTTATTTAATTTTCGTGTTTTTGAGATGTCGCAAATATTATATCATACATGTCAAATACAGTAAATTATTTGTAATTATATAATTTTTTTGTAGTAAAAAAATTTCTAAGAGCCTGATAAATAATTTAGAACCGTTTTTTAGACCGTTTTTTTTTTGGTAAGTGAGTCGTTTAGTTGCATAACATTTTTTGGTAAAATGATGATATATCGTTAGTTTCCGAAAAATATTGTTAAAGCGGGTTTTGCAACCACACGCCTCAACTCATGTATTGATTTAGGTAAGGTATTTTAATATACCCATACTGCTATCATATATATATATTAATTATTTCTCCATAAAGCCATGTTATTGCTTGGGACCATGTCTTGTAGGATCACTTAGGGGTCTTACCGTCAATTTCTTTTTGTAAAAACGTCTACATTTGTTTTTTTTACAAAATTTCCAATTTGAGATATTTTTAATATACAATAGGTAATCATAATTAGTTTTAAAATAATACTAACCGACTTTATTTCTATCAATTTATATGATTAAGTCAAAAGTTCTTTAGTTGGCAACACTAAATCAAAGTCAGTTAGTGTTGTTCCACTTATTAGTTTAATTTATATACATTTTTTATTAATTGCATTATTTTAGTTTTACTTGCCAAATATCCAGGGTGACTTTGACAAAACCATCTAAATTTTTTTTACGCACTAAACATCATATAAGGAACCCATTTATGCAAAAAAATTGTATGTAAAAATTTCACCATATAATATTTCATTCCAAGGAAAATATGGTCACTAATTCAATCGTACAAAATAGTCATATATATGTTGCAAATTTCGTACGTTAAACTGTTATTACCTGTCTCTGTCACTCCCGCGTAATTGTAATGTAAAAGTAATGAGTATTCGCTCGCACATATGCAATGACCCTCGTCCTCGGCCTCGTACTAGATCATTGTACCAGTTTTTTGCGGTACCGATGGAGAGGTCATTGACACTTGCGCGCCGTAGTATTTAAATTGCGAGTTCTTTGGATAACTTTGTGATGCTGATTACTCAACATTTTTATACTATGTGATACTAAACTAAAATACATGTTTCTCATAACTTTTACTATAGATTCTTCTGTATGAATTTGGACGGTGTTGTCAAAGTCACCCTCTATAGGTAAGCATTGCATTTACATGAATTTTACTACTAAAAATTTGCAACCCTAATTGATAATCAGGTATATAGGATTTTACGTTTTTTTGTTTTTACATTTATGAATGCTAACTGTAGAAATAGTTTTAAATTTTATGCAATGCCATGAGTACTACAAGTTATTATGGGAAATATAAAAAGATAATTTGTTAACAAAATTTGGTGTAATAATATTATATAAAACGTATAATTATATATTGGAAAAAGGCCGATACCACATTTTTGTGGCATCAAAATGTTGATCTTAGCATATTTAAAATCGATGCTGCCAAGAAAAGTAAATTAATTTTATAGGTATTTTTTTACAAACCGATGTTATTTTCGAGAGATTTTACTAAACATATCTTTTTCTTATTATTTCCTAAAGTCCAAAAATCTAATTAAATTTTTTAATTTTTGGATGTTATCTTAATTTTATTCCGTAATAAAATTTTATTATGTATTTTCATAATTTTATTTTCCTTCTATTTTGATATACATATATACATCAATAAAATATTAATTATTTTATTATTTAACCTCATCGATATAAATAATTAAGTAAGTTCTTAGTAATAAAAAGGCAGTTTTCATTTATTAATAACCGAATAAGAAATTAAATAAATTATAAATAAATGTAAAATTAATTTTATCTGAACATATTGCATACTTCATATTCACGTAATCAGTTTCTCAATAATCAATTCATATTTTTGATATGGGCACATCACTAACCGACGGTATATATAGTCTGTGCACATTGTATTTCGACATTTTCGACTGACATCTTTCTTTGTGCAATTTCTGTTCGGTCACGAAAAATCCCGTTATAATATTCTCTTTCGCAATTCATCTGTGTAACAAAGGTTTTAAACAATTACACGTCGGTCAGTGAAATAAAGTTAAAATAATAAATTTCCTTTGTGCAACGGCGGGTCGATGACCAATTAGTTAATTATCGATTTTGGTTCAAAAAGCCTAATATTGTTTCAACGCTGTTTATTTATAAGTGTGCACGGTTGTTGTTCGAACGGGTCACAATATTTGGGCCAAAGTACTACCGAAGGTACGTATGCTTTTGTGTTACTTATTTACAGGTCAGTTTGGGTATCTTTGTGACGCATAGCGAAGTGGGTTTTCGTGGGATTGTTACGCTAATTAGTTCATGTCTATCAATCATTTGTTGGCTAAATCTATATATAGCTGATAGGTCTTGTACAGTCACGAATGCCAGGCCTATGAGCTCTATTCTTTACATTGCTATTTCTCTTGCCTAAATGTTATTCAACATTTGTACATTACATCCTGCTCCTTAGACCAAACCATGTTGAATCTGTACAGAATATTACTATATTCTTAAATATTCATTACTGTTCAATATTGCAATCTATAACTCTAGAAAATATCATTGAAGGAATACTCATATTTAAAATAAAAACCCTTTTGTCTTGAATTGGTAAAAGTTGATTTGACAAGACCTACATCAATATTTTGGCAGTGTTTGTGTTTGTATCATAGTGCTACATGTATTATTATACTACCATGAAAATAAATGCCATTGTTAGAGCCAAATAAGATTTTAAGGGTAGATTTAAACTCGCGTAATTAATCCCTAATCTCGCCTGTCTTTTACTAGTAAATAATATTTTCATATCAAATCAAAAATATGTTACAAGTGGTTGTACAGTAATTGTGTTTCGCTAACAATAAAATAAAGTTTCAGGATTTAAATACACATATATTACAAACATTAATCAAGCTGTATTTCATAAATGTAAGGTCCCAATTCCTATGATCTCCAGGGGATGTTTGACCTACATCCTCTAACTAAGAAAAATCACCAATCTTCCTGCCCTTATACCAGCTATGTGGGGTCGGCACAACCTGTCCTATTCTTCCACTCTCCTCTATTAGTGGTCATATCATCTTTTACTCAATCCATCCATCTTTTCTTTGGCCTACTGAGAGGTAAATGCATGCTTGCTTTTGCGTCCATCACTGTCATTTCCATTATTTTCCTTGTTATATGATAATAGCAGCTTTCCACGGCAGCCGGAGGTCGTTGCTTTCCCTCCGGTGCCGATGACGTGGCCTGCATTGGCGGGAGGGGAGTGTGCTGGTGGACTTCCGCTCCCGCTCCGCCGCCTTTTTTGCGGAAATTACTGCCTCGCAAAAGGAGGCGACGGTCGTCCATTCAGGATCGCCTACGACCATGGACAGAACCAGGGCCGGGTGCCACAGGTCCGCGGCCAATTCCGGACGGGACTCGCATCCCCGTCGCTTGGTAGTCAGGGTGGGTAGGCTAGGCAGACGACACTCCAGATAAACCAGGGAGTCGCCTAACGTCGTATCCGGCCTAGCAAGACCAACCGACAGCGAGGATGCGATTCCCGCCCTGGGAGCACTCTGTGCAGGCGCATTCGAAATAGGCATGGTTACGAGTACCAAATCAGGGCCCGGGGCAGAACCCGGGACCCCAACCAGTACTCGCTACTATCCCACCGGGGACCACTCCACGAACAGAGAGCGAAGTTGGAAAGGAGACGAGGTAGATGGGAAGAAACGTAGAACTCTGTCACCCCAGAAGGAGAGGGGAGTGAGGCGACGGATGCTCGGCACCTTGTGTAGTGCACTCCTCGGACAGAGGAGCGTCCCTGAGAGGGAGTGCATACATATTAACTTAACCTTTCATTTTGTGATCCAGCATTCCGATCCATACAATATGATAGGTTCTATTAGTCTTATATATTTTATCTTAAAGCCTAAACAGCATTCATGGGTCTCAAATTGTTCCTGAGACCTGTTGCTATTTCAGCCACTTCCATCCATCTGCTTTCAAGAACTTCCATACTTCCACAGGTATTTCATTCGGTCCTACAAACTTCCCATCTTGCATTCTATCTGCAGCCAATCTAACCTCAGCCTTACTCACTACTTTTACAATTCATGTTAATGGGTTCCTTTTCTAATCACCCACTCCATACATACTCTTCATTCATCAACTCATAGAAATAATTTTTCCATCTGCTCATTATTGTCTGTTAAGACCCTTTCACTATCATTTTTTATAAATTTCCTTTTTCACCAACACAAAAACAATTTAGAATCAAGGTAAAAATAATTCTCTTTATTTATGCACACAACACCAGAACTCTTTGAACACCTGAAAGTCTCCAAGAGTTATCACATTACATCTATTAATATTTCTTATTACATCATAGAAGATGTAATATGAATACACAATTAATATACAATAATAATAAATTATTACTCTTTATTAATTCACAAACTGCCATCATTGCATTTTAAGTTTGTAACATTCAATATCCTGTTTTTATTGAATATACTGAATTCTCAAAGGTAAAAATAGGAAATTAGCAGAAGTTATAGAGGACTATTAATAATTTTGCAGTAAAACATGAATCCTTTTCCCTGAAACATATGAGTTACATTTTAAACAATCCATAATTTACTTTATTTTAAAGTCGTAAGGGGTGACATTCGTGCTAATGGGCTCACTACCAGGGACGCTGAAGACCGTGCAAAGTGGAGTAGAAAAAGTCGGAAAACGGACCCCGGGCACCGAAACGGAAGTTTGGGTTGCAACCGGGATGAACGCTGAGATGATGATGAATTTACTTTATTTTAAATCTGGGTGCTGTGGTTGTGTGCTGATTTCATTTTCAACCTAATTCAAAAAAATTCTTCTGTTTATGTTCTGTGCATTAATTGATTTTTTTACACATTTTAATATCAAATCTTATGAGTTAAGAAGTAGTTAGTGGTTTCTCAACACCGACTCCTTGTTTTAGACATAACCATAATGGCGAAAATTTTACAACACAAAACAAAGTCAGCCTCTATAATTAAATGGCATTTTCGGGGAAAAGTATGCAAGTAAATTTTATACAAAGAGTGGTATACAAAATGGTAGAGATGGATGATATGATTAGAAAATCTGTAAATGAATGTTGGAATGAAATAGCAGAATGCATTAGAGGTGTGGCAATGGAAGTTTTTGGAGAAGAATCCAGGTGGCGGAATGAAGAAGTGCACCTGCACCTGATCTTGCAGGATCATCTGATCCTGAAAGAAAAGTAAACTGTAAGCGGAAATAATATTTAGAATGTAACAAAAGAGTAAAAAGAGCTGTTGCAGTCACCAAAGCCAGGGAATAAACAAAGCTGTATGAGTTTTTGGGAAGCCCTGGGGATCAAAAACATCTTTATAAAATGGTGAATGATAGAGAAAACAATGCAAGGGATTATAACCCATATGAAGTGTATAAAAAAGATGATAGTGGAAGTGTAGCAGATGGAAAAATTATTTCTGTGAATGAAGAAAATGTCTGGAGTGGATTGTTAGAGGACGCACCTGTTAATATGGGCGAAGAAGTGAGTACAGCTGAGGCTAGATTGAAAGTGGATGGATGGAAATGGTCCACTTTGTTTTTTAATAATATGTTGCAAGAAGAGCTAAGCATTTTTTAAATGTTTCTTTAAAACTTCTGCTGAGCTTGACAAATGTTGTTCTGCCATATGAATAAAAAAAGTAACCTATGTCTATGTATATCCATGCAGGGGCAGAGAAAGAATACTGACCTCTGCGGCCCGGGGGTCGGCCTGTCGTAAAGGGATCCAAGCCCGTCTGGATGACGACCATCTTTGGTCTTAAGTATGTCGCCATAATAATCTTGTGTTGTGTTCTGGCATTGGTGATCTAAGTTACTGTACCCTTATGGGACAGCAGCGTGTTCTGTTGTCCTACAGCAATAAAAAAATAAAAAAAATCCTCCAAAATCCAATCTATGACTATACTGAAATTAATCAAAATTGGTTCAGCTGTTTAGGCGTGAAAGCGTAACAAACAAACTCACTTTCGCGTTTATAATATTAGTTTTGTTTAGGATTATAATAATTTATATTATATATATATTATATTTATATATATATATATATATATATATATATATATATATATATATATATATATATATATATATATATATATATATATATATATATATATTATATTATATTTATATTATATATATATTTATATTATATATTTATAATAATATATAATAATTTCAGTCTTGAAGTAATTTTTTTGTGTTTCTATTTTTATATTAGTTTATTTTGTTAAATAACTTTGGGTATAATACCTTAAAAATTATTACCTATGTTTATGTCGCTAATGGTAGAAAAAACGTGAAACTATGCTTTTCTCACTTTATGGTAGATACTTAGAATATTTTTCTGTAAATCCCTACTAAAAAGTAAATTATCTTACAGAGCAAGCCGTGTCTTGGGGGAAAAGCACTCCGGGCACTACGGTGGCCCCAGATACACCGTCACCAGCACCCCAGCCACCTGGTGAGTTCAAGATTTATGCTTATTTTTTTCTTAGGTGTAATGTTGTCACTATTAACAACAGTATATTTCTAACTTCATATAATCTACCCAGATAACTTACAATTCACTGTTCCTATAGTATTTCATTAAAAATATCAGGTCTTATAAACAGTGTCACCTATAAAAGATAGAAGAAAGAAGAATTTCATCAATAACTTTATTCCAATTCATATCAAGGAATGGTAGACCTAAATTGGCTCCATTTCATCGATTATCTGCTTGTAAAGAACCAGTGCAGGTCTTCTGATGGATGCTCTTTCTGGATTCAATAATTGTGAATCTAAATCATTAAGTGCCAATCATTAAGGGAGTCACACACACACACATGTCTATGTGTGTCTACACAAACATGTCTATGTGTGTCTACACACACAATCATTATTTAGCAGTTGAATTAAATTTTATTGATATACTCATGTTTCCTACATTTATTAAAGCAATTGATAGAGTGGTTATAATTCACATCTATTGCGATGTAATAACCATTGATCAAAATTATGTGGCTATTCAATGAAATGAACAAAATAAGCATTTGAGTATGGTCAAATAACTAATAATTAAAATAAAATAAGCCTTTAATGCTGTTTTTTAGCAGCAGTTTGTTTTTTCAAGAAAATATAAATAAAAAACTCAAAATTTTCTCAGTTCAATCCATTACTTATCCTCTGCAACAGCTTGTCTTTCGACATAAGCTTGATTTCTGCGATAATTAGACATTTTGGACCTGATAACTTTTTAAAATCATCTTCGCAACATTTGAATTGTCTTCCTTTATTTCTTTTATATTCTCTTGGGCACACTTCGGTAATAATTTTAGTCTATTTCTCAATATTTTTCTTCCTTAACAACTAATAATTTTGATTAATTTTCTAAAAGTATTATAAATATATTCTAATAAAAAGTAAAAATATCCAATATATTTGTGGGATATAATTTTACATTCTAAAGGAATCTTAAAAGACTGTATAAATCTTTTTATTACTTCACATTAGGCAATTGACCAATAGCGTACATCCGGATTTTATCTTAGGGTTGGTACTTGCTCATGCAAACAAATCAAAATATCCATATTCGGTTGTCTTGTGCCTCTATGCATTTTAAAGAGAAGTGTTACAAATCGCAACTGAGGTGAAACGTTAAGAAGAAAAAGCAAAATATAGATGCATATAACCATATCGTAAAGCAATGAGGTAAAGGCGATTCTGAGATGTTTTCGCGTAAGGCTTTCGGGTGGTGACCGGGGTTTTAGTCGGTATGCCGTTACGGCCTCCGCTGACCGTCACAGTTCTGCCAGTATCGTAAAGGTGGCCGCCGTAATGTTAGAACGGTGAGATCGACATAACCACATCGGTTTCCCCGGGATATAAAAAAAAGGTGGATTTAACCATAGGGGTAAAAGCAAAAAATCTAACTCTGTGACATTTAAACATGTACATACCTGAAGTTTAATATTTTCTTACTGCAAAATATTCTGAATTTTTTTTAGTAATTAAAGTTTAATAGAAATTACGCATTAAAACCATTCCAGGGATGAAATATACATGAGCATAGCAGTTCTTGATTAGTTTTAGTCACGTTACTACTTCAGTATTACCAATTTGATTAAAACATCTGTGTCAGTGTTAATCTTAGAGACAACTTTTTTTTATTGCTTTAGGACAGCATTCAGGCTGACGGCCCGCTTAGAGTTTAGCAGTTACCGTCGCCTATGGGTGTTTACAATGCCAGTGATGTCGCGAACACGCCGCTGTCCCATAAGGGTACAGGAAGTTGGGTCACTAATGCCGGAACACAACACAAGGTTATTATGGCAGCATACATAAGACCAAAGGTGATCGACATCCAGATGGGCTGGGGCCCTACCACGTATAGTTAGGGTGGGTTGTTTTGTCGCCTTTTACGACAGGCCGACCCCGGGCGCAGAGGTTAGTATTCTTTCTCCGCCCCTGCACGGGTAAAGAGGTAACCCAGTTATCGATCTATGTAAATTATTATATATACAAGGTTACATTAATAACTTTACAACAACCAACCAACAAGGTTACATATTATTAGCAATATAAATCTGTGATTAGACATTGCTTTAAAGGAATTGGTTTTTTTATCTAAATAAATCATAGAATGGCCCATTGCTGAGAAATAATAGATAGGCTGACAGCTCGCTTAATAGTAAGCCGTACCGTATAATACCGTTGCCTATAGATGTTTGCGACGCTAGGGGCACCGAGAATACGCTGCTGTTCTATAGGGGTACAGGGCAACAACATAAGTTATTATGCCGGCATACTTATAGACCCTACAATGTAGCTAGGGTTGTTTTGTTGCCTTTTACGATAGACCGACCCCTAGCGCAGGGGTTACTCCGCCCCTGCACGGAGTAAAAGCTCTGGGCTATGTTGACTCCACCTCTGAGTTGTTGATTATGATCACATTTTACTTTTCAGGTTTGAAATTATTCATTCAAGATTGTAAAACAAGAATATCAATTAGTTAGTTGTTAGCGAACTATGACCCTTAAGTGCCGATCGGATTCATAATTAAGATTATGGATGAATGAAGTAGTCACATATTGAACTGGTTAATGTTTCGCGCGATTGCATGTCGTAAATTATATTGTATTTTTAAATTAAGATTGTAAAACAAGAACATCAATTAGTTAGTTGTTAGCGAACTATGACCCATAAGTGCCGATCAGATTCATCATTAAGATTATGGATGAATGAAGTATTCACATATTGAACTGGTTAATGGTTCGCGCGATTGCATGTCGTACATTATATTGTATTTTTAAATTATTTTCTTTTTATGGGCGAACCCTAACGTAACAAAGGAAGCACATGGTTTATCAATTTTGGTGAACATAGGGCAATCTTCAATCAAATCTTAATAGACTAGGAATAAATCGTTGGTTGTCAACTTGTTAGTTGTAAACTTTGTTGGGACTGTCGATCTTGTTTACATTATTTTAAATTTCGTGTTTACACCACTGTAAATACTAGTATGTAGGTGTTTTTCGTAATGCTAATCATTCTAAATTATGAAAGTCTTGTCAACATATTTGGTTTTGACTAATTTAATTTAACAAATGTTTGCCATTAATAGCTTTAACCATTTTCGCCGTGCAGATGAAGGAGTATGAATACTGACCCCTGTGGCCCGGGGCGGCCTGTTGTAAAAAGCGACAAACAACCCGAGTTAGGTGGTAAAGCTCCAAGGCCAACTGGATGGCAACCACCCTTATGTCTAAATATGCCGCTGTAAAACCTTGTGTTCCGTCGACCCAGGTTCCTCTCCCCCTATGGGACAGCAGCATGTTAGCAGTGCCCCTGGCGTCACAAACGTCTATAGACGACCGTAACTTAGCTTACAATTAAGTCGACCGTCCACAAGATTATTATGGTGGCATACTTTAGGCCAAGGGTGGTTGCCATCCCGATTGGCTTGGGGCCCTACCACGTATTAAAATATTAACAAAAACGCAATTGCTGTCCAAACTAATTTTTAATTTGTTAAGATCGTATGAGTTTCATATGAAAGAACTTTAAATTACCATCTCACGTTGCTGTCACCACTATCACCACTTTTTTTGTCTCGGGGAAAAACGCTATTTTGACGGGTTCCCCCGGCCCGGGGGGACCGAAGGATATGTGGGACTCCGGAAAAGTTGTTCGGCCATCCGACTACCCACTAAAAATCCCGATGTTCACCTATCGCCTACGCCCGGGCCCACGGATATATGGCCTGCCGATCTAGTGGCCCGGGCCGGCGCCGGCCCGCCCTTTGTCTCAAGACGGGCCCCTTCTAAAGTGTTGGCGCCAGGGTTTCATTCCCCCCGGCGCTATCCTGTGTTAAGGAGTTGAGAGGGGCCGCGGAATAGCACGGCCGCCACAATAGCAGGGCCGCCTCACCGCCTTACGACTATCACGACTGTCCCAACTCCTTGGATCCTTTGACTACTTATCAGTTACATACAAAAATAACTCGGGTGCCTGGCTGTTCTTTAAATTTCCTTTTTATTACATGGCGAGAGGAGTATTAATTTCCGTCAAACATACGCCGCTTTTAAATACCACAAAGTTGTCTCTAGTCCGAGAACTGCATTGCTTATAAAATCTACAATAATTTTAAATTATATTAATATACATGGTCACTTTATGAATAGACAGGTCATTGTTAATTGTGTGTATTAGAATCAGTTATTTGGATGTAACAAATTGGCATTAAAAAGTGAATTGGCGATTTATATTGGGTGTTTTAACAAAATTTAATTTAAAAGTGTTACATAATATGTGAAATTTGACAAATTTGGTAAGTTTAACCGGTTTTTATTTTAATCCTTAAAATAAAGCATTAAAAGCATCTGATTTGTAAGGTATTCTTACCGACACCATTGCCGTGAGGGTGAAGGCATGCCTGTTGTTACGCGTGTTGAGGCGGGCTCAATCTTGGGTTAACACGGGAGACCGCCGTGGGTCGAAACCCTGACCCTCGGCGCAAACCGTGGAAGAGACTTGCCTGACGTATGGGGCGATTCACGAGATAAGCGGGAAAGTTATTCGTCGGCCGTAGGGGGTAGGCGATAGGAGAACAGCGGGGTTATGTAGTCGGTAGTCAAGTGTCGACTATATTTCTCGGAGTCCCAAAAGTACACGTCAATCGTCGTAGTTACTCTATGATTCTTCTAATGATAAATGTCTGGAAGAAGAAGCCGCTTGGCCCCTTTAATTTTTCTTCTGATTCTGACTATATAGGTACTACATAAGAAATATATTGGACGGTAATTTTCTTCTCATACAACTTATCTAAATCAATGAATGAAACGATCTGGCAGTAGATTATCCACAGTTATCTATCATGCCACTTAAGTATAAGCAGTAAACATTGTTTCTCAAATAAATTGTGACGTCATAGTTATTAAATGGCGTGTTCGATATACAAACAGTATCGTTGCCCAATGCGAGTGACCTTGAGAAGTTCTTAGTTTACCGTCCGGGTTTCGGACAAGTTGGCGTAACGCTGTTATACAATGTTTACACCCAATACTTGTGTGAAGTACTTAAATTGTTAGATTTTTTAAATGATACTTTATGAAGTTCGTTTTCAATTTATCCGTGCAGGGGCGGAGAAAGAATACTAACCTCTGCGGCCGGGGTCGGCTTGTCGTAAAAGGCGACGAAACAACCCACCCTAGCTACGTGGTAGGGCCTCAAGCCCGTCTGGGTGGCTACCACCCCTGGTCTTAAGTATGCCGCCATAATAACCTTGTGTTGTGTTCCGGCATTAGTGACCCAAGTTCCTGTACCCTTATGGGACAGCAGCGTGTTTGCGATGCCACTGGCGTTGCAAACCCATAGGCGACTGTAACTGCTAAATTTTAAGCGGGCCGTCAGCCTGTCTGCTGACATACAGCATTAAAAAAATGATGGGAATTGCACGTTTAATGTGAGCCATATTCCTCATTTCATAAAGGCGAAATTAAATTGTGATCACATAAATAAAAGATTATAGTTCCAACTGATTATACATAATATTTCACCAAAATCGGCCATACCCTTACGATAGGATTCAACAACATTCATACGAACGGAACTATGACGTATGTTAGTAAAAATTATAACAATTTCTCGTCTATTCGAAGTCTATTATATTGTAATTGTTATATTAAAGTGCCTTCGGTGGTGTGATCATGTTTTGCGGCAACCGGCAGGAAGGATCGGCCGGAAAAGTGCTGGCTTGACGTCGTAAAGGGTGATATGTGTGCCAGTGGACTCACTACTAGGGGTGCCGGTGACCGTCTAAAGTGGACAACGAAAAGTCGCAAAGCGGACCCTGGGCATTGAAGCGAAAGTTTGGGTGGCAACCGGAATTTACGCTAAGATGATGATATCAAATTGTAATTATATATATATTGTATTATCGAAACATGCAGAGTCCTTACAGTTTTAAACGCGAACTAAAGAAATTCATTTTCCAACATCAGAAGGGACAGGAGAAATTGGCATGTGATAAAAGTATTTTATAAATCCTCCGTGGACGGACAATTTCTGTGGTGTGACGGCTGGCGCGCTTCGCGTCACGCTGGGGGGGGGGGGTGTCTTGGGATCGGTTCCCGCTCCGCGTCTGTGTGTCTGGGTGTTTGTGTTTGTTTACAAAAGAAATGTATGTGTAGTAGTATATCGGTTGTCTGGTGCCCGCGGCACGGGTGCCGTCCTGCTGCTGACTTTGGGACTAGTTGACGCTATGTGAGGTGTTCAGGTATACGTATACGGTATACTTACTGTAAATGGGTAACAATTTGTTGTTTCTGAATGAGTAACAAATTGTATGTTTTTGTAGTTGTATAATGTGTATTGTTCATTTATTGTTAAGTGCAGCAAAAAAATATTCCATTGCTCAATGACTCATGTCATTCTTAAAGGCCTCTGCGGAAGACCAGCGTTGGTTTCTTATAACCAACTATGCTGAGCAGAAGACGTTTTAGGGCACTTTTATTTGTAATGCGATTTTATTTAATATGTTATTATTTACTTATTTTGTGCTCTAAATAAACATTTTTTCTTTCTAATTAAATGTATATTTACAAATTAAATTAAAAATTGAGGCTGGATTTAATCTGCGACCGTTTTTATGTATGTTTTGGCTGTGGCTAACCGCGAATTAGCAAATGACAAAGAAAGCTAACAGACAGTTTTCAAAAAGTACAATACACCTTTACAAGGTCAGCATGTAAACGTATACGTGAGTAATCCACATATTGAAATCTTAAGATGTCTCCAAAACAAATTGCGGATGACGTTATGGTGCAGTTTGTATTGAGTCCGTTATTGGTAATAATGACTAGACCGGGCCAGCTGTAACTATTTGCGAACATGCATTGCTCTAATTTCGTACGGTGTAACAGGAAGGCCATTTAGTTTATTCTGATTATATGCAAGTTCTTCAGTTTTTTCGGTTTTCGGAACTATTTACGGAGAGCCCAACAAGTATATATTGCCGGATAGCCTTAGAGGAAATCTATCCGACGGGACTTGAAAAACTTTAATTGAAAAATCTAGGTAAAACTCGAAAAAACTATTTTAAGTAATTTGGGTTAGGTTGAATTTGGAAGGGAAGGAAGTTGGCGGCACCGGAAAGCACCACGAAAACAAGTTTTTTTTAATAGAAAATTAAGAGGAACAGAAAAAGAATGCAGACGTGTAGAAGAGATGTAAAAGCAATATTATATCGGTTAACAACTAAATTTATAGGCCATATCTTTAGGTCAGATTCCAGTTCCCCTACAGCAGCATGTTAACAGTGCCCCTGCAATAGCAAACATCAATAAGCGACAGCCTGTTTGCTGTTCCTTAGCAATAAATATCCATTTTTTTTCAATTTCAATCCAGATAATATATCCATATAAAAAATCCAGAAATAAACAGTCTGATGATTTTTTTGTCACCTATTTACTTAAGTTTGCGCAAGAAATTAATGTGAGACGGAAGGTCATCGATACAAAATACAAAACAAAAACAATGCAAAATTTTTATCCGTGCAGAAGCGAAAAAAGAATACTAAACCTTTGCGGCCGGGGTTGGCCTGTCATACGGCGACAAAACAACCCTTTTTTTTTACGGGGTGGGGAAATCCTCATGGACTACCTCCGCCTGGGGAAAGGCGGAGGGGCGTGCCGGACTCTTACCGGCTAAAACCACCACCCCAGTGTCTCCTCACACGTGCGTGCGGAGCCGCGGGAATTCAAATTCTTCCGCAGCCCCATACTAGTGCTGGCCCGGTCTGTCCGGGCCTCGTCTCCTGCACGGGGTAGTGAGGTGTTTAACTACCCCGTGCATCGCCTCAGAGGCGCGCGCCGACACCCGCGCGCGCCTCCACCTCGGGTCCATCGAATAGGGAGCGGGAACTTCCCCAAGTCCCTCGCCCCTGGATCTATTCATAGGGGCCGGAAAAGTGCGTTGTCCGCCCTTCTCCTGCGCCCGGTGCGCCTTCTGCGGCCGGGGAAGGGAGTCGAGATCTCCCTCTTCCGTTCCGCAGTTTCCTTTTGCGACATCACGTCCTCGCAGAAGGACACCACTGCGTCCCACGACTCTGCGCTACCGACCATCCTCCGCACTACGGCCGGCAGCGACAGATCTCCTCCTACTTCATTAGTGAGGACACGGTGCTGCTCCTCCCAAGCTACACACTCGGCGAGTGTGTATTGCGCCATGTCCTCCCCGCAATGGACGCAGTGGTGGCACCGAGCGTCCGGCTCCCTGTCTATGCGGCACAGGTACTTGCCGAAGCAGCCGTGCCCCGACAGCACCTGGGTGACCCTAAACGACAGGGAGCCGAGCTCGACGGTAGCGAGGCCGGAGGTAGGGTGCAGAAGCCTTTGCCGCCATTCCGCCACCAAGACCTGACGGAGCTCCTCTCGGCGCAGCGCGATATGCCGCTGCGCCGGCCTCGAGCCCCGTGCCCTCTCTTCCTTGCGCCATTGATATACTGACGCGAGTACTTTCGCTTTTAGGTCCCAGGGCGGGGATCCGGCCAGGACGCAAGCCGCCTCGTAGAAAATCGTGCGATACCCGCGGACGACTCTGACGGCCATCGCCCTCTGCGGCTTGCGCAGAATGGCAAGAGTGCTGGCCGTCATGTCCAACGCCCAAACAGGGGCCCCGTACAGGGCCATGGACCGCACGATTCCCACGTACAACCGCCTACAGGCGGCGCTCGGGCCCCCCAAGTTGGGAAAGCCTAGCTACGTGGTAGGGCCTCAAGCTCGTCTGGATGGCGACCACCTTTAGTCTTAAGTATGCCGCCATAATAACCTTGTGTTGTGTTCCGGCATTAGTGACCCAAGTTCCTGTACCCTTATGGGATAGCAACGTGTTCGCGATGCAACTGGCGTTGCAAACACCCATAGGCGACGGTAACTGCTAAATTCGAAGCGGGCCGACAGCCTGTTTGCTGTCCTACAGCAATAAAAAACGAAGTCTTCGAAAAAATGCGAGTTCTTCTGGATGAGGCTAATATCTTGGTGGTGATTTACATGAAACATGTTAAAGAAGTACAATAGTAATCTTCTTCCTGCCCTTTGCCACATTATATAGGGTCGGCACAACATGTTCTCTCTTTCCACTCTCCTCTGTTAGTCGTCATCGCAATATCCCACACCCTTTTTCACAATATCATCTTTTACGCAATCCATCATCCATTTTTCTTTGGTCTACCTCTCCTTCTGTATCCATACACTCATTTCTATCTAGGAAAATAGTTACATATATGGCGTTCGTCCCTTCGCATTACATGGCCAAACCACACTAGTCAGCTACATTTAAGTTTTTCAACTACCCTCTAATATACTCATTTCTAATCATATCCATTTTCGTATCTCCACAAATCCATCTCTGCTTTCGCATCTTCGCAAAATTTAAAACCTTTTCATACCACCCCTTTTTAGTCCAGCAATCCGATCCATCCATTAGTACAATGGTAATATTAATCGGAGACAAACCATATGTACGTATGGCATTTTATTTATTACGTGAACACCGAGTGAGATTGTGCTTTATTAGATAACAATATTATATAGTAGGAGTAGGGCATTGCACGCGGCATCGTTATCTATGGCAACTAGAATCTATTATATTTCCACTCGGGCCGCTGAGCCAAGATGCAGCTCGTTTTCAATCAAATGTGAATTGTTAGTCAGCGTCACACTAGTTTTGGAGGCCATTTTGAATAAAGTTTTACCCATTTAAAAAATTAACCGAGTGCTACACTCTCTCAATGTTTGTTAACATTTAATGTAACGCTACAAAAAAACTTATGCCGGAACACAACACAAGTAAGTTTACTTGTGTTGTGTTCCGGCATAAGTGACCTGGGTTCCTGTACCCCTATGGGATAGCAGCGTGTTCACGGTGCCTCTGGTTTTGCAAACATTCATAGGCGAGGGCAACTGCTTTCTATTAAGTGGGCTGTCAGCCTGTCTCCTCTTCCTCAGCAATAAAAAAATAACAAATGTCAAACCCATTTTTCGCAAATATTGTGACACTTTCACATATTATTAACGTATAATCATCCGTTTGTATATTAATTGTATAGGATCCCTGAGTCCGCGCAGTTTGTACACCATTGATAGGGTGTTATGCTTTGATCTTTTACGATTTGACCTTCGATCCGGAAAGGAATAACATGCCGCGGACCCACATCCGCCATACAACTGACGTTAACTAGCTAGGAAGTTGACTCGGGTCTCAGAGCTCTTTTAAACTAACGCATCTCTTTCCTTCTTATAGTTTAATAGATATTCAATATCTATACTAGTCAAAACAAAATAAGGGCCACTAGTTTATTTTGACGTTCGAAGCGATTTAATAAATTTTAAGCTATCCTAACCAGTTAAGTTTTTTTGTAGCGTTACATTAAATGTTAACAAACATTGAGAGAGTGTAGCACTCGGTTAATTTTTTAAATGGGTAGAAATGGAAATTTTTTTGAAGCCACTTAAAATTACCCCATGTTAAGACAATAATTTTGTGTCACTCAAACTCTCGTGCTCTTTGTGAACGGCAGAAATTTGCTTTGTTAGTGCGTCATTAACTTTTTTAAAGAATAATTAATGCCAAGAATTTGAAGACATATGAACCTTCAAACCTCAACCAGGGCCATAACGCTGATTCAGGAGGGCCATTCTCAGCGTTCTGTAGCTCTGCAGCTGGGTTTTTCAAGGCGAGCAATCCAGAATGCTTGGATCCGATTTCAAGAGACTGGGAGAGTTACTAGAAGACGAGGATCAGGCAGAATTCGAGCAACCACGGCACAGGAAGACCACTACATACGACTAACTGCACGCAGAGAGCGAGTTGTCAACGCCCGCTCTTTACAAAATCGCTTGCGCCAGGCGACTGGTACCCGCGTAAGTGACCAAACGATTAGAAATCGGTTGCATGAAGACCAACAGTTCTCTAGGCGACGAGTAGTGCGAATTCCATTGACATCCGTGCATCCTGCAAGGCGATTATCATTCGCAAGGCAGCACCAAACCTGGAACATGAATGATTGGAGCAAGGTATTGTTCACAGGTGAATGTAAAGTGAAATTTTTTAGTGATGACCGTCGCATCAGAGTTTGTAGAAGAGATGGAGAGCGATTTTCCGATGCTTGCATCCACGAAAGTAACAGATTCGGGGGTCCCAACGTAATGGTGTGGGGCGGAATTTCACTATCGGATCGAACCGAGCTCGTAATTTTCAATGAAGGCACGGTAACGGCTCAACGATACATTGAGCAGGTCATAAGAACCCACGTAGTGCCATTTGCACAGTGAATAGGTTCAGGATTCCGATTAATGCACGACAGTGCCCGCGCTCATACAGCCAGATCGACTATAGAAGCTCTAGAAGAAGCGGAATTAGAAGTGTTACCGTGGCCCGCCAATAGCCCGGACCTTAACCCCATTGAGCACATATGGGATTTGTTAAAAAAAAGCGTCCGAGACACAAATCAACCCGTCAATAACGAACGACAGCTCATCAACGTGCTCAAGACAAGTTGGGAACAAATTCCACAGGAGACATTCCGACACTTGGTGGAAAGCATGTCTTCCAGGCTTGATGAATGCATTCTAAAAAGGGGAGGACATACACGTTATTGAAAAATAAAGAAATTGAAAAAACTTCAGTTTTTTTTATTTAGACTAAATTTTTCACATTGTTAATTTTTACGAAAAAAATCGGTTTTTACAAAAGAAATAATAAGCTATGTTAATTTTACTATAATTACGTGTATCTGCTGGTCTTTTAAATAAAAATGGTTTAATTAATTTAATCTAATCAGTTACATACCCTTAAATCCAATATTTTTTTTAAATATTCAGAAAAACATGGTGGTCTTTATTTTGTTTTGACTAGTATATAAAATATGCTTCATTTATCAAATATCAAATATCAGTCATTGCCACACACAGACATTATAATCAATATACAATAAAATATACTATCAACAATATACGAGTACATATCATATTTCACTACGTGGTAGGGCCCCAAGCCCGTCTGGATGGCGACCACCTTTGGTCTTAAGTATGCCGCCATAATAACCTTGTGTTGTGTTCTGGCATTGGTGATCTAAGTTCCTCTACTCTTATGGGACAGCAGCATGTTCGCGATGCCACTGGCGTTGCAAACACCTATAGGCGACGGTAACTGCTAAATTCTAACCGGGCCGTCAGCCTGTCTGCTGTCCTACAGCAATAAAAAAAAATTTAATATGTCACAAAACGTTTCTATGTGTGACAGGGATACCAACCAACTAACTCAGCGTACACTGTGTTTTTAGCACAACACTGATTTTCAGTTGGGCCCTTCCATTTCAACATGACAGTTTTCTTTGGCGCACAAATTGTATTGAAGTCTATTTAACGTATAAGAGATTAAAATAACTATGATATTGTAAGACAATAACAAAAGAAAAAAACGATATTACCAATCATTCAGAGAAAAACAAAAAACAAATATTACAAATTGATTAATTAAAGGAGCATTTTTTAAATGTATTTTGAGAGAGGAAAAAATATTTCGAGAGAAAAAAAATTATTTATATTTATAATTTGAGTTAGGCTTGTTTTCATGTCTAATATTTTATCCACATGACTCTGAAATATTCTTTATCTTCTAACCTGTCCCTGTCTGCTATATACGAAGTTTGCACTCCGGAGCGCGAAATTCGGTATTGAGTGTTGCTAAATTAAATATTTATAAGAGCAACTGAGTCTGTACTATTAAAAATAAACAGCTCAAAACGTCCTACTACTGGGTTCGGGCCCACCCCTAAGGGGAACGGGAAGTATACCCGCCAAGTCGGTGATCTCGTTATACAGGTCACTCTCACGATGTTTTCCTTCATCGGTACATGGCAATTTTTCTATAATACATATGTACATTAGGCAAAAAAACTGCCTAAGCGCTGCAAACCCCCGTGGGGTTCGAACTCGGAACTTTAACTTGGTCTCCGAGTGTAATGCCCTTAGCTACTAGGTAGCTGCTACCAGGTAGCTGAACCTACGATGCTAAGATGTTGAACCTAACGGTGGGACTGGTTCAGATTTCAAGTTGTTCAGCGAGCTATAAAGCGAGCTATGCTGAGTGTTTCTCTTACGAACAATATCCTAAATTATGATATCTATAAGGGAAACAAAGTGACCGTACATAGCTCGTGAAATATACAAGCTGAAGCAGTTACGTCTGTCGATGTGGATGGGCGATGTAGCAAATCAGTCCTGGAGTAGAGACCGCGTCCTGGAAAGCGTAATGTAGGACGTTTCCCATCGAGGCTGAAGACATGCGCAAAGTTGCCTTTCGTGGCTGGATGGGATAGTCCGTGCCTTTCCGGAATGCGTGACGCAAGTTTTGGGAGGTCTATGTTCAACCGTGGACTACAATTGACTGACGAAAAATGTGATTACAACACTATACTACCGGCACGCTATGATGGCCGTTTGGTTGTTTGTCCACTCCATGAAGTTTCGTATTAATTAGTAATAACATTTGAAGGAGCAAATTGCTTTTCTTTATTGTCAATAACTGCACGTCGCTATTGACAATAAAGAACGTAATTTAAAATATAAATACTTCGTATATGACTATCTTTTGATAGTAGAAAACTAAAAGATGAAGAATGATGAATTTTGATGTACTTGAGTACTAGTATAATTATTTGTCATTAATTTGAAGTTAATTTTTCGCAACGTTTACATTCGATCGCTTTTCGGAGTTGTCTAATTGGGTCTAGTATCCATAACTAATATTATAAATTTGAAAGTAACTCTGTTAAGTTACGTTTTCACGCCTTAACCGCTGAATCAATTTTAATGAATTTCGGTATAGAGATGGATTGGACTTTGGAGGACTAGGGCTACTTTTTTTTAAATTTATGTAGCAGAACAACGTTTGCCAGGCTAGCTAGTTTTGCTATTAGTATGAAACGCAAAACACCATATATTAACAAGGACAGGGTGTACGTGTGTATAATATGTGTGCGAAGGTGTGAAGTTTGAAGGTTATTATGAAACCGCTTTAAACGGACACGGTTTGCTCAGTTGCTACTGATGTTAGCACTATTTACAAGGTGTTATTATTTTTGTTTTTTATTCCCCAGTATGTTTTTCGTATTGATTTAACGTATAAAAAATTAATCCAAACGCGCTTTGTCGTTTCCGATATGCCAGCAGTCGTTCCTGGGAGACGAAACTCTAATCCTTGAAAGTTGGTAAATCTCTTGGTAGTCGTTTTTGCTATTTAGTTAGAGCGTTGCGTACTGTTAGTTTAGCGTGAAGTTATTACATGGAACATACAATTATTATTTATCAAATTCGTTTTATAACCTTGTTTGCATTATAAAATATAATATCAGTTTATATCGCTTTAGTAGCTTTTTTACCCATATTATATATATATATATATATATATATATATATATATATATATATATATATATATATATATATATATATATATATATATATATATATTAGACGGAAAGTGTTTATTGGTTTGTTTCGTTTTGTAGATTCTTCCAACATTTTGCTTGTACGTGGTAAAATGCGCAATAGCTCATGCACACAAGTGATGAAATTTATTCGATTAGTTTTACAATAAAGGATGTCAAAGAATGTGATTTGTGGAAGAAAGCGAAACCCATGTACTGAAGAAAAAACTAAGGTCGCACCTGGTAATGAATTTTGAAATATGTTTACGTGTTTAGTAACTAACATTTACAACCAAGATCGAAAATAGTTCACAATGTTGCATGATGGAAATATTAATTTTCTTAACAGAAAAGTTAGAGTTGAGAGGCCAGTGGCTCGTGACATCGAGGGGTAGCGGTGTCCTGACCATTAGTCTAGACTAGGTCTCTATTGTCCATTAGTGTACCCACTCCTAACACAAGCTTTTTAGGTTAGTTAGCTGCTAATGCCATTTTATTTGAACTTTATGGAAACTTAATAAAATAATAACAAAATCCTAATAACTGAAAATATCAAAAATTAAAATTTTTTTAGTAAATAAATAAAAAAAATCTGTAATTTTGTCTTGTAAATTAATGAAAATATAAAAAGTAAACATATTAACTTGGAAGTACGGTTAATAAGCTTATGACGTCACCAGACCACTAGAAACGATACGCGACCTCGACGCAAAGTGTATGAAGAAATGTAGAAAATATAAACGCTCTTGTTATGATGGGGCTTTTTATATTTTCTGAAAAGAAAAACACAAAATATCGCATGTCAATTGTACTAACATAACTAAATTAAAATTCTACTAGACCGTAGATTTGAATAAAGGCGATTACGAATAAACATTAATTTTTTAAAATATATCAAGCGTTTCTTCTCATAAGTAAGTACATGATTTATCTTTAATAATGCTTAATTATTTGTTATTGCCTTTTGGGATGGGGCATATTTAACAGCTTGTGAACTAATCTTTATTTTCCGCACACCATGTTATTATCTGATGCATCTTGTCCTTTAATATTACAGAAAATAACACTGCATAGTATCAACATATACATACCTGCTAATATCAGTTCTAAAACAGCATATTCATCCCCATTTAATACGATTATCCAAGCTTTTACGAGATCTGGACTTACCAACCATGATGAACTGTTTTTGTTTTAAGTCTAAGTCTTCTAAGTCTTCTACGTCTTCTACTAGGTCTTCCGCAGTAAATGGTAATTTTCTTTTATTTATAATTAGCAAAGGCTTCATCTGTGTACTGACCCGTTCAATAAATGTCAGTAATTTAGCAATCTTTATTGAGATATTGTCATGTTGTTAACATAACAACAGACCCAAAAATATATACGAAAGTTTGTATATTTCCTTTGAATTTACTCTCAGCGTTTGCACTAGGGTTGCCAACTCTGACTTAGTTTCACACATAATTCTTGTATAATTAATTCTATAATACCATATAAACTTCGTTATTCTACTTCTGTATGAATCATCATCATCATCCTAGCGTTAGTCCCGGTTGCCATCCAAACTTTCGTTTCGGTGCCCGGGGTCCGCTTTCCGACTTTTTCTACTCCACTTCGCGCGATCTTCAGCATCCCTGGTAGTTAGCCCATTGGCACGCATATCACCCTTTACGTCAAGCCAGCACTTTTTGGGTCTACCCCTCCTGCCGGGGCCCGGCGGAGGCGGCATGGCCAGACATTTGTTACCCACGTAAGCATCCGGTTGCCGTAAAACATGGCCATACCAACGGAGTCGACACTCCTGCAATTTATCTGCAATGTCACGGACATGAAGACTACCGCGAATGCGGGATCTACTTCTCTATGAATAACACACAATTATCTAAAAGTCAGCGCTGGTGTCACAGATGGAGCCTTATTACGAGTATTTCAATCTTAGAGCATTCAACCAGTAGCTAATTAGATGATATGCGAGGAACCTATACTACATGCTGAAAATATTCTTTATTCACGATCGAATAAATTACTTAACTGCAGTTTTAGCTGTAAACAATATTCGCCTTGTCTGCATTTCGCGGCGGTATGTGTGTGGCCTGGGCTCGACTCGTGCTTTGAGTATTTCAATAATATAAACAAATAATTTAAAAGAGCAAGCTTTACAAAATGAGTGGAAACAATAATCGACAATAAGCTTTCAACATGGTTGAGTTCTGTAAGATTGGGAGTAAACTCTTCATAAATTTGCATGCATTGTTTCTTTGATTTATTTTCACATGCTTACTATTTGTTTATACAAAAAGTACTACGTCGTTGCTTTTTTATATGCTGATGTAAAATAGTATTTCTGTTTATTTCTGTTTTGTAATTGTTTTAAACATTCCTCTGCTTTTTAATTTAACACCAAGCTGGCTTTACTACTGTATACTGCTGCTGCATTAAAAAGCTTGGTTTTGTGTGGCACATAAAATATGTATTTATTAATGTTATTTCTGTGTTCTTCATCATCTACGCAATGTGACTCATGTTGCTAATTTGGCATGAAGATAAACAAGAGGACGTACGCGGAGTTGAATATTGGTTTAGAAATAATGTACCGATGCGATGTAACTATGCTAATGACTTAACTGGACCACACTAATCAAACGAATAGCAAAGGAGATGGTTATATAATAAAAAAAAACGTGTGCGTCTTGGGACGCCCGACAGAAGTAATAACTAATATTAAGTTGAACTATTTAATATTGAAATTTTTAACTTGAGAAAAGCTTAGGTTATTACTTATATTTTATGTATATTAATATGATAATCTAAGGTAATGTTATTTATTAATAAAACCAAAAATAATTCAAAAATAACTAAAAATACGGATTTACAACTTTTTCAAAATTACTGTTTCAAAATTATATTATATTATATTAAATTATTTTCTAATGTACATTCTTTATAAAGAAAAAACTCAACTGTATTTCATTGTAATAAAGTCGCAATTCGAATAGATCTAGCGCTGTGGGTTAGATTGAGAGAGGAGGAGGCTGCCTATCGCTGTCGTATGCGTGAAAGAAAGGGAAGCCGGACAGATTGGCGCCGTAACGCGTTAAGTAACGACGTTACGTAACTGTTTACCCTCCTATAAGAAGATCACTTCAAAAGATGAATCGCGAACACATATATACACCTGGAATCATCGTCACTGTTTTTTTAAATTTAATATTTTTTATTATATTTAAATATAATCAAATCTTGGCTACTTTCCGCTAACCACGAATAACACGCCTTTTAAACGGGACATACAAATTTGTAAACATTTCAAAATAAAATTTCGAAAGGAAAAGGGGACAACAATGTTGCGTTTTCTAATATTAAAGATGAATGTTTACAGAATTTTTGCGGCGAACTATTAAATTTATTCACTTTATAAATTACTAAAAGAGCTGTTTTATCTAAACATTCCTTAAACTCTGGTAATAATGATGCAATTTTCCCATCACCTATTTTCTTCTGCAAGTCTGATTAAAAAAAGGTTGCTTTCAACTAACCACTACTATGCTATTCATGTCTTTTTGGAGGAGCACCGTTACACGCCAACCGTGAATAAAAGCTTGTACAGGTACCTTCATTCCATTATACTTACGAAAAAAAGTGCAGATGATAACCCAAATATACTTTTTATCAAAACTACCAATTTATATGTACACTATGGTAATTGTTTAAAAATTATCCTTGCAGGGGCGGAGATAGAATACTGACCTCTGCGGCCTGTCGTAAAAGTTGACAAAACAACTCAATCTAGCTACGTGGTAGGGCCACTTTTGGTCCTAAGTATGCCGCCATAATAACTTTGTGTTGTGTTCCTGTACCCTTATGGGACAGCAGCGTGTTCGCGATGCCACTTTCGTTGCAAACACCCATAGGCGTCGGTAACTGCTAAATTCTAAGTGGGCCGTCAGCCTGTCTGTTGTCTTGCAGAAACAAAAAAAAATTACAGCATTATAGGCTTAATTGTGAATCTGTGGATATGCATCTTTAAAGTGTTGGGGCTAATGTAATTATTTCTATTATTGGTCTATTTTCGTCCACTCGAGTTTTAAATATTCCTTATAGAACAGTAATGGGCAAAGCAAGACAAACTCGGTAATGTGAGCAATAAGTGTACAGTTGTAACGTGATGATATATTGCTAAATGGTCAGTTCAGCGACAACCTTAGTGAGAAATGGGATCCGTTGCCATACGTTGCGTGTTACCAAAACGCGAGGGTAATATAATTTTTATTCGTTTATAAAATAGAATAAAAAAGTGCGCGTTATAATAATAATAATTTGTGAATATCTAAGGAATTTAAAATTGTTTTTTATATTTATCAGCATTTCTATCGATTGAGGAAATTAATATTTTTGCACGTTTCTAGAGTGTTTGGCAAGTACAACAGTTTTTTAATCACGTTTAATGGGTATATTGTATTTGGACATGAATATTAGTACTGATGGATGAAGTGAATTTATTGAAGAGATGTTTTCAAAAGTGCAAGGATGGTGATTTGGACTTAAAAAAAAAGTTTTATAGTTCACACACACAGTAATGGTGTTTACCGTGCATATTGTAAGTTAGTTTGTGCTTGACAGGGGTGCTGGAGATGACAGGGACAGACACAAAGGTGTTTAGCGGGCATACGCTCGACAAGGCCACCAAAGCGAAAGTCACTCTTGAAAACTTCTACTCCAATCTCATTACACAGCATTATGAGAGGAAACAGAGGTATGTGTATTTTTCTATTCTATACTTTGCTCACGTAAATGATCAATATGGTTAATTTTATGCGTGCAGAGGCGGAGAAAGAATACTGACGTCTGCGGCTGAGGTCAGCCTTAGCTACGTGATAGGGCCCAAGCCCGTCGTGTGGATGGCGACCACCTTTGGTCTTAAGTATGCCCCCATAATAACTTTGTGTTGTGTTGTGTTCGGCATTAGTGCCCCAAGTTCCTGTACCCTTACAGGACAGCAGCATTTCGCGATGCCACTGGCATTGCAAACACCAATAAAAAAAAGATCGTCAAATTAAATAATCATTTACTTTAGTATTTAACAGTTAAAGGTTCGGTACGTTATGTATTTATTTAGAAAATCATATATGTAGTATATTATTTATCTAGTACTTATAACACAACTGCTAGATGGCATTGTGTGCTTTCACGTTTGCACTTTTTTAAGTACTAAAAATATTGCATTAGTATAAATAAGGGATGTGCGCAACGGTTTTATTTTATAAATAATGTTGCAGAAAGCTTCAGATATAGAAATATTTGTTGCAAATGTTTTACATTGTTATAAACTTTCGTGTTGTGAATGAGTGGTGCGGTTGTATTAGAACAAAATACAATATGCTCATTGATTTCTAATGCTAATAATAATATTTTGTTATTATTTTATTACAATTTAACTACGTTTTTAAATACTATGTAAGCTTGAAATCGGTTTTCATATAGAAAAAATAGCTAAAACTATCAGCATTAGATTACTCGAATATAAAATGATCTAAGAAATAATAGATAAATTCAAAAAAGTTATATTTTTGAAAGTCAGATTTAGTTATTGACTTTCGACATATAATGAAGAACAAATCAATAGCATCCGATAGCTAAGAATCATATTGATTGTATACAAACTCTCTTTTCTTATAAGCATAAGTTGAAAGCATTAAAATTAAATTAAAATAATCCAATTAAAAAGTAAAAAATAATTCATAACATAAGAATAAAATTACTGACGAGAAAATTAATATCACTGTTGTAAAAAGCGTGGGGTATTTTGTACAATATTTTTAATCTCTGATCCTGATAATCCTGGTAAGGACTATGGAACAAAATTATTTAATTTGTATATTGTCATTAGGTCTTCCTTCAGCGTTACAAATGTGCAAAATTTTGAATTTTTTTGATCGATCAAAGTGGGTAAAAATCCAGTCCGAATACTCCGTTACATAGATAAAAATAAATAAATAAATATTTTGTGACAATTCACACAGCGCTATCTAGTAACTAAGTAGCTTGTAAGCACTTGTGTTATGGGTACTAGAAAACTGACATACTACTTATATATTTTTTTATTTTTAAATAAATACATATTATACATAAACACCCAGATGGGAATCGAACCCTTCGCACTTACTTTCGTCACTTCGCAAACGTATCGCCGAAGTATCCGTTACGCAACAAAGTTTGTCAAAAACATAGATAGATACATACAGGTCAAATTAATATAAAGCGTGTAAAAATAAAATTGTTAGTTTTGCGTGTATAATGTCTACTAATTCTAATAAAAATGTGCTCTTCGTAACAGATTGGAGAAACTTGAGGAATCGCTCAAGGATGAAAACCTTACGGAGAGCCAAAAGCAAGAGAAAAGGCAACAGCATGCTCAAAAGGAAACCGAGTTTCTTAGACTCAAGCGATCGCGTTTAGGTGTCGAAGATTTCGAACCGCTTAAGGTATTATTACAATGAAATTTGTCACTTCTTCATTAACCGTCGAAGTTTCGCCTCATTACAAACCATCTCGTCTCTGGAGCATCTTAAATAGTGACATTGTTTACGTATTTTTTTTATTGCCGTGTAACAGCAGAAAAGCTAGCGGCTCACTTATTAGTTAGTAAGCATTTACCATAGGCACAGTTAACACGCGGAACTGGATTTTGGTCATTTTTGCTGGAACACAAGAGCTTGGCATGGAGCCTTACCTAGTACCTATTTGGTAGACACTTGGCTCTTATCTATTAAAAAAAATATTGCAATATCTTCATTTAATATGAAGTTATTAAAGTTTTTAAGAAACAACGTTTTTTGTAAGCACTACTAGACTACACTGAGCGTAGTAAGTGAGGGAGGGTCTCTCCTACCTCTGCCTCATGAAGAAAATTTTGTTAATATATCAAGCTATGAGGACGGAGTCGCGTGTGTCAGCTATAATTCTATCTATTTGTACAATCATAACTAACCATTAACACATGTTTTAGGTGATAGGTAGAGGTGCTTTTGGTGAAGTACGCTTAGTCCAGAAAAAGGATACTGGCCACGTATACGCGATGAAGATATTGCGAAAAGCGGACATGCTTGAAAAGGAACAGGTACGTTTATCGAATATTTAACTCAGTTAATCACATGAGCTCAGGCCTATTTCTAGAGGGAACGTACATTGCCGCACTTGGGTATGCAGGTTTCCTCACGTATTTTACTTCATAGTCGGCATACGGTAATTATGCTATAATATGCATGCACATTAGGTGAGAAAAACTGCCCATGTGGTTGTATGCCATCGTAGGAAGTTTAACGAGTTTAATTACACAGTGGAATTTATATATAACAAGGATCTCATATTTTTTTATCACGTTCAATCAATCACGCGGTTGAAATATCTATCTATCTTCCAGGTGGCTCACGTGCGGGCCGAACGTGACATTTTAGTGGAGGCAGATCACCAATGGGTCGTGAAAATGTACTATAGTTTTCAAGATCCAATGAATTTGTATCTGATTATGGAATTCTTGCCCGGCGGTGATATGATGACGCTTTTGATGAAAAAGGACACCCTTAGCGAGGAGTGTGCACAGTTCTATGTGGCAGAAACAGCTTTGGCCATAGACAGTATACATAAACTCGGTTTTATACATAGGTATGTAAATAATTCGTTGTTATTCCCAATAGATCATCTTATTTATATGATACCAACGCCTGTGCAGGTCACGGTTTCGATTCCCGTCCTGCGTCTCGATATTTATGTGTTGTATAGTACCCATAACACAAATGTTTTTTTCTATAATTTTAGTAATAAGGTTACGCTTTAAGATTGTCCCGGTATTTTATTTGTTCCTGTTTCTTTCCGAAAGGGAATAACGATAGTATACTTGAACTGTAAAATACGGTGTCTACATACATTTATAAATTCAGAGTGTAAGTATCTCCAAGATTTTTCTCTGTACAGGGGTGGATTAGTAACCCCTGAGGCCGGGTCAGCCTGTCGTAAAAGGCGACAAAACAACCTTAGCTGTGTTGTACGCTCTACCGAACTCGTCTGAATAACAACCACCCTAGGTTTAAAGTGTGTTGCCATAATAACCTTGTGGTGTGTTCCAGTATCAGTATTATAAGTATGTATATGTATGTATGTATAAATAAAAAAAACAATGTTTACTTAATGACTTAAACGATCTGGCGTAACGGCTAACCCAAGTCGGTACGGTTGCGGAGGTCCCGGGTTCGATTCCCGTATATATGTAGTATATCAGTTGTCTAGCACCAGTAAAATAAATGCTATGTAAATTAGTTTGGAACTAAATGGCGTTGTTTAAAAAAAATATTTAAACTGTAATCAATTACCATCTTTTCATTTAAAAAAGAATTGGAAGCTCGTAAGAAGAAGAAAGGAGAATTGTATGTGTCGTTCACTTTTTATAGAGACATAAAACCAGATAACCTGTTATTGGATGCGCGTGGTCATATTAAGCTCAGCGATTTTGGTCTTTGCACCGGTCTCAAGAAAAGTCATCGAACTGACTTCTACAGAGATCTCTCTCGCGCCACACCATCTGATTTCAGTAAGTAGATAGATGTATATAATGAAATTCGTTAAAACCCGTTTATACGGCTGATATCTTAGTGTGCACACTCGGAGACCAATGACAGTTATGTAGAACAATACACATGTTATTTCATAATAGCCAGGTACCGATGGTGAAGGAAACTACCATGATGTATGTCACCAACATATCGAGATCACCGGTATGTGTAACCGGACAATCAAACTTGGGGAAGTGTGGCGGGTGTGCTCTCTGATCCCTATAGAAGGAGCAATTATTGCTCCTCACTTATTATATTCAATAACGTCTTAGACGTTATTGAATATAATAAGTGAAATTTTGCATTCATTAATAATAAACTTGCAAATCAAACTGTTTCTAAACAGCATGTGCATACATTTTTATTTTTAAATTACAAATTATGATTTGTTTTAATTATTAACAATTTTAATCATTATAATTATTTAATCATATATCTGATTCATTTTAAAGTCAAAAAACTTTTTTTGTCTAAAGCTTTTTTTATATTAAACATGTGCATATTTTATTAACATTATTTATTTTTTCCATTCACAATCCGTCGGCGTAAGTGCAAGAAGAAGTAGAAATATACGCATCCATAAGTATAGTAAATACGACGATGATACGTTATACCAAACAATAATTATTAGATTTTTAATAAAATTCTCACATAATCAAGTCAATGAGATGAGAACGATTTTAACCTCATATTGTACAATATTGAATTTAATTGTTTTATTGACTGATCTTAATGTGTAATAATATTTTGTTTATAAAATTGTATCCTTATTTCAGTTTAATAAACTATTTAATTTTTTATAATAATTATTACGGCTCATAGATGCTGTACTGCAAAATAGCAATACGCGTATTAAAATGTCTTGCATTAACGCTGACGATTATTTATACATTGTTTTTTTTTTTAATTTGAAGCCATAATGTTTTTTTTTTATATTTATATTAATCCCAAATAGACTTCAACATGTCGTTCTTCCAATCAGTATCGACTTCGTCGTCCGCGATGGACTCTAAACGACGTGCCGAATCGTGGAAACGGAACAGGCGCGCTCTTGCTTATTCCACTGTTGGCACTCCGGATTATATAGCGCCGGAGGTTTTCCTACAAACAGGATATGGACCTCAGGCCGATTGGTGGAGTCTAGGCGTTATCATGTAAGTATTTTAGTTTATGTACGTGCAGCAAATGCCTGGGTATTGAATGGGTACTGTATTTATATGTATAATTTTTTTTAACCTATATTCACAAAAGCATATTTGTAAGCAATGCGAATTGTTAATTTTGTATGAAAGTTGTTTATTATTGCGATTGTTAATAATACATTTTAAATGAAATGAAATTTTAGATCAGTCGCTGTGATATGAATGAATGGATTTGGTTTTTTTATTACCAGTCCTGAAAATAATATATGCATTCGCATATGTGATTTGCGAATTGGAATGCGAATTAGATTTATTTAGCACCTTTTAAGCGCTGCTAGCAATAATTTATATTTTTCTTTTGTCTTTTTTGTATTGGTTGTCAAATTATTTAAAATTTGTTTGTTGTACTACAATATCAGTAATTATCAACACTTCAATATATTACATTATTAAAACCTAATATTTCATTATTTCATATATTTGCTTAGACTCCACTCAAGAATATTTTAAAGTAATTAAATATATGTAGCAAACAATTACGCATATAATCTATATATATAATATCTTTGGATTATTTTTATACCTTTTCAGGTATGAAATGTTGATAGGCTACCCGCCATTTTGCTCGGAGTCTCCCCAAGAAACGTACAGGAAGGTTATGTCGTGGCGAGAGTCCTTAACATTTCCTCCAGAAATACCTATAAGCGAAGAAGCAAGGGAAACTATACTACGCTTCTGCTCCGAACCAGATCGCCGGTAAATTTCAATGTTATTTATTATCATTATTACATTGTTATACGATGTGTTTCTTCTTTCACAACTATGTGCTACATGCCAAGCAAGCACTGTCATAGCGCTAAATTTCTGGATTTAGAAGAGACAATTTCCCGCTGGCATTTGTCTAATCCGTTACTTAGCAGCGGTGCATCGGTTTGGACAAGTGTTCTTTGACTCTGAAGATTTCATCCGCATTTATATTGAACGTACATTTGTATTTTTTTTTTTTATTATTACTGCAGCAGAGAGGTTAATAGTAAGCTGTTATCGTCGCCTACGCCATGGGCACGGGCGATCACGCTGCTGTTCCATAGGAGTACAGGAACCTGGGGTAATAATGCCGGTACACTCCAAGATTGTTGGTGGTAATACTATAGACCAAAGGTGGTTGTCATCCAGACCTACCACGTTAGGGTACTTTGGTTGAAAGAGAAGTTTTAACAAACATTAAGGTTTGTTTTACAAACAATCTATGGTATTTGTAGTAGTAGTATTTTCATAATAAATAAATATTTTGTAACAATTCATATAGCGCCATCTAGTTCTAAACTAAGTAGTATATCACTTGTATACTACTTATATACTTTTTATTTGTAAATAAATACATATTATACATAAACACCCAGACGCGAGACGGGAATCGAACCCGTGACCTCCGTAAATGTACTACTCTGATTTAATCGTTACGTCACAGAGGTCATCATAATATTAGACTGTCATACGATGGTATTCTTATTATTTTCTTGGGCGAACAGACTAGGATCTCAACGTGGCATAGAAGATGTGAAATCAGTGGCCTTTTTCCGCGGCGTGGATTGGAACCACGTCCGCGAACGCCCCGCCGCCATCACCGTCGAAGTGCGCTCCATAGACGACACATCCAACTTCGACGACTTCCCGGACGTCAAACTTGAGATACGTGAGTATACGTTACATAGAGTCGGAACACTTTCGAATAAATTTATCTCCCTTGTAAATTATGAATCCCCACTGACTAAAAATTTATTTCACTGTTTATTATCAAGGCAGTTGATTTTAATATCTTGATGCTACATCTATATAGGGCCACTAATTCAACGCAACTTACTGCCATATTCAAATTTTTGAACTTACAATATGAATCAAAGTAGAAGGTTATTATGATTTCAGAAATTGTAAAATATAAAGTTTTTCATATGTTATATTATTTATTTATTGTCTGTCTGTCTTTCGCTGATACCGATTATAGGCTGTTATGAAGAAAGTGGGTTTAGTGTTAATTGCATATGAAATTATCTGAATAACAGTGTGTATTATTTAAGACGACATTTCTATATTTTTAAATATCTATTTACAAATGGCCCAAAAATAATATTACATAAATATTAAATTCTCAATATGAGAAAGAGAGAGAGAGAGATATAGCTAATATTATAAATCTTTACACTCTAATTATAAATGTCTTTTAATATTTTATGTTTTTTAATATAACATGTATTTTAATTACTACATTCTTTTTTATGACAATTATATGTCTGAAATTAGTGCACGTAGATGAAAACAAAGGTAGCTAGTTTTATATACGTATTATATAGTTAGTATTAATTTAATATTCATATAGTATTAATCTAACAGTAATAGTTACACTTAAAATATCATAACTTTTATTTTATTCATTAAACTTATTATTTTTAGTATATTTTGAGCCCCACTTATTAAATTTATTTTTTCATATAAAATTATAATCATCTGAAAAGAGCCTAAGTATACATCGATTTTTTTTATTTCTATTTCATTGAATAACGCATAAGTATTATAACAACAATAGAATGCACTATTTTTTTTTGAAAATTGAATTTTACTTTTCTTATGTTTAAGGGCCTACACTATTTTAATATTTAGTAGATATGCCTAGAAGGTTAACACATTATCCTCCGCGTATCGGCTTATAGTTGATTCGAGTCCAAAGTATAAGAGAGATATGTAAAATTATGTATATATAAAACATTAAAGTTTCGTTGAGCGTTTCCTTGATTTATCCTTTTTGGAGTTTATTTTATCGTATATTTAGGCTTTGTTTCTAATTTCAACAAAAATATTGGTTTATCTTAACAATCACGTGCATAATACAATATGTTAAAAAAACCGTGTCCTAAAAGCATGTTTCGCAACACAAATAAAATGGTAAAGCTCATTTTCCGGAAATTCTGAATTAAATGTCAGTCTATGAACTCATTGTAGTATTTAATGAATAAATATCTGAAAATTAATAATTACTCCTACGTGATAAGAGTAATTTATTACTTTAAATAATAATTACTCCTGTAAATATTAATCCCAAGATTTATTAATATTTTATAACTGGTGGAAATAATGCAAACTTGTAAAAATGTTTACAATTTGGATCATACAACAATTGAATTGGATTGTGGTAAAAAAACCAAACAAAATAAATATATTCCTCCGTATATTATTTTTAATAGGAATGTGTAAATGGAATGTTTACTAATGTTAGTGAGGATATTAGATCACTAATAAATCAGTATTAAAAAGAAATAGAAAACTAGAAGAATTTAAGTATTTTTATTGTAATTTTTAATGTAACAATAATTGCTGGACTGCGTTTTTTAAACATATCTTACTAGCAATAATGACCTCCTTATTGTTAGTAATATTTTTAGATTTTATATTCTATAAAAAACTAATGTACGTAAATGTTTATATTTTTTAGTTATTTACAGATTTAATAGTATTGTTAGGCGATGTTTCCGTTCTTTAACTAACACGTAACCAACTAGATCGATGCGATCGAGTTTGCTTCGTGCACCTAACAATGAATACGATGAAAATTGATATTATCAGAATGTCCATTAAATAAATAATTTTTTAATAGCAGCCGCGCCTATTGTTCAAGACGGAGAGGTGGCGTACAAGGACTGGGTATTTATTAATTACACGTTCAAGAGATTCGAAGGGCTGACCCAACGCGGGACGCCAACCAAGAAGTGAACGATAAACCATACAATATAAATTAAAAGCCTCTATTGCCAGATATATCACCACAGATAAGAGATAAATCTCTGATATTAATTTTTTTAGTTTAATATAAAATGTATTTAAAAATGCAAATATTTCAAACTCGTCTTAATTGAATCACACGCGACGCGGATTGCAAAGTTTTTCTTGTATTTTAATGTATATAATTTACCTTTTTTTTAATAAACTGATAACCGTATTGGTAAAGCCATTTAATAATATGTAATAAATATTTTGTTGCGTTTTTTATTTTATATTTTGGTAATTGTTACTTAGCGAATTAGTTTTTCAATATTAAAATTTGTCTTCCCATAATCTGTGGTTATAATTAAGTTCCCAAGTCGCTATATATATATATATATATATATATATATATATATATATATATATATATATATATATATATATATATATATATATATATATATATATATATATATATATATATATATATACTAATTTTTTTTTTACAATTACGACGAGTTTTTTTAAGGTTATGTTCACATTTTCTTTATATTCAAAATGCATGAAAGTTAAAAAAATTGTACATTACAATGTTTTACGATTATTAACTTAGAAAATATTTTACCTGTCAACGCAAATTCTGCTGTCTATTCAATCATAATAAATTATTCGATGAAATTGAGAAGTACATACGTCATATATACCAAAACAATGAAATATACCTGATTTATTTATTTTTGTCAATCTTCTTCTCCTGCCCTTAACCCAAACTGTGTATGTGGGGTCGGCACAACATGTCCTCTCCTACCACTGTCCTCTATCAGCCGTCATCTGAACATTCTCATCTTTTTAAATTTATCATTTTTCACACAATCCATCCATCTTGTTACATGACGCTCGTCGCTTCGCATCATATGGCCATACCGGGCTAACCTATTACTTTTCAGCTTCTCGATCTCGGGCGCTACTTTCAAACTTCCCCTAATATGGTCATTCATCCATTTTTGTAACTCCGCTCATCCATCTCAACATTCGCATCTCTGCTGCATGCAATAACCTTTCATTTTTCACCTTTGTGGCCCAGCATTGCGATCCATACAATATGGCAGGTTTTAGGTTTTATATATTTTACCTTTGTCTAAACGGCACTTGTGGATCGCTAATTGCTCATGAGGTGTATTCACCTCAAGACAAGGTTGGTTGACAAGAAATGGTTGTTGACGATAACCACTTAATTACTAATGTCCAAAGTCGAAGATTATAATATGGTAAATTTATTGTTGAAATTTCACGTGTTACATATTGTTGATATTTATTTATTGAAACTAGTTTTGCAGTCGTACACCGACAGACTGATTTGTATATGATACTATGATAATAATGAAATATAGTAAAAATCATTAAATTTATATTGGCAATTGTCACACAATGAATTCGCAAACGAACAAATGTAAGCTTCGCGGACGTAGGTGTCAATTAATTACTTAAACCCTTGAATTTTATCTCTTCTATTCATAGTTCGATAAAGTTTTTGTTGAATTAAACAAGAAGATTTATATAATTCTTATTTATAAAAAAAGTTGTAGATGCAATATTGATTTTTAACCCCTTTCGTTATTTAATGGTTAAATATTTTTATATAACCTCAAATGTAATAATATTATTTGATTTTTGTCAATGTTATGTTTGGATATGTTACTAATTTTCATGAATTAAAGAGCAATCTGGAAATTTAGTCTTAGTCAACTATTTGAAAGCCCGATATGCCGAAATAGTAAAGCGTAATAATGTACACTTTTATTATCCTGTAACATCTATTGTAAGTATGTTTTAAGTAATAAATGATTTTGATTTGATTTGAATTAATTTGATAGGCAGAATGCCTATTTAAAAAAATAATACCAACCTTATTTATTTATTTATTTAATATTTTTGAAACATCACAATTTAAAGGTATGTGTCATCAAAATGTAATGTCTTCAAAATGAATAAGGCGTTGACCGCCATCTTTATGGCAAGATTTTTTTAATGTTTTTATATCCCACAAGGCATTATGGCACACCATGCAAATACGTACATTAAAAAAAATTATTTCCTAGTCAGTATGAAAATTATATCGTCACTATTTATTTTTAATGATGTTATATATACACGCCTTTTTAATTTTAAATTGAATATATTTGTTATTAATAAAACAAAATATAAACTCTACAAAATATTTATATTTTACAATTTAATGTACAGAGTATAGTGTATTTATGCATTTATTGCAATAATTTTTTAACACGTTGTTTAGCTATCTGAGAGTGATTAGTGGGATCGACATCTTAGTGCATTTGTCTGAGATGAGAAGAATGGCGGTTGGCGCGGTCAATTTACGTAATTATATCACACGTTAGCTTAGGTAATTTATTTTTAATAGAAATTGATTGTGTACACTATTGTGAGATCAATTACCAATCTATAATAACATCCATCACACAATTATGAATTATATTTTTTTTTTAATATTCGGTGTAGTATTTTTTTTCTCTTTATTGTCCTATATATAAGAGCGATGTTTTAATCGTTACATGATGTGTATGCTTGTAAATTATTTTTTAAATGGTTTGAAAGTTAAGGATAAAATAGAACTTATCACTTGTACTTGGTCGTAGAAATCTATTATTGATACGGATATCTCAGTGCCAAGTCCAACGATGAGTATTGTGTGCAGAATAAAATATATTCTGCATGTGACTCAATCTACTCGTCTAATAAGGCTTGTGAAATATCTATGGAGTAGCTTGAGTCGACTTGTGTTTGCATTACAGTTTTACGCCTAATTCACTTAATAATACAACGTCGAAAATATCTCTTTCAATTTCTAGACTTTATAGTAAAATCTCATACAAGTATAATAAACTAAATGGAAATTAGCATATAACGCGTTACATATTTATTTACAAAATACTTCCGTCCAATATTTATTTATTGCACAAGAATTATATAAATTAAATGAATGGCATATTTATTTCCATTCCGTCATGTATAAATAAATATAATAGAAATTTGAGGGATATTTTTGATGTTGCTGTGTAAAACACTGTAATTCGCGGTTAGGTGTATATTTTATGTATATCACAAAAATAAGTAACTACTTGCTGGTTCCTTATATATGAACGTTAGGGTGGGCCAAAAAATTCGACTATACTTTTATTATTATTTTTTATTTTATTTATATGGTAGAACAACGTTTCCCGGGTCAGCTAGTACTAGTAGAGAGCTATGATTTTTTTTTCTAATACATACTGAAAAAAAAGTAGGAAACTGTAAGGCGGAAATTAAGAACTCACATTGAACTCACAAAAATAGTCGATTTTTTTGACCACCCTAATGAACATGCCAATAGGAGATATGTCTTATAGATTACCTTGCAGCTAACCAGTATCGTCTTGTCATTAAGATCAACTGTGGTATATTAATTTATTTTTAGTCGTTTTTAGTTTGCGAATGATCTACTTTTTATTATTGCTTACCTTTTTTTATTGCTGTATGCCTGTACGCCTGTCTGCTATAGACAGACTGACGACCCACTTAGAACTTAGCAGCTACCATCGCCTATGGGTGTTTGCAACGCCAGTGGCATCGCGAACACGCTGCTGTCTCATAAGGGCACAGGAACACAACATAAAGTTATTATGGCGCCATACTTAAGACCGAAGGTGGGTGCCATCCAGACGGGCTTTGGACCCTATCACGTAACTAGGGTGGATTGTTTTGTCGCCTTTTACGACAGGCCGACCCCGGCCACAGAGGTCACTATTCTTTCTCCGCCCTTGTACAAATAAAAATTACTTTATAGTGCTGAATGGTCTGTCGTAGATCATTGTTAATAATTAATCTCATTGCTAAAACTACAGACTACAGGATGTTAACTAGTGGACGACAAGACGTCACTGATTAAATGCCAAGGTAATACTAACCTTTAAAAAAATCTAGGTAAAATACCTGTATAATTCTATTGCGAATATTGATGCAGATTTAACTTAATAATAAAACACTGCCAACTCTATGAAAATTGTATAATTTAAGTTCTTCTACAGTTTAAAGAAATAAAAATAGTTATAGGTGTGCGCGTTCAACGTACATGTATTAAATATTTATATATCCTATATGTGAAGAGCAATGTGATGGAACAAACTTACTAATAGTCTTAAGGCCCTCGCCTTTGAAGAAGTGTGTCTTGTAGTAAATTTTGTTTTCCTTACAAAAGCTTGCCTTAGCGAAGTTATGTATAGCATTTTCAGCAGTTATAATAATAATAAAACTAGTTTAAACTTTTAGTTATTTTTATTTAAAATCGTACGTGTTATATCTTAGATATAAATTTGATAATATTTGTTTAACAAGTACATCATAATAATATGATAAGTATTAATTTTATGTAAGTTTATATAAATACAATTTTAACAAATTCATAAATCACACTCAAAATATGATCACATAAAACATCTCAGAAACAAAAGTTTATTTATATATTACTATTAATTATTCGTAATGATGTTTTAAAAACAATTATTTATTCAAATGTCACGTGGTTATTATATTCTACTTATTCTTCTAAAGCTGTGACTCTTTATTTTTTGTTAAAAAAAAAACTCACGTTTTGTCAAAATAATATTTCCTTCTCGACCTTTATTGGGTTTTTTAGTTATAGTATTTAAAGTTTAAAAGTGTGTAAGTCATTTTTCTCAGACAACCGGTATAATTTTATTTCCTTTCAGTTATAATTAGAAATTAGGTGGTCAATTAATAACTGCTCGCCATAAAATTAATTAGATTTATAAAAAAAAAAACAATTTTAGTTCTTACAAAAAACCGTTTGGACAGAAAGTTTCATCGTGCAATAATTTTAGAATAAAGTAAAGCGTATTTTCATTCGTCAATGGCTGATAACTTGTAGTGGTTGTCAGAGAGAATGTTTTAATAAAGAAATCTCAGTTATAATTAATTTTTTTTGTACTCAAAGTACAAGAAAATACAAGAACAAATATGACTAAATTGTATTTTCACTTAGGCGATTGCCGTTTGATCTCCAACTTTGGAAAGAATGACGATAAAAATAAGTAATTTTTCTCTAATCAAATAACCACAATTGACTTCTTTTAAAAAGTACCATTGCTTGATAAATCGTAATATACAGAATCTTTAAAAACCCTGGAATACCTGCGCCTCTGTCTAAACCGGTTTTCATAACTATTATTCACTTAATAAGTATATTCTTCAAGACACCTAATATATTAATAAACATTAAGAAATAAATTAAACGTTAAGAAAATGCATAACGTGAATATTACTTTGAATATTTACATTTCTAAAATTATTAGAAGCGTTATTTCAAATCAAAATAAATCATCTAAAAATGATGTGCACTTTTTAATATCACCCGAACACTGTCGATTCTCTAAATAAATTTCACCTAAATCTTATCATAATATTTTTGCACATATTTTAGACTATTTAATTCTTACTTAATTATTACGTAATAGGAATAGTAAATTTAATAAATTAATTAACTAGTACAAACCGACAAATTTCCTCTCTCTAAAGGTTTAATGTAATGTTTTTTACAAAGAATGATAAATTATTTATTAATTAGATTTCACTGATTGAAGTTTATATTTATGCCATCAAAAATCTTATGCTACTAAAAATACTTTTTATTTTCTGAAGTATTGTACTATAATGTGAGTCATGTCGATGTTTGAAGTATTTTCGTATAAAAAAGTTCCTTTTGGCTTTGATATCGGCCCATTGTAAATTTAAGTATTAATTGTTGTGCTCCACCAGAGTTGTTATCTAGATATGCATGCTGTATTACACAATTTTTACTTGAATTTTGTGAATATTTTATAAGATGATAAATCGACAATACAAAGTATGAAATCTTTAATAAAAAGTTCAAATTATTTACCGTTTTAACTTAATTTCCTGGTTGCTTCAGAACATCGTATCAACCTTAATTGTTTTTTATATTTCCTGTTACTTTGCTATTCCAAAGTTCTGGTAAATATTTATTTCCTCAAGTGGTTAATACAATTTCAAATCTCACGTATTTTATTTGGTAATATTTTACTTTTTTATCGAACAACTATTTGTCTCCATAATAGTATTTTCATGATCTTACTTAAAATATTTCCACGAGAGCCGGTGGTCAAAATTTAGCTTATTCATTTTGGTGTTGTATAATTTCAAATGTAAAAGGTGTTTCAATGTGCATTATTTTATATTGGGATATGTTAAGAATAGTAAAAGTTGTGTTGAAATTTTAATTATATGTCATATGGATATGAATAAAGATACGAACTTAGCGACCCAATTACAAAATAGTGTAAATGAATATACGATATGACTGTTTTGTCTATTCCACCTCGAACCATTTAATACCTCTTATTTATGTAAACACATATAGAGGGGTGAAAGACTAATTGTTTAAGGGACATTTTGGGGGATATTGAGTTATATACATTATATTTATAAACTTGAGAGCCATCTTAAATTTATAAAATACAGCTTAAAACAATTAGCCTTTCACCACTCGATATATATTATCATTTGTAATTAGTATTCTCATGATCAAATCCGTCGTCTGTAATGCGTACATATCAAAGAAAAGGGGAATGGAAAAAGTTAAACGTCTTATATAATCCATGAATTGTAATTGTCTTTTAACCGAAAACAACATTTTAATTAGAGTTCAACAGCATTTTAAAGAGGGACATTCTCCTTATAAGCAATGGAATATACCAATACAATAACTTTAAAGCCTTCAAAATTTATATTATATTAAGACGTTATTCAAAAAAATATAAAGGCTTAGAGAGATGTACTAGATTTCAATATAACTTTTAAAATATAATATAAGTATTCTATTAGCAATTCACTATCGTAATATCAATTTACCCATTCTCCTCTTAAATAGTATTTTTATGTTGTATACTGTTGTATACTTTTAAGATATAAAACGTATTTTTCTGTCCGTACGTTTGTTAAAATTATTAAATCAATCATAAATACCAAGTTTTGTATAGACTTCATTTTGATTGGCTAGATTGAATTTGAACTATATTTAGTCCACAATCAGTTGATGAGGCTTATCTATTTATTTTAAATATTGAAACATCTGATTGAAATATTTAAAAATTAATTGTTGTGCTGTAAATTGATTGGCTTATTCGTTATAGTTATAATTTATTTGAAAGCGCATATGACAGAAACAGCTCGTCTATATTTCTTAATTGATATAAAATTAAAAATTTGTTAAAAATTAATTTTTTCAAGCTATTTTGTTTGTCGTAGGTTGTCGTTAGTAAATTAAGAAATTAAATGTTGTTTACCAACTTTTGAAAAGTCTTTGCTAAACATCAGTATACTATTGTCTTAACTACCGTGTTAATATTATTAATACATTAATTTCTTATGTTTGTATGTCGGACATCCACGGTAACATGAAAAATGCTTAAAAAACTCTGATGGTAATACCGGCAAAGCCAGTTATTTTAATTTTATAAAATAATATAAACTGGTATTATGTATTTAAATATGCCGGCAATATTATTTATCCAATTGTACTCATTTTGCGGTATGATTATGGGACCATATTTAGGATGGGCGAACCACACACACTACACTATCAGGTTTCCTTTCCACTTTCCAGTCAAATTGTAGTAGCCGTTGTAAAAACCAAATTACCTATATATTTTTTTTGTGGCTCTTAAGTTTGGTTCTAGGGCACAATAAATTATAGCCCAAGTATAAATATTAGGATGCAACTGGTGCAAAACATTTATGAAAATATTAAAAATTACCATCCAAAAGAAAGTATCTTTAGCAATAATATTTGTGAGTTTATGAAACTAACAAATATCAAATTAAAAATTAAATTTTAGCAGATAATGTCACTTATATTTATTACATTGGTTTATTTGTAGCCAACTGAAACACTGATGTTTCAATATATTTCCCACTTCTGATAGCGTATATATTGTTGATAATATTTCATACGGACAGAATACGTCGTACCTATCATTACTTACATCACACCAGCTGACGACAATCGAGCAGCATTTTGTCCACCAAATAGTTGTACCCTTTCGCTTAATCTCAAGCAGTTAACTATTAGTTATTTGGTTTGTTATTGTTATTTCTAAAGGTTATATTTAATTTTTAGATATGTCTAAGAATATTATTTTGTTTGAAAATTGTTTCTCCATTGTGATTTATGAAGCGGCAATAAGATTAAGCATTAAAGCGAATAGAAAATTTTCTCTGTGTTTATGTTCTCTCTTTTATCGTCTCTAACCTTCTAAACATTTTTTTATTATATCTCATTGTTAGTTAAAAATATTACTTCAACACATTATCTACATAAGAAAATAAAAATAACTACGAAAAGACAACGAGATTCTTTACAGGGAGTGGGGGATGGATACAAAAGTCTAATTTAGCCAAACTTGCTGTACATATATTATCTCGACACAGGAAGAAGGTGTCATTGGTGAGAAGTTCAAGTAGCTTCTAAAAATTTGTGCTCTCTGACACAAATTGCGAATAATTCTGGATGTCCTATGAACACAGTACCTCATAAATACAGTATATGATGAGCCTTAGAGCAGCTATACTTAACCTGCGGCCGTCGGGCTTATATGGTTGGCCCATCTGGTGTTAATTAAACCATTTTGAATTTCGCACCCATTAGAAAAATTTAGAGCGCGCTGAGTAAATAGGTTCATGTGCCAGTACAGCCAGATCATTTTCTTACCTCCTGTCTAGTGTCACGCGCGCGTGACATACATGAAAGCGAAGTGTGTCGAACGGAGCCGAGGGAAACTGAGACAAGTTCAGTGTGACCGTTTTTAGTATATTCAGTACCAAATTGGTATCATTTGGGCTTCGTAAAACTAATTTAGTTTTTTTTTTGGTATCCTTTCATATTTTGGTATTTTTTAGTACATTTTTAAACTTTCAACATTTTTAAACACTATATTGATATATTTTTGGGTTGGACAAGCAACAATAATTTCCATTCGTTCGTATTTCGTTCACATAATTTTGTCTTTGTCTGATGTTTACCGCAACTGTATCATTATTTTGTCCCTTTCGAACGAAACGGCTTTAGCTACATATCTACATTACATGCTTTACGTCGCGGGGAATTACTGAAACTTAAAAAATGATTACTAGCAATAAGTTAAGGGACCACGGATTTTTTTGTTATTTATTTACTTAACTCACATTGTAAAGTAAGTACGTAACAATAGCCTTGATCGTCTTTATCTATTGGTCCCATAATATCTAAAAATATTTTATCAAATGATGACGAAGCTGTAGTTGTAATTGTTAATGGTTCTTTATGATTTTTTGTGTATTTTTGCTGTTGACATTTTTTGAATTTTCCTTCATAACATTTGACGTCTCTTTCTATCGATGGCCATTAATAGTATTTTTTAATATTATTTATCATTCTTCTAATACCTACGTGACCACTACTTGGCAATAAATGAAAATCGTTCATAATTACTCTTTTTTATTCTTCTGTATATATTCTTTGAACATTTCTGACTATGCATAATCTAGGTAAAATTAACTCTTCATATTTATGTATCTCACTGGCTAGCCATTTTATTATATCCTTATTTTTACGCGTTTTTATTATTATTATTTCCGTAATATCTAAATCTTTGCATAATTGTGCCATTTCTTTCAACAAATCAACTCGTGTCTTTGTTGATAAAGAATAATGACTTGCAAATATACTACGTTCTTTTTTAGAGTAAATAAAGTTATCATTTCTAGAAAAATATAAGTCCGTATTTCGTGATTTTCGTATTATTCTGCGCAGTTCGTTATCCGATAATATAACTAATTCTATATCCAAGTCAGATTTTTTGAGAATCTCTACAACTTTAGGTTGATCAGGCCTATCGTTAGCAGGGATCTCCATGTTATTTGTCATCTCCTGAGCCAATTTCTTTTTGGTTTGTGCTCTAGTTAAAACGCATATCGACTTTTGATTCATTTCTTTTAATTCATCAGATGTTAAGATGATTCTAGATAACGCGTCCGCGACTACATTATCCTTTCCCTTTACGTACTCTACTTTAAAATCGTATTCCTCTAAAACTAAACGAAATTTCATTAAACGACTTGATGGATTAGACATATTAAATATATGAATCAACGGTCAATGATCCGTTCTTATAATAAACTTTCTTCCATACAAATATGGCCTAAAGTGCTTTATAGACCAAACAATCGCTAAAAGTTCTTTTTCGATAGTTACGTAGTTTAGCTCTGCTTTATTCAATGAGCGACTGGCATAAGCAACTGGTTTTTCATTAGAATTACAAAGTACACTTCCTATTGCAAAACCGGAACTATCTGTTTGTAAAATAAATTCGTTTTCTGGTGAGAAATTGGGATAATCTAAAACTGGCGGGTTGGAAAGTAAACTTTTAAGAGTATCAAATGCATTTTGACATTCTGCATTCCATTCAAACGTTACATTTTTTCGACATAATTTGTTTAGTGGTAAAACAATTTCAGCAAAATGTTTAATAAACTTCCTATAATAATTACTAAATGCAACAAATCGTTTCACATCGTTCACACACGTCGGTATCGGGTAGCTTTCAATGACGCATGTTTTTGCCGGATCGGGTAAAATACCGTCAGCAGATATCACATGTCTTATGTATAAACATTGACGCTTTAAAAACTCACATTTAGATAGATTTAATTTCAAGTTAGATTTTTATTGTGATCAGTCAAATTTCTTCCAAATATAATTAAACCGTCTAAATAAATTATACATTTATCATAATTAAGGCCTGACATAGCAACTGTCATCAATCTACTAAATGCTGAAGGACTAATTTTAAGTCCCATTGGTAACCTACACATCTGATACTGTCCTTTAACTGTTGTGAACGCCGTGTATTTTCTAGATTTCTGTTCCAAAGTACACTGATAAAAACTATTACTTTAATCGCAGTGACTAAAATAAATAGCTCCTGATAGCGAATCTAATATATCATTTATATTCGGGAGAGGGAATTTATCATCTTCTATTCTTTCATTTAACTGTCTATAATCAATTAATACTCTCCATTTTTTCTGTCTATCTCTATCCATCTTTTTAGGTATTAATAATAATAGGCTTGACCATTCGCTACTAGTTTTTTCTATAATACTGTTTTCTAGCATCTGGTCAATGTGTTTATTAAGTTCGTCTTTTTGTGCAAAAGGTATTCTATAATGTTTTCTATACACAGGTGTTGCGTAATCTTTCAATTGTATAGACTGCTCGTAAACATTCGTACACAAACACTAAGCTTATCACCTGGCAGATGAAATTTATCTGAGTATTTAGCACATATTTGTTCAATAGATAATTGCTCCTCCTTTTCTAAATATGTATTTAATTTTAATAAAGAAAATAACGTTTTTTATCCTATCTACGCTTACTTCTGACTTTTCAAAAGTACAAAAATTATAATCGTCTAACTTATCTATCTCAAGGTCATTCAAGTTAAGAATTGCTTCTTCTGTATTTGTATTTAAAATACGTACAGGCATCTTTCCATGTTTTGGTGTTGCCACGACACTGGCTAAAAAAACACCACTACAAATTTCTCTAGGTAAAATAACACAATCGTATTTTACACATGTTGGAATATATTTAATTACCTCACACCTTGGTCCGACTGTCAAAGAATAATTGTAAAAATGCATAGGCAATGTCGTCATACTTTCTCCAACTACAAGTGACAAAGAATTATTATTATAATCTATCACTCCCCTATGTTTCTTATTAAAGTCCTGACTTAATATACCTATTGCTTTACAAGGCAGGTCTTCAAAAACATAAAATTTATGGTGAAAGTTTAATTTATTTTCACATTGTAATGTCAGGAAAACAAAACCCTTCGATTTCAAACTTCCCCCTATACCATGTATGCTTAAGTCATATGTATGTAAATCTAACTTAACTTTATTTAAAATACTATAATTAATGGCTGATAACGAAGCGCCCGTATCTACTAAAAATTCTAAATTAATATTACCTACTTTTAAATTTATCCAATTAATACTATCGCAAACTAAAACCTGATTAGAAACGAAAAAATTCTTCGGAAGGTTCCTTATTCTTTCCATAATTCACATTAGATACAAGTGAATTATTGTTAGTAAAATGATGTAAAGTTCTATAATTAGAATGATTTACGTAATTACCTCTTTGACCATTCCCACGGAATTTGAGATGATACGTACCGTGGCGTGGCATACTGTAATGCGATGCGCCGCCGCGCCTGCTTTGTGCCGGTGTCGCTGCCGAGTTGCCTGACGCAGCAAATCGCTGTTGCGTACTTATTCTATTATTTGACGAGCAATTATTAGAAAATACGCGCCCGCGCGTTTTATGAAATCTCGCCGAATAATTTCCAAATCTACGTCATTTTTGGCAAAGCCTTACTGCCGTTTTTAAGGAAAATCTTTCATTTGGCATTGTGTCCGACGGAAAATTACTGCTACACATTAAACTAGCCTCGTTCTCAAATTTCAAAATTTTTGAATAGTTTTCTTTTATGGAAGTACATAATACTAATATTTCTCGAGAATTGTGTTTGGGTAAAGTAATTAAAAAATCCTTAAAACTATCATACAACAATTTCGCTTCCTCTAACTTATTTTTAAAATTACTGCTTTCTCTTCGTTTCGGGCCTAATTTACGAATGTATTCATGAATATAATCTAACTTTTTATCAATATTGACTAACTCTAACTCTGTTAACATACTAAAAAAAATTTAATGTGATCAAAATACTACTTAATTGTATTAAAAAATAATATGCTAAAATGAAAGGATAAAAATATGTTATACTATTAAAAATACCGTAGAGAATATATCCGTATCTTCTTTTACACTGCTGCGGGGTCGACCTGGCTGCGATGGTCTTCAGTCCGACGCAAGCTCATACGGGACAGGATACGCTGCATCGTCTCTCGCTGGAACTCCCTTTGCATCCATTGGGTGTGGCACTTCTTGTAGAGGGCACAGAGTCCTAGCAGCATGGCCAACAACAAGCACGTTGCGATGATGTTTAGCGGGATGTTGCTTGTTTGAAGGTGCTCCGCAGTGGCTCGAGCGTGGTTTGATCCTCCTGATGCGGTTTGAGCAATAATAACCTCCTCCTTTGTTTGGCTGATCCCATAATATTTCACTTCGTCTAACTTATTTTTAATATATAAGGTAAATGGTCTAGTTTACGAATGTATTATGTACATATACATGATGTCAACTGGCAGGGTCGCCATGCGACGTGTGTCGTTGAGGTGAAATAAAACGACGTGTTTACGCCTTAGCGTCCGGCTTTATTCTGACTACATAATACAATATTACTTACGAACTAAAAACGTTTACTCTACACACTACAGTTTTAGTAGATCACCATTTTTTAAAACGGTCACACTGGACAAGTTGACAAGTCGAGGGAAATGAAGCCCTTTACACGCGAAACTGTGCACATACAACACTTGCATTCTGTTCATAATAAATAAATAAATGGCGTTGATACGAAACCAGGCCAATAAATGGTACTGGCCCAAACGTTTTTCATTACAGTAAATAGTTTATTAATTTTTAAGTTGGTTTTTTATTTAACATCTAAATAATTTGAATTAAACCACTGCTTGTGACCACGGACACTGCAACATGTTTGAAACGCCAGGAAATGACAACAGATGTTTAATACAATTTGTAACAATCGCGAAAACCTAGAAAATCATTACCTAATTTTTTGCGGCTCACGACACCATGACTAACACGTGTTTGTGCCCCTTTGAAAAAGGTTGAATACCACTGCCCTAGAGGAAACTGATGACACTTGCCATGATTGTCCAAGGTAAGACAGATTGGCGATGTACATACTGGTGACCTCGGTTTACATTCCTTGCGTTGTTTTCTTTCGCCGTCGGTACGTGGAAGTTATATTTGTATTACGCACTTTAGGGGAGAATACCTAACCGGCATGCCGTCAAGTGATTTAAAATCGAGATATAGAATACGGTTACTTGGGTTATTACCCAGAGTCAGTTGCTTGTATGTAAGTAATAGTGTTTTAGAAGATTCGCTTAGACCTTCAAGGCCTGCGCTCCACTAACAAACGAACGCGGGTCTAAGGAACTTCTGCGTTGGACGGTTGAAACCCAATTTGTCCATATCCATTCATTTTATTGTACATCTTTCATCAAGATAAATAAATTTACTAATTTTAAACACAAACTAAATTAAAAACTGAACTGAATTTTATCAGTGCAGGGGCGGAGAAACAATACTGAGCTCTACGGTCGGGGTCGGCCTGTCCTAAAAGGCGACAAAACAACCTAGCTGCCTGGTAAAGGCTACCTTTGGTCTTAAGTATGCCGTCATAACAATTTGTGTTTCGGCATTAGTGACCCAAGTTCCTATACCCTTATGAAACAGCACAACGATACCACTGGCGTTGCAAACACGCATAGGCGACTGTTACTGCTAAATTCTAAATGGGCCGTCAGCCTGGCTGCTGTCCTAGAGCAATAAAAAAAACTGAACCTATTAAGTTTCTAAATTCAAAAGATCTCAAAAGAGTACTCTTGGGTTCATAGATATGTAATTTATGTCTTTATTTTTGCTTGAACTATTAATCGAGACTTATTCTCTGTGAATACTTCAGTTCTCAATCTTAAAAGATGATAAATTTTATAATCCCTAATGTTGGATAATTCCCGTCCGAAAGATTCAGCTGGGTTGGGCAGTATTCGGAAAATTTCATCAAGTCTTCTGGTTGCCCATATCACAATGCCTGTCCTCCTCCTCGCGTCGGTTTCCTCAGTGCTGAGGATCGTGATCATTTCGACGGAGTACTTTGGTGCGTATTACTTGCCGCCATCTGCCCCTATCGGAAGCAGAGTGTAAAGTGTCGTTGACAGTAGTTTCAAGGGCAGTGCGAATCTGATCGGTACATCGCATGGGGCTCCTTCCTCTTGGTCTTCTTCCCTCCACCTTCCCTGTTACCACCAGTCTCTTCAGGTTGTCTTCATCCCTTCTGGCGATGTGGCCGAAGTATTCTAGGACCCTACGCAAGCAGATGGTAGAGAGCCTAGTCACAATGCCCAGCCGTTTCAGGATCGACACATTAGTTCGGTGTGCCGTCCAGGGTATGCCCAACATCCTTCTCCAGCACTACGTTTCGAAGGCATCGATGCGTTTTCGGTCGGCTTTCTTTAAGGTCCATGTTTGAGCGCCATATATGAAAATGGAAAACACCAGTGATCGCACAAGATTGGTCTTGGTTTTTATGCTGATGGTTCTACTCTTCCATATCTTCTCTAATTGTGACATGGCGCCTTTTGCCATGCCGATCCTACGACGAATCTCTCCCTCGCAAGAACCATCGTTGCAGATTTCAGAGCCCGGGTATTTGAATTTGCCTGTAGACGTATCTTTAACCAGTGCATCCTACCCGTAACGCACGGAGCTGAGACGTGCACACTTACAGTGGGGTTGATCCACCAATTTAAAGTCGCTCAGCGGGCTATAGAGAGAGGATCCATCATAGAACCAAAGTCACCGACATCGCTGCTCGTATGAGCAAGCTGAAGAGGCAGTGGGCCGGCCGTATGTAACCGATAATTATCGATTATAATCGATAGGGTAAACGAGTTTTCGAGTGGAGACCTCGTGTTTTAGTGTTTCTTGACAGACAACTTGTCCACACAGCTGTTCATTTGATATTTTGTCAGGCTAGATAAATATACTTGTATTTGTTGCGTGATTTCTTGTTGCTCTTCACGTTTTGTAGCCATACAGCAGGACAGATTTAACGTTCAAAACGCGAGATTTTTAGCTTCACTCTTCTTGTCAATTTTCTAGGCTGCCATAGAGGTCACAGCTGTGCGAAAGTTTTTAGCTATTCTCGACGCGATGTCCTCTTCTATACCTCCAATTTCAGACACGACGCTTCCAAGGTAGGTAAACTTCTGTACACGCTCAATGGGTTCCGAGCTTAACGACGGTGAAGAATACTTTCCCTCAGTGCGCGTTTTTAACTCGCTTTTATTAGCTTGGTATGTATCTATATGTAACGGAATTTTTGAACGCGATTTTCACCGTCTTTAAAACGTCGAATTGATTTGAAACTTTCCACACTTATCAGGGACCGATTACAATGTAATAATCTGTATAATTTGTATAATTATCCTTATCAGGATCTTCAGGATTAATGAATTTTCGGACTGGTTCTCGTCCGATAACCGAAGTTAGCACCGTCGGGCGCGGTCAGTACTTGGATGGGTGACCGCCTGGGAACACCACGTGACGGTGGCTTTTAGCTCTTTTTTATACGCTTTTTATTAACTTCACTTGTTTGTAACTGAATTTTCGGACTCGATTTTTACCCACTTTGAACGATAAAAAAAACAAAATTCTGCCTAAACGCCATCTGGAGTTTAATTAATAACACTGCCAGCAGATGGCGTTAAATTAATAAAAACATTTACCGATTGGAAATTGACAACAAATAAATTATATTAACACGCTTTATTTTATAGTTAATAAAACTAAAAAGTTATAAATTACAATATAAAAAAAGTAAAAAACACGCTATTATAGAAAATCAAATTTAAATTTATTTAAAATTATTATTTACACTTTAGTTTGATTTTCTATAAAAGCATGTTTTTTGTTTGAGTGTTACGCGGTAGATTTATAGACCCTCTTAAATTGATATAGATAATACTGTAAATTATTACCTAGGTGATAAAGATTAATTTCAGAAATATTTTAAACGTAATGACGGTGCATCAAAATGTATTTATTATTGTTTGTATTCACGTTATGTATCGTTTAAAACACGTTCATACAATAGACTAGTTTTATCTCCATATTGAACTGCCACAATCAAATTTAAAATTTTGAATCTAAATAAGATATTATGGAAGAGTTATTATTAATTAACGAAATTATTGACGACGATAAAATCGAATTTAAAAGCAACCGTTTTTACATAGCTGTGCGCTCAGGGCATTTGTGATCTATTTTGTAAAATATTGTTATTTGGTTACATTCATCTGGCCGTGACCTTGCCGGCTCCATGCAACTTCAAAATTAGTAGGGTGACGCACCCCCAGTGTATTTATTCTCATGCAGGGGTTCGTTGGGTGCGCGGCATAATATTATTATTTAGATTATTCTAGATCATTCTGATTTCATATTGACGTTTTTTTCTTGAAGATATATAGGTAGTATTTTGACTATTAATTAATTTTCACTTTAAGATGTTCTAGTTGAGAACTAATCTTTTAAATTAAAAGAATATTGTTTTGGGATTTTGTGCTTTGATATGTGGATAACATCTGAAGATATCGGAAAAGTATTCCAATTTTATAAATTTTTTAGATAAATAACAAAGGGCTGATCTTTGGAGAATAAAGCTAGGCGAGGATAAACGAGAATAATATGTTTAATTTTAATCTACACCGAAATAAGAAATTTTACTTAATGATTATATTAAATATGTCTTGTTTTATGAAAATTTCGAAATTATTATCTCTGTTTAACAGTAAAAATGATTAATTATAGATTGATCTTGGCCTACGACTATTCAATAGAAGATTTTAAATATATTTAAATAAAGATTTAATCACGTCATCGTTAAGTATCTTTGATTTTGATATATTACTCAAATTATTTTTAATTTTTTAACCATCGTGAAATCTAAAGAAAATTTGATCAAACATTATTTCAAAACTGAAACATCTTGAGAATCCGCAAATTATTCATAACACAACTAGGCTTGCTGGTAGTCTATTATAAACTTTTTAAATTTAAGTTTGAAACTCGACAGCCTTTGTGTTACAAATCAGAGGTGGAACACGGTGCCAGTATTTGAATGCAGCGTAACAAAAGTTTAAGCAAACAACTTCTGAATGTATCTATTTTGTATTGTTGTTTAGCTAGCTGAATTGTACTTTGTTGAAAGCCGAGTAATCTTCAGTTGCACTTGTAGGCTTAGTGTGTAAATAAGATGGATATCATTAATAAGCTAACACGTGTATCTAAAATTAATAAATACTCGAACAGGAGTGCTCTTTTTCTGCTATCCCTTCTTAAAGAAAGTATGCGACGTTTTTCCTTATAAAACTGATGGGATAATACAATTCTTACACTGAAATGATATTAACCCTTAACTGGTGACATGATAAATACCAATATAAACGGGTATATATAACGGGTGTCTCAGTAAGTGTGCACTTTTTAAAATTGGAATATTTTTTTATGCAAGTGGCAACTCTGAAACTTGACAGCTGTCACCTCTGTTTATTCCGATTATTAAAAATGGAGCGCTTTTCGAAAGAACAACGCGTTATAATTTTATTGTGAAAACTCATTACAAAAATGAGGAAAGTTACGCTGAAACCGCTCGTAAACTTCGCCAAATTTTCAGCCGAGAAAGTGCACCTAATGTGTCAACCATTCGAAGAGTGGTCAAAAAATTTGAAGAAACTGGGTCAATTATGGATAATAAAATCCTTTGCGTCAACATACCGGTCGGTCTCTTGAAAACATTGCTGCTGTAAACGAGAGTGTCGCCGAAAACCCAAAAACATCAATGCCACATCGTTCTCAACAACTTCAAATTTAACGAAGCACTACGCAGCGAATTTTGACTAAAGACCTCCACCTTCATGCGTACAAGATTCAATTAACTCAGGAGCTCAAACCAGCAGACCACGGAAAGCGCCGGCAATTCGTTCAATGGGTAATGGAGCAAAGTGAAGTCGATGCCAATTTTTCGAAAAAAGTCATTTTCTCCAATGAAGCGCATTTCCATATGAATGGCTTCGTGAATACACAAAATTGTCGAATTTGGGACTCAGAAAATCCTCATGCAATCCATGAGAAACAAATGCACCCACAACGAGTAACTGTCTGGTGCGGATTTTGGTCAGGCGGCGTGATTGGACCTTACTTTTTTGAAAATGAGGCCGAAATTGCAGTGACTGTGAACGGCATTCGTTACAGGAATATGATAACGGACTTCTTGTGGCCTCAACTGGACGGCATGACTCTGGACAACATGTGGTTTCAGCAGGACGGCGCAACCTGCCACACCGCGCATGAAACAATCGATTTATTGCAGCAACGATTTCCAGAAGACATTATCTCACGAAATTCTGATGTCAACTGGCCACCAAGATCGTGCGATTTAACGCCGTGCGATTTTTTTCTTTGGGGTTTTGTGAAATCTCCAAACAATTCCTGAGCTCAAATCGGAAATCCAACGCGTCATCGGTGAGATACAACCACATCTCTGTGCAAAAGCCATGGAAAATTTCATGAAAAGAGTAATGGCCTGTCATCGGAGCCGTGGGGGTCATTTGCCGGATATATTACTCCATACTTAATCGGAACATGTCTTCTTTACAATACAATAAAAATATCACAAATCTGTCATAAAATACTTGTTTTTATTTATTTTATAATGAAAAAGTGTACTCTTACTGAGACACCCTATATTAACACCTCACAGGGTATTCTTTCAAATTCATTTTTGTTATGAAAATCAGCAAAACTCAATTGAAAACAATATAATTATAATCATTGGTATGTAATGAGAAATTAGTATGTTAAAAATTAAATTAATTTATTTAATAAAATATTTAAAAAATTCCATTGTTCCTCGAAAAAATAGATCCTTATTATCCATTTATTATGCAAGAAATATTACGACTAATTACTTAAAATTTAATGTAGAAAGATAAAGTAAAAGTCGCGGAGTCGCGGCGAGCGAAGGGAGACAGTAAATGTTAAGAAATCTCAACACGCACAACACCTGTGAGCCGTCATGTCACCGGTTAAGGTTTAATTCGATTTTATAAGGCAATCTTAATTATAAAATCGAAGGTTTTTCGGCATCGATTACTTGTACGAATAATTTGGTAATTCATAGTGTTGCATAAACTGTAATGTTTACAGCAAAACAAACAACAGCAAACAAGACAGCAAAATGACAACAAAACTCGTTCGATAAGCCCCTGCATTCGAGCTAATGAACGTTCACGATAATCTCTACTGTTTTACGCAAACAGCTATATCCCCCGTGAACACATACAGATTCCGGGCCAGTGGCTAGGGTTTAACACTAGTAAACAAGAATTTCATTTAATGCTTTAGGTATTTTCTGAGCACGTACGTTTTATGCGATTGTTATGGACAAAGTATCCCTTTATTATATACCGGGGAAACCGAATGACCAGTGCCACGCCGAAGCTCCGGTGGAAGCCGACGTGGTTATGTCGGCTTCACCGTTTTACGTCTACGGCGGCCACCTTTGCAATACTGTCCGAGATGTGATCGCCAGCGGCGGTCCCAGCGGCATGCTGACCAAAATCCCGGTTGCCACCCAAAGCCTTACGTGGAGACGTTATTACTCTGCGATAGCCCTGTATCCTTATTTGGCCTGAAGCGGTGTGCACGAACGCATTGTTGTGATCAGCTTTAATAGCATCATGGTAACGGATTTCTACGGTTGGAGAGATCAAGAGATAGAGAAAGTACTTTGGCATGTGGAAATTAACACATTATATTATTCGCATGATTCTTGAATGATTCCTTCTTTAAAAAAGGGTCACGCTCAATAACGCTGTGACGTTTTGTTTCTAGTTTCGTGAATTCCTAATATCATGCAGAAATATCGGATTTTGAAATGATTATACATAGAGCAATGATAGAACACACTTTTTTTCTATTTAAATTATCTTGCCTTAATGTGATTTGCTCCATTTTTTTTACAATTCTGATCGGATGTCCTATACGTACGACTATATAAATGCTATTACATCCCTGTTTGGGCTCCTCTCCTTGACTATTAGCAAAATTTAATGCATAGCTGTCTCGCACATTAAAAAAGTTATGATAAGCTGTTAAATAAGCTATAAAAAATTTAAGTGGTGAAACCCGCCCTGGTCTGTGCTGTTCCAAATTACCATCCTCTATCCCTTATTGGAATCTGTTACAGGGTCGGTCAGATTTGGCTTTTTAAGACAAACAAAAATGGCAAAGTTATATACTTTAATACTTCAAATACCAATGAAAATTGAGTGTAGAGTGCCCGCAATGAAGTCTAATGATAGAATGCGTCGAGAAAATAAAGAATACGATTTAAAACTACTTACTACTTTAAATATGACGATGTGCAATGACGTCAATCGAAATGCAACCTCAGCGGTTTACATATCGTATTGCGGTCGTGCGTAGGCAATTGTAACAACTTGATGAGAGCGTTAGGGGCTGAAGATCCTTGTCCTCAGCCGTACACCAATGAAGGGGAATACTCTGACAAAAAGCTGACCATTGCCTGCTTAAGCCATGGCATCAATGATTTCATTTTCCTGTGGCTCAGGAGTAGGTGAAAAAGGTAAAAAATAAATGATCAATATACATTTAATAAAGGAACTCCTTAAAATCTAGTAACACAATATACAACATTGTCCACGTTTTCAAACTATCACCTGCTCGCTACTTACATTTTGCTACAAAGATAAGCTTGCGTTATATATATGTATATGCTTGTGCATAAAGCGTTGAAAACGAGCGTTCTCATAATCCTCTCTTATCATCGCTATTAATGAAAAAGGCTTGGAGTAGCCCAATGAAGAAATTAAAGAGTAGAGTTGTATATAAGCTATAGCAGTCCGAAGTGAACCTAATAGTCGCCATGTCTTATATGATGTACATAAGTTTCCGTAACAACTCAGTGAGAGTATAAAATACCTATTGGATACATAGAAACAAGTCGTGATCATCATTATCTTAGCGTTAAATCCCGGCTGCAACTGAAACTTCCATTTCTGTGCACGGAGTCTACCTCCGATATTTTCTTCTCCACTTTGCACGGTCTTCAGCATCCCTGGTAGTAGTCCACTGGCACGTATAACACACTCTTTACGAACTTTAAGAACGACAACTATTTCGGTACCCAGCAAAACCCACATCGTAAATAAATATTGTTTTAAGCCAGAATATCAACTCAGTTTATCTCTGACAAGATTTCTCGATTATATTATAATAATTTAAATATCAAATGCATCGTTACTAACTTTACTTTTTAAGCAAGATTAAACTAAATCCATTGTAACCTGAACCCGAATAGAAATCCGAACAGATACATTAAAATCTGCAAGCTATCGAAGGGAATAATAAAGCGGACACCTTTTGCGAGTCCTCAGGCCACCGATGAATATATGTGTTCGGTCCTTGCTTAGATTTAGGTAAAAATTATTGCTCAGCCAATTTTCGGCGACTACCTTAATGTCTGTTTGAAGCGAGGGTAGTTTAATAAATTTCTCTCTCTCTTATGTCAACGTTTGACAAAAAAGATAACTTTGCAGCTGTACTTGAGCTGATCCAGACCGAGGAGGTCGCGAGGTTGGTGGAGTTTTAGTACCTTAACTAGTGTGGGGACCAATACAAGAGAAAACTATACAGTTCACTCTTTATTAATATAGCGCTCAGTGACACTAGCCATGGAGAGAGCTCGACAACATGTGTTTCGCCTCTGTATTAATAATTCACAATTGGATTAATAAATGAAACTCTCGATTAATTTTATATATGTGTATATTTGCAAATATGCATGTATTTATTGACTTATATAATAAAGTGAAACTACCAAAGCCAGAAGTTTTCGCAACTACAGAATAACACATCAATCCCCAAATAATGCACTTGCCAGTGTTAACGTTAGTGAAGTGTAGTGAATGTATGATTAAACACAGCATTATTACCTCCTAGGTATGCTCAAAATATTCTTTTTTTTTAATTGCTGAGCAGCAGTAGACATACTGACGGCTCACTTAATAGTAAGCAGTTATCGTCGCCTACGTCAGAAGTACAGGATGGGCCATTAATGCCGAAAAACAACACAAGGTTATTTGGCGGCATACTTTTAGTCCAAGGGTGGTCGCCATTCAGACGGGCTTGTGGCCCTACCATGTAGCTAGGGTTGTTTTGTCGCATTTTACGACAGGCCAACCCCGGTCGTAGAAGTTAGTATTCTTACTCCGCCTCTGCACGGATAATGTTGTGATTAACTCAACTAAGAGTTGAGGTTAAATTTTCGTCGGGATAAAATTATTATAATTTTAGCTATTTTATATGCACAATATAATATTCATATTGTCGTGTTAGCTTTATTACCAAATAATAATCGAATCCTATATCTTTAAACGAGCAATTCTTGTGTATATATATATATATATATATATATATATATATATATATATATATATATATATATATATATATATATATATATATATATATATATATATATATATATATATATATATATATATATATATATATATATATATATATATATATATATATATATATATATATATATATATATATATATATATATATATATATATATAATTGGAATCTCGGAATCGGCTCCAACAATTTTCGTGAAATTTAGTATACGGGGGGGTTTCGGGGGCGATAAATCGATCTAGCTAGGAATCATTTCTAGAAAAGAAACTAAAAAATGACTCTTCCTGACATCTATCGGCGAATAATAATACAATTTTTTTTAAATTGCTTTAACGACACAACAACACTAAAGCTATTCCAGCAGATGGCGTTGTTAACACGAAGTCAATGAGTGTTTGCTTTGAGGTTAGACTAAGAAAATCAATTGTTAATTTCCACAAAACACAATTTATAAAAAAAAATACCGAGCAAAGCTCGGTCATCCGGATATTTATTATAATTTTAGCTATTTTATATGCACAATATATTTTTATTGTCGTATTAGCTTTATTACCAAATAATACTCGAATGACTACTAAAGTGTCTAAGATGTGCTACTAAAGTCTACCGAGATATGATGGCTTCGAAACAGACAATATTGTAACCACTTTACCAGAGAGGTTAGACCTGGTATGTCATTACTCAATCTAAAGCACTTCGTGCTCGTGCATGTTGTGCAACATTCGACATAAATCTTTGAGATCATAGCGCAAACACTGAATAAATTCAATGCATGATGAGATCTATAGAAGCGTGGGTCTCCCTTAGATTTATTTATAATTAAATTCAATAAAGTAGTTCACTGGCAAGTACATATATCTAGGAACCAGGTTTGTTCTAACACAGTCGGACAACAGTTGCACTTATTGTCCTTTTTCTATACTGTTAAGTAACGTTTGATGTATTGACTGCGTGAAGAACGTACCTGTGTTTATCGTACTAAAGTGAATTATATCACAAAAAAACTTACATTAAAACTAGGCTTCTCGACGTTTACAACAAGGTAATTTGATCAATTATAAATATCAATGAGCAGTAAGATATTTCAAGAGGTTAGCATTATAGATATAAATTGTAAAGTTAAAGGTTCAACTTCCACCACGGTAACACCTCTTAGGTATTCTGTTTCAACTAAGCTGAATATTATAAATACCGCGCACAGACGGAAAAGCAAAATATCGTGAAAAAACCGAGATAGCGCCAGTAGCGTTAGCTCCCTTTTAGGCATTACGCTTAAACATGTAAACATATAAATGAAATTGTCATGGATAAAAAAGGAAATCTAAGCGAAAGTATAAAAACAAAATATGTAACAAAAGATAAAAAAATAAAAGTAAATATTAATAAAATATAAAAAAAATTAAAAGACCAATAAAAATGTAGTAAGAAAGAACAAAAACTAAATAAAAAGGACTGGAAAAAACATCTCCAGCGCAATAAGTTAAAATTGCGAAAAAGAATAAGAAAAATTAACCAGTCATAAAAAATGTATTAGACACGCTAATTAAAAAGTAGGAGCCTTCCTATTGTAAATAATTTTTTGACTTAAAATTATATTTTTGAAATTATATGAAATAAAACAACTGTACATAAATCAGTTGAGCTTGCCCGATACCTTATAGTCAATGCCACGAAGCCTAGAATAGTACGATAATAAAAAAAAAACAAAATTTGCAAACATTGTTAGATTCAGATGCTATGAGATCACAAATCTATTAAAAAGTGAAAACTTAACAAAAATTATATTTTTTCCAATAAACAAACAAATAATTTCTAATAACATTCCGTAGTAGAATAAATTATAAATTTATTTTGCCGATTCGTCTACATATTGCAAACAATTTCGATATTTTTATGTTTTATACAATAAACTAAAATTTACTTTAAATTTAAGGTACAGTACATACTAGCTGCAAGCCTATTTCTAATAATTACTTGAATATGAATTATACCAAATGACTCCGGACTAGTAGACTTGATAAGTATTCTCGTGTAGTATGTAGTTAAGAGATTAAAATTTCGACAAAACCTACGCAGATAGATTTCGTATAATTTATTTACTGTTCACTGGGCGAGTGAGATATCTATAAGACTAGGGGTTATCTAGTTCTTAGAAAGTGGAGTAAAAAATTTTATTATTCACATAAAAAGAATGTGTCAATGAGGCAGAAATGCGTGCATAATTTATGCCCTGTATACAATGGTCCATGGGAAGTGAAATCTTGAGGCGAATTAAACTTTTGGGATCGAAACCAATCCAGAACTTTGTTAACGTTTCATATCCGTTGCATACTAAGTATACCCTGTTTAGTATCATAGGGATCAATTTTTTTTACGGGCTTGGGGCTCTACCACGTAGCTAATGTGGGTTGTTTTGTCGCCTTTTACGACAGACCCACCCCGGCCGCAGAGGTTAGTATTCTTTCTCCGCCCCTTCACGGATAAAACTACTGTGCCCTTAATAATGCCATTAAAAAGTGAAAAGGATGATTTACAGATAGAAAAGTTGACAAGCATAAGAAGTAAAGCATTTCTTACTTGTATGTATACCATTATCTTTTTTAGCGAAAATTTCGCTTTAGAGCCCCGAGTCATTTTCCAACTTTTTCGTCTACATTTCGGGTTCGCATGGTCACGACAGTTTCGGCATCCAGTAATTTCGTGTCTACTTGTATGTATGATGAAGTAATATCATGTTATTGTGTTTCAGTATGGGAGTGTCTATGTTTTTTAAATTGAATTTATCAGTGCTCGTTTAATAATATTTTTAACAAATTTTAATGATACATGAAGATGGTTGCAACAAGTATGTACTAAACCTGTCTAATGCCTGCATTTACGACATAGGCGGTATTTATACAAATCTGCGCATGTCAAACAAATTCTGAAAAACACGTATTTTTGAAATGTTTTATTTGAGATGAAAGCTTAAAATAGCTATTTAGTTTCCCTGGGTATGTCGCGCCATTTAATTATACATGTTATGTCCTTGCTTTCGTATCAAGCTAAAAATAGAATAATGAAACCAGGATTTGTTTTGAAACAAAAAAACTTATTTCTTTAACAAACGTTTGATCGTTGTTGTAACTCGAAGCTTATACTTATTTAATTTTATTAACTAAAGTGCTATAACAAAATAGATGTGCCATAATTGGGTTGGATTTGACGATTGAAAATTAGACTATCCTCAAATCCAATGCTAACCTATTCTCAATTCTTGCGGAACTACATAATTCAAAAGATTAATTCACAACAACGTATTATCTTGGCACATTAACCATAGTAATATTATAAATGAGAAAGTCTGTCTGTCTGTCTGTTGCGTTTTCACGCCTAAACCGCTGAACCAATTTTGATAAATTTCGGTATTGAGATAGATTTGACCTTGGAGAAGAACATAGGTTACTTTTTGTCGCAAAAATTAAACTACTAATTATTAAAGTGGGTGAAATAGGGGTGAACGTAATTAAATTCTGGTTTGTTTATTTTTAATTTTTTTATAGCCAGAGTTCAGCAGACAGGCAAACGGCCCACCCTGGCAGGTGGTCACCGTTGCCTATGGACGTTTGCAATACCAGAGGCATTACTAGCACGCTACCGGCCTCGAAGAAATTTTATAACGTCATTTTTGAAAACCCCATATCGTACCGCGCTGAGAAAACCTCAGCCGGAAGCTCATTCCAGATCCTTAGAGTACGCAACGTGAACGTTCTTGAGAACCATTTCGTACAAGAAAGAAGAGGTCCCAAGAAATGGAGTTAATATGGCAGAAAAACGTTTGCCGGGTTAGCAGGTAACTAATTTATTTAGTAGTAGTCCGATAAATGTCAAATAATATAAAATATATTTTGAAGAATGTTGACTTGTAATTTTGCAGATTTGTTAAATACGCCCGTATAATTTCGGTTTAGAAATGATAAAGAATTGAAGGCAAGAATTTGAAATTTCCAAGAAATTGTATAATACTAAACATACTGTCTTACAGACTAATTCTTAAAATTACAGTAAAATATGCATATAATTGTAAACAGAACAGGGTTACCAGATGAGGTTATGTGACGCGAAGTGTTTTCCGATACCACCACCAAAGCTTACAATCCAGGAAAAAAATGGCGCCTGAAATGCGCATCAATTAATTCATGACATCTAGTTCTTTATAGTATTTTTTTAGGTTGGATTTGAAGTTTAATTTCGGAGATAAGTTACTTTATATTATCACTTAGTAATTTTTCACGTCGCTACTCGTTGTTTCTATTTTTAATTTGGTATAAACGGGGCTTTAACTCTTCCAAATCCGAAAGAATGCGTAAAATAGGTCAGTTACGATTATTTTAGAGATATGTAATGATGATTCTTTGGGAACAAGCACACTCAGTAGATTCTTTTTCCTTATTTATGTAGGACTAAAAAAAGGACAGCAGAGAAGTTGACGGCCCCCTTAGTATCTAGCAGTTACCGTCGCCTATGGGTGCCCGCAACGCCAGTGGCATCGCGAACACGCCGCTGTTCCATAAGGGTACAGGAACTTGGGTCAGTAATGCCGAAAAACAAAGTTATTATGGCGGCATACTTAAGACCAAAGGTGGTCGCAATGCATACGGGCTTGAGGCCCTACCACGTAGCTAGGGTGGGTTGTTTTGTCGCCTTTTACGACAGAACGAACCGTGTGAAGTGGAGAAGGAAAAGTCGGAGAGAAGATCGCGGGCACTGAAGCGGAACTTTGAATTGTAACAGGGAGTTAATGCTAGAATGAAGATGATACTGGTATATTCGTTGTTTTTGTTATATCAAAGTTAACTTTGTGTAAATACATGAACTTCCATATTTGCTTACATCATCTGGTAACCATTATCTGCGTATTTTAATACTATTATAATATTAACTACTACTTGTACACGCCTGGCACAGTGTAGATGGGAGAAATTCACAAGAAATTTAGAAAGTCTATTTATTAACCAGTGACGAGGCTGTAAAGACAAGTTGATACTATTAATTGATACTATTCTTCATATTTCCTAAATGTGTTAGTTTATAAATGTTTGCTATACTGTTATGGAATCGTCGGTTGAATAGGGTCCAATAAAAACTAACGTGACAGTAATAGATGGCACCACAACTCGTTACTGAAAATACAGAATATTCCCAATTTGATTTAAATAATTTTTTTATCAAAGGTATTTCTCGTCTTGTCTTTATAGCTATATATACGAAAGAAATGCAACGTTCGGGGACGCATTATTTAATAACTATACAGATCAAGCCTTACACATAATTCAATGAAACATTGTTTCATTGCAGTCTTGTTCAACCCTGTCCCCTCACCTTTAGATAACTTAGCCCTTATAAAGCAGTAAACTTAATTATATTACCAAAGTAAATGCATTGCTAATACAATATATAGGAAGCAAGTTAATATTACACTACACTAATTAAAACCTAATAATACTTCATAGTTTTATGAGTTTAAAAGGAGAAACGGTCTAAGAAAGGTGTTATGAGAATCAGTGAATCATATGTGGATGCAAAATATAATTGAAATGTTTTCATTTGCCGAGAAATGCTCTTTACTTTTGCAACGACGACGACATGGTAAAATGTCTATTTGTAAAAATGATAAAATAATTACTTGCTTGCCTATTTATCAAGCTATCTTTATCTCGAAAAAATGACGAGCTTTTGAAATATAAACCCACGTATCATTAACTGAAGTTGTATATTTTGTTTGATATTTGCTATACTACTATTTCAACCAAAAATGTATATTATTATGCCAAAAATAATCTATCAACTAGATTAAAATATAATTTATTTACGTACAATGGAAAGATGTTTAAAGATTAAGGTTTTCGATTAAGGAGTTACTGGCCGATTTTTTTTATTATACAAAGAAAAGGATAAATGTTAAACGCGACAATGTTGTTTATTATCTTGAGATAATTTACAATTGATAATTAATTTTTAAATATAATGGATCAACACCATGTTTATGGATCAATAATAAAATTGGGCATATCAAATGTTTACTAAACTTTCAGAGATTTAAAATTAAAGTGTCTCATCTAAATTCATAGAACTATGAAGTTAATAAACACAAAGTACAGAATATATTTAAAAATGCACATTATATTAGAAACACAGGCAAATATTGTCCTTATACCTACTTTAAATGATATATATTTATATATACGAATGACGCCCCAAGCATTAAATTTATACTCCGAAACATAAAATAAATCGGCCTACAACAAAAATAATTATTCCAAATCGTTTGCATTAAAAACGAAACGAAACCTAATCGTTTCGATTTGTAACATGTCTATAACGGTAGTAAAAACAAATTTGAAACATTGCTAAGGGGCGTCTTATATATATTTATGTACATATGTATATGGGATTTAGTAAATACTTGAAATCTAAAATGCACTCTATCAGTTCAAAAGGAGGTAATTATGTTTTAGATTTGATAGCAATGTGTAATTTTATACCCACATACATACATATATTTAATTTTCGAAAAAAAAAACGAAACAATTTCTTGCACCAACTAGGTAATGGTGGTCGATGTTATTTATGTAATATTTCACTTACTACGGCGTAATAAATTTTTCTTTTGGCCATGTTAAAATTATTCAATATTTCATAGATGATAATTTTTTGATAAATTACCAGTCTAGGTAATCAAGGTCTGATTATTGGTGTAGGTACGTCTTGACAGATCCTCAGTAAGCGTTATACGCCTAGTGACGCCTAGGTCTGTTGCCTAATGTCGTATTGACAAGATGGAACGAAATATTTATTTTGTATAGGTCCAAAATTTTTGATGATGGATACGCGATTTATTTAATAAATGCTTCGCGATATTTTTTCTGTTTTAACGACGAAGAGACGGAAGAATAGCCGTTACTTAAAGTCAAATAAATCGACAATATTTCTTAAACAATAATGCACCATGAAGTGTAATAAAGGCGATGGATACAAAATTCATTGTTGTGCACTGCAGTATAATATTTTTAAGAGTGTTTTGCTTAGCCGGTGGGTTCTAAGCATGAGAAACAAAGTCCATCGCCATTATAGAATGTGCGATATAAAAAGTTACTGAAGTAGTATATTAAGCAGCTAATCTTATATAGATCGGGTATTTTTAAAATCGTTGTACTCATTTAGTTCTTGAACTACGAGGGTACTTATGAGTCTATATGTATATTATAACATGTATAGTATACGAGAGAGAGAGAGAGAGAGAGAGAGAGAGAGAGAGAGATTAATACAAAGCCATTCTAATATGACATGCAGTATAAATATTGACTTACGTTTAAATGTCTATTATAATGTTTACATTAAAAAGTCCAATGAGTAAATATACATTATTTTTATATATTTTTCTATTTTTTTTTTACAAATTAATAGTGATTTGACTACTACTTTGGTTTGTAATTTATACTCCTACAGGATATATTATTTCAGTAACTTGATACATCTTGATATTTATAGTGCAGATGCCTTAAAATAGATAAAGCTATCTAATTCCAAAATAATAACAAATGTATTAAATATTTGTTATAATTTTGGAAAGATGAAGATTTTTTTTGCCGCCTGCACAGAAAAAGGGTTCAAGTGCGTGTAGTATTTACCCTGTTGTTGCATGACTCACATTCAATGAAATTTCGGCTCTATGTTGAAACATAAAAATTTAAAAAGTAAAGGATTTAGATATGTTTGTCATCCAAAGCAACGTAAGACTCGATCTAAAATGGTCGGACGTTAAATTAGCCTGGGCCTCCGGTGAAGACACCACAATACCACCCAATCCGGACTTTAACTACTACCTCTTATTCCCCACTCCCTACCTAGCCTCCCTTCCTCAGCTCCTCCCCCTACATCATCCTCTTCACCCCCCCCCCTCTGCCCTTCCCTCCCCATCCACCAGTTGGTGCCTCTTTGATCACGCTTCTACCCTTTAGCTTTGGGTTTGTAAACCAAAAATATCCGGTACAGCTGTTTTGTTATTTTGTTATTAATAATATAAAAAGATTCTAGTTTGGAAATTTGGAATATTTTGTCACCCTGAATTAATATATTTTTGAAGTGAAAACTTCTTTAGCGGCGTTGTACAGTATTTTTGTGATGGGTAAAAAATGTTAAAATCGCGTCAGGTCACGTCTCCTGATCGAAAATTCGTAAGATTCACAAGACGTAGTTTTGCTGGAGTAATACCAAGCTTAATTATAATGACTTAAGGTTTATTTTATAATGTAACTTTTAAATGATTGCATTGCATTACTTATACATATCTATTCGAATTGCAACTTTATTACAATGAAATACAGTTGAGTTTTTGAAGTGAAAATTACTTTAGGCGCGTTGAGTACTTTTTGACTGAACAATTTTTGGTTTGTAAAGAAGTGTTAATGACCAATTTAAATGCTTGACCAGAAACAATTTTTTATAAACCGAAAATAATAATCTAATAGCTCGACGATACAATTCACAAGTTATTTAGTTTCACTTCTATCGGCAGTCCCCAAAGACTGCCCCGCATGTTTTTTTTAAAATCTAATATCGCTTAGAATTGATGTAATCAACGATGAAGCGACGACCATCAGCTTTTGAAATGGGGTCATTCTGTTTTTTCAAATCTTTTACCGGATGACATGAAATTTATTAAGTACATTTGGAACATAATTTTGATAAAATTGTATGATCTTGAGTAGTGGTGATGTACGTGACGATATAATTATAAAAAGAATGAAACTTGTACGAAACTTTAACAAATAATTAAACTCAATGAGGTTTAAAACAGCTTTTCGGAAATTATTATATTTATTTAGGTTTCAACATTTAGCCATTAATTGATACCTTAAAATAATATCTTACACTGACATAACCCTAGTTATGTGCAGTGGACTTTTATTTTTAATATTTAAGATAAGATAGATAAGATAGTAAACACACAGATTAAAGGCACCTACAAAATAAGAACACGCTAGTTAGATAAATATTTGCTAACAATTTATGTTTTCAACCAAATGTAATGAATATTTTAAAAATATGAAATAAAAAATGTAAGCAAATAATTATTGTATTAAAAAAATCGTAATAATAAAAAGAATGCTTTAAAAATATTAAATAAGCTAAATAAACTGAAACTAATCGATATTGAAAAAAATATAATTTGTGATTGAATTGACAAAAAATTATATTTTCTTGTTTTTGAAGTATATAGTATAACCAAAATATGTAAAATTAAAATAAGCTTAATATCTCTGTTTTCTTTTATAAATGTTAGCAAATATTTCTCATTTATTAATAGATATTTTAACCCACATGGGTCACGGTGGCAGTGACACTATCAAGGTTAATAGGGTCTTCATCATCCAATTTTGGAATATCAAATATCTCAGAGAAGAGAGCTGGAAGGATCAGATGAGGCCAGTAATCGCGGCACCAGCCGAGCAACTCGTTATGTCTATTGCCCAACAGGCGGACCTCGTGAGCAGCAGCTGCTAAAGTCTCCAGGCGAGAGGGGGCTTCTGGGCCCGCTGTTGTGGTGACCTGACACAAATTAAATATAATAAAACATCTTATTGAAAAGGTACAGCAGACAGCAGCAGAATAGTAAGCTTACCGTCGCCTATAAATGTTTGTAACGCAAAGGACACCGCGAACACGCTACTGTCCCATAGGGGTACAGAACCTGGGTCACTAATGTCGGAACACAACACAAGGTTTTTATATATGTCCATGATGGCGGCATGCTTATAGATAAAGGGTGTCATCGAGACGAGTTTGGGTCCCCAACACGTAGCTAGGGTTGTTTTATTGCCTTTTAAGACTGGCGGACCCCGGTTGCAGATGTTAGGATTCTTATTCAGCCCAATGCACGGATAACATTTAATTAAATATTTGTTTAATATAATTTGGAGGATTTGTTGGATAAAGAACTGTATTAAGTTATCAAATAATAAAATATTGCAGATATAAAGATACTTACGATAGTTTGGAGAGCCTCTCCCAAACCTCGGTGGAAGCTGGCAATCCTAAGAGGATCACTGAGACTTGCGCGGTGCGGGCTCAGCAGAAGCGATCCAGTATACAGAGCCATTTCTTCTTCAGTTAATTCCAGTTTGATCAAAGTCCACACGTAGGCTAGCATAGCGGCGACGAACGGAGCCTGTTTCATTTCAGGGATTAATTAGAAGTATTAGAACAGTTGGTCGGCAAACCGCGACTCGCGAGCCGCATACGGCTTTTTGACTCTTCAGTTATTGGCTCTTCCGCGAAATGTTTTTAAATTATTTTGAAGGCGGTAAAGAAGTGATGAGCATCTTAAGTCCCAACTATAAATATAATAACTAAATTCCTGCTATAGCATACGTATTCAGATTTTATGAACAAATTCATATTTTTTAATTCCTCATGGCGGTTGATAACAGTGGATCTACAGGGGCTATTGAAATCTGAGGCTAAAATAATTAAAATAATTGCTATGAGAAGCATGTAAAAGCGCTGAATAATAATATTGAGTATCGATTCAATACATCTTAGTTTTGCATGACCTTAACAAAATCATGATAAAAATGAAAGAAGTAAATCTAGGTCTACTATGATTGATGTTTTTAACAACATATATTATATGTATTAGATGGAATCCTATTATTATTTAATTAAGCTGGTTTTTTAAGGCTACAGCTGTCCTATAGGACAGCAGACAGCTACAATTTAGCTGTTACCGTAGCCAATTGGTGTTTGCAACGTCACTGGCATCGCGAACATGTTGTTGTCCTATAAGGGTACAGGAACTTGGGTCACTAATGCCGTAACACAACACAAGGTTATTATGGCGGTATACTTAACCAAACGTGGTGCCATGTAGCTAGGGTGGGTTGTTTTGTCGCCTTTTACGACATGCCGATCCCGGCCGCAGAGGTCATTCTTTCTTCGCCCCTGCACAGATAAATGGGTTTTCTTTTTGGATATAATATTTAACTATATTTTTATTTATAATTACTACTTTAAGCGCATTTTTACACATGGAAACATACAATTAAAACAAAATAACATTAAATAATAAAAACAGAATAAAATACCTACTTGCAGAGATGCGAGATGTGCATACAACACTCGATTCTATTACCACCCGGTAATCGAATCCACAGACACGACAAGCTACTAAAATTATACCGTCACGCGAAACGGAATTACGATAAAAAGTATATTATCGGGTATAAATTTATCTGTACAATGTATTTATATAAATAGACTAAATATTACAATATTTTTAACAATTAATTAGGAGTCGCGGCAATGTGGTAGCCCTCTGCTGAGTTTCCAAGCCACTTTACTCCAGCAATCGTCATCCACTCAACTCTGTCTAGATAAATCACGCCACCTTTTTTTAACCCTAAATGCTTTATGATTATTATTTCTATATATAAATCTGTCTATGAAGTGAACCAATCATGCATGTTTAGCTTCTGGTGCCTTTAAGCATCTCTAGAAAGCATATTTTATTATCCGAAAAATAAATAATGTGCAGTAGACCCGATAGTACGCATTACATGTAACGAACAATATTCAACGTGTGCCGACTATTATCAGTGACACGGAAATCGGATTTAAAACACAAAGGGGCGAGTGTCCGAGCGAATAATTAATAAAGAGCGCGTCTATTACAGTCAAGTGCACAATTTTGCTTTGATCAATTAGCGAAGATAGAAATTTACAACAGCAAAGTTTTATATTGATGATTAGGGATAGAACCATTTCAAACCCCGGAATAATAATGATTATAATAAATCATCAGCCCTTTCTTGCTTTCGCCTACTCTTATACTATTAAATCATATCCAATATATAATGATAACAATGGTTGTAGCAATTGCACTGTACTGTCGCGTATGTGGTTTAACACGGTCACGCCAGCGTTGTAATTCATGTTTATCGCTCATAGGCGACGGTGTTTAAAGCTTTTCGCTCTATCGGGCAGACCGAGCTAAAGGTTTCAATGAACGATCATGTTTGATTCTTATAGCGTTATTGTTGTTGTGTTCAGTATACATGGTGGTACGTGTCGCCTTGATAAGGTAATCATCTGTGAGCAACCGGTGAGGCAGACCTGTGCGGACCACTGGTAGTACGTGCCGGCATGAACGTTGTCACTAGCCCAAAAATAAGAAACATATATTTTAGGAAGTACGTTTTCATCTACTGTTTTTAAAAGTATAACATAATGTAGCCGTAATGTAATGTAAAATTTTGGAAATAATCACAACACCCGGAAACCTCATTCATAGTCAATGGAAAGGTGGAAAAAGTTTTGTTGTGACTTTGCATGTGAACATGATTTATATTGCAAACATAATGAACATACCCCAGTTTGATATGATAAATTTTAAAATAGTTGAAGTCCGTGGGTCATCAATTAGTTTTAAAAATTATATCGAGATGTGTTTGTGTTTTCAGTAGAATTCTTTTTAATTTTATCCGTGCAGGGGCGGAGAAAAAATACTAACCTCTGCGGCCGGGGTCAGCCTGTTGTAAAAGGCGACAAAACAACCTATCCTAGCTACGTAGTAGGGCCTTAAACCCGTCGGGATGGCGACCACCTTTGCCTTAAGTATGCCGCCATAATAACCTTGTGTTGTGTTCCGGTATTAGTGACCCAAGTGACGTCATAATAACCTTATGGGACAGCAGCGTGTTTGCGATGCCACTGGAATTGCAAACACCCATAGGCGACGGTAATTGATAAATCCTAAGCTGGCCGTCAGCCTGTCTGTCTGCTCTCCTTTTTTTTAACACCAGCAATAACAAAAATTATATAAATTTACTACTAAATATACCTGTTACCGTATCGCCCCACAAATGTTTATGGCGAGGGCTACAGGTAAACCCATAAAAGTATATACATAAAATAATACATTGAATTACATAGATAAAATATTTACAGTATTATTATATTATGCATTGTAGGAGTTAATAAAAATTTATATTTTATGAATCAAACATTTTCCAATACCGAATTTCTAGATTTAGTAGGTTTCGAAACAAATATTCAATTAATATTAAATTTCTGTACCATGTATCTGATCAACTCATGCACTGTCTTAATAATCAATATAATTTATTGGATTCCTATTAAATATTTCCACATCGCTAGGTTAATGCTACGGCCTAAAAATACAATAGTAACGTGTAGACCATTTAATTTCAAGCAGTCGATATTATTTACATAACCCTGAATACAATGAGTGAGAGGAAGTACCTAGATTAAATATAATTCATTTAGAAACACGGCTTGGCAAAGTTTATCAACTTGTTATATATTCCGATGAATATTATGCACGGGTTAAATTGATTGAGCAACAAACTTTGAAGTATATTACACAATTTGTAAAGTTTATTGCAACCTGTTTCAATGCAAAACTAATCCATTATAAGTTTTCTTGGTCAAGAAAACCCGTAATATTTTTGAATCTCTTATCAAAATATTGAAGATATTTGCGATCCAGTCAAAGTAATTTAACCGAAATACGTCTCGAAGATATCGTTGGTCAAATTAAATTAAAATATACAAAAAAACAACAAGTTTACAAATTGTCAAAATTCCGTCAAAATTATCAAAATTCTAGTGGAAATTTATTTATTATTATATAAAATTTACAGATGAATAAGAAGTAAATCTAAATAAAAATGACGTGCTTTTATCCTAAAGACTGCGAACAATTTGCAGTATGTATAATGTTAGTGGCCCCTTGTACAAAAACGTGCTATGAAGATCCACCTATATGCTATCCCTGCTTGCCACGATGTCCTTTGCCGAAGGTTATGTATTATTGTGAAAAAGCTGCGTGTTTCAAGGCCTCTAACTTTCTAAGAGGAAGATTGCTGTGATCCACCACTAAATTATAAGAAGATTGTGCGCAAGCACCTGCGCAAGCTGCCTGTTTCTGCATTCAAGCGCAATGAAATGCAGGACTAAGAGCAATCGAAGACGCTTGACACTGCGAATTTCCTATTTAGAAGCTCTCATGACATAGTTGTTGAATGTGATTGTGCACGGACCCCGTAATAGTCGGCGACCCAGCAAAAGTGTCACCCTGCACATCCAAACCGACACTCGGATGTTGTTTGTTCAAGAAGAAACCAATAAAAGTGTAGCTTGAGGATATGTTAGATGACTAACAACGAAATTTCGTTTCCTACTTTCAATATGAAACCAGAAAATAATTTAAATAAAAAGGATGACTGATTTTTTTCCCCCAAAAAGGGCTTAACGTCAGGCAAGCGGGCGGTTGTAAAAACTAAGCCATAACTATTGCAACATGCAACATGTTGTGCTGACCCTATATAATGTAGGATAAGGGCAGGAGGAAGAAGATTTTCATAAATGGAGATCAGCAGATCTTATCTTTATGCTATATATAAAAATAGCGCATCGTTTACTACTTATTTTAATAATTATGTGTGTGATTGAACGTTTGAAATCTGAAAATATAACCCATTTCAAGACTATACTACAATTTAGATAAGTTATTATAAAACATACTCCATTAATAATAGTGTTTATAAAGATAATACAAATCAACTGTCATTATCATGTATTATAATGGATCATTATCGTTTATTTTAGTTTATTGGAATTTTTATTGGTGTCGCTCATATATATGTGTAGAGTTTAAAAATAGTTGTGTGAAATTGGAATACTTTGTAAACTATGTTGTAGTTGCCCATTAATTACTACCTTTTATTGTCACTGTTGTAGTGTGTGGTGTCGCACCAGAATAGCACCACCCCATCTCCTCCCTTGGGTGTCGTAAGAGACGACTAAGGGATAGAAAGAACGGAGGATGGGCAGCAGCATCTTTCCGTGAGAGCATCACCAACTGCGAATACTGCGATCGCCAACCCGCCTGCCAAGCGTGGCGATTATGGCAAACCCCCCCCCCTAAAATGACAGATACACACAGGCTCCGGCCCCTAGTCCCCGGCGGCCCCGTTCGTGGTGGTCACGGTAGCAGCCACATAAGCGACGGGGCAGGGGGTGCGAAGAATCCCCGGGTTCGGATTCGCTACCAAGAACGACGACCTTTGGCCCTGGCAACATACAATGTCAAGACACTGCGGACCAACGAGAAGTTGGAGGAACTGGAGGAAGTTTTGAGCAGACTGCGATGGGATGTTGTGGGGTTATCTGAAGTCCGAAGACAGGGAGAGGACTCAATAATCCTAAATTCCGGAAATCTGCTCTACTTCCGGGAGGGCGACCAACTGTCCCAAGGTGGTGTCGGGTTTCTCGTTCACAAGTCTCTTGTGAACAACGTTACTGAGGTGGGGAGTGTTTCGACTAGGGTAGCGTACCTAATACTCAAAATTACCAAACGGTATTCGTTGAAGGTCATTCAGGTTTACGCTCCGACTTCGACACATCCTGACGAAGAGGTGGAAGCCATGTATGAGGACATCTCAACAGCCATCCACACTTCTAAAACCCACTTTAACGTTGTCATGGGAGACTTCAACGCAAAATTGGGGAAACGTAGCGGCGATGAGTTGAGAGTGGGGCAATTTGGGTTCGGAAATCGGAACACCCGAGGCCAGATGCTGGCCGACTTCATGGAGAAGGAGGACCTGTATATGATGAACTCCTTCTTCATGAAGCCAGAACAACGCAAATGGACTTGGATTAGTCCCGATGGTGCCACCAAAAATGAGATTGACTTCATTATGTCGACCAAAAGACAGATATTCAATGATGTCTCTGTGATCAATTCGGTGAAAACTGGGAGTGATCACCGCTTAGTAAGAGGCACATTGAATATCAATCCAAAATTGGAGAGGTCTCGACTGGTGAAGTCTACGCTCCGACCTGCACCCATACAGATCCAAAACCCGGTAAACTTTCAACTCGAATTGCAAAACCGCTTCGAATGCCTCGGTGACTGCGTTGACGTGGACGAGTATAATAACAGGTTCGTGGAAGCTGTTCAAACGGCCGGGTCTAAATTCTTCAAGGCCAGCCGTTCAAAAAGAACCGGAAAAATCTCAGATTCTACTCTCAAATTGATGGATGTGAGACGTCAAATGACCCTTCAGTCCCCGGACGATGCTTCCCAGTTTAGGCAACTAAATAGACAGATCTCCAAGTCCTTGACTCGCGATATCCGCCGCCATAACACAGACTGTGTAAAGGCGGCTATAGAGCGTAACAAGGGCTCTAAAGTATTCGCACGAGACTTGTCTATTGGGCAGAGCCAACTGACGAAGCTGAAGACCGACGACGGCAGGGTCGTTTCGTCTAAACCCGAACTTTTGAGGGAAGTCGAGAAGTTCTACGGACAGCTATACACGACCACACGGGCACCTGTTAACAACAAGGCTAAAGACCCAAGAGCCAAATTAACCCGACACTACACCGTAGATATCCCAGACGTCAGTCTGTACGAGATTAGTGTGGCCCTTAAACAGCTTAAAAACAACAAGGCGCCGGGTGATGATGGAATTACAGCCGAGCTTCTGAGAGCTGGTGGTACTCCTATGCTTAAAATCCTCCAGAAGCTATTTAATTCCGTCATCCTCGATGGCAAAACGCCGCAGGCCTGGCACGGAAGTATAGTGGTGCTGTTCTTCAAAAAGGGCGACAAAACCCTTTTGAAGAACTTTAGACCGATATCACTTCTGAGCCATGTTTACAAGCTGTTTTCAAGGGTCATCACGAATCGTCTCGCGCGCAGATTTGACGACTTCCAGCCTCCCGAACAAGCCGGATTCCGAAAAGGTTTTAGCACCATAGACCACATACATACGCTGCGGCAGGTTATACAGAAGACGGAGGAGTATAACCAGCCACTATGCTTGGCGTTCGTGGACTATGAGAAAGCCTTTGATTCGATCGAGACCTGGGCGGTGCTTCAGTCTCTCCAGAGGTGCCACATTGATTATCGATACATCAAAGCGTTGAAGTGTTTGTATGAAAACGCCACCATGTCAGTCCGTCTCCAGGATCAGAACTCGAAGCCTATCCGACTGCAGCGGGGAGTCAGACAAGGCGATGTCATATCGCCGATGCTGTTCACTGCTGCGTTGGAAGATGTCTTCAAGCTTCTGGACTGGAACGGACTGGGCATCAACATTAACGGTGAGTACATCACTCACCTTAGATTCGCAGATGATATCGTAATCATGGCTGAAACCATGGAAGACTTAAGCCATATGCTTGATGGCCTCAATACAGCTTCCCAAGGAGTAGGTCTCAAAATGAACATGGACAAGACGAAAATCATGTCTAATGTCCATGTCGCACCTACCCCCGTAACAGTTGGGAAGTGTACTTTCGAAATTGTTGACGAATACGTCTACTTGGGTCAAACGATCCAGTTAGGCAGGTCCAATTTCGCGAAAGAGGTCACTCGTCGAATCCAACTCGGATGGGCAGCGTTCGGGAAGCTCCGTAAAATCTTTTCGTCCCAAATACCGCAGTGTCTCAAGACGAAGGTTTTTAACCAATGTGTGTTGCCAGTGATGACATACGGAACGCAGACGTGGTCGCTAACTATGGGCCTTATGAGAAAGCTCATGGTCGCTCAGAGAGCAATGGAGAGGGCTATGCTCGGAGTTTCCCTGCGAGATCGAATCAGAAATGAGGAGATTCGCAGGAGAACCAAAGTAACCGACATAGCCCGGATGATTGCAAAACTGAAGTGGCAGTGGGCTGGGCACATAGCTCGAAGGACTGATGGCCGTTGGGGCAGAAAAGTCCTCGAATGGCGACCGCGTACCGGAAGACGCAGTGTTGGTAGGCCCCCCACAAGATGGACCGATGATCTGGTCAAGATCGCCGGGATAGGTTGGATGAGGGCAGCGCAGGACCGATCATCGTGGAGATCTTTGGGGGAGGCCTTTGTCCAGCAGTGGGCGTCTTCCGGCTGAAATGATGATGAATACAAAAAAAAATCCATTAAATATGGCCATTATTTTCTAAATGGAAACGAAAAAACCGTAAAACAAAATCACTAAACAAAGATATTGATGACTTTGAAATGAATATATTCAAGAAAATATGGTCACGATATATAACAAAATCATACTGTTTGCTGTCACAATGTAAGATTATATTTTACAGGCTACTTTGCCTGTAAAATTGAATATATCATCTAGAATTTGAAATTGAATGTTTAGCTATCTCGTTAAATCTGAATAAACGTCATGCATTTTAAAACATCTTCACAAACACAATTTGTGAAAAGTATCTCCAAATACATTTTAAACCTCTCAACTGCTACAGGCAAATGTTGTCTGAATGGTGAATTTTTCCCTGTTTACTCAACGTCGAAGCCATTTTAAGCGCTGGCTTTTGATAAAGTTTACTCGTACAAGGATATCGTTTTCCAAGTTTCCAGCGAGGAGATTGACCATAAATATGTAATCCCGGCTTTCGTAATACGCAAGTTTTATTCTAGAATAAATTCTTGGCATCTAGTTTGTAACTATAATATTCTGTTTGCAATATTAGGACTTGGCATGTACATTGTAAAAAAACTATAACTATCAGCTTGAAAAAAGGAAAATAATGCACCGAAAAATATTTTCTGAGATTTAATATAATATGTTTTGAATACAGAATTATCTAGTGCCGTATATTTTGGGCTAGTTTTTTCTTTATTAACCACACGAAAACTTTTTGAATTTTTTACTTATAAACATTTTTCTTATTATTTAACTTTATTATTACTTTTTTCTTATCTTTTTTCTTAATATGAATAGTAAAAAGCTGGATTGATGGCTAAACAGCGGAAGTCTGTGACACAACAAGAATATATTCATTATGACGACAAGTAAATACAAATCTTAGTTAATTCATAGCCCAGAACTTTGAACTGCCTGCTGACAAAATCAGTTTTAATCTCTAACAACGTATGGATGACTGGAAAAAGTTTAGTTTTATTTTGCATAAAAGCTCCTTTCTTTATTATACGATCATATTATCATGTCCAACTAGATTGGATGATTAAATATTTTAAAATCAGAATTAAAGCAACGCGATTTACTCTGTCCAAAACACTCGTAGGCTCGGCCCCTCGGCGTCGCCACCGTTTAAAGAGGCCACGCATTCGGGCTATGACCAGGAAGTGGTCTGTGTCGAGGCCTACACCGCGGTATGCCCGAGTGTCTAGCACTTTCTTCCTCAGTCTTCCATCAACAATTACAAAATCAATCATACTTCTAGACTCACCCTCATCTTTTGTATACAAATGGATCTTTTTGTGGTCAAACATTGTGTTGGCCACGCAAAGATTCCATTCCAAGCATACTTCAAGCAGACTTCTCCCATTGTCATTCATTCTCTCGTCCCCAAACGTACCCAGAACTCCTTCATACCCATCACGCTTTACTCCAATCCATCCATTAAAGTCCCCTAATATCACGATCCGTTCATTTTCTCCACATTTATTCAAGACCTCTCTCATGCTATCCCAAAATTCCTCTCTCTCTCTTGTTGGGCTTTAAATGACCCACCTCTGCGCAGACCCGTCGGTGCATAGACCCCAAGGATAAACAAGCGAGTGAGTCCGACTTTTAACCTAATCCAGAGAAGTCTTGGGCTTACACATTAATGCTCCATCACACATTCAACTATTCGAGAGGAAAGAATCACACCAACTCTCTGACAGCCTCGGCTGGTTTGGGGAACTCCCGACCAGTATGCCGTGTAGAAACCATGAACCGTGGTGTCACATTATTTCCTCTTGGTTTCGTTCACGCATAGAATATCTATGCATCGTTCATCCATCATCTGACATACCTCATCTACCTTACCATCCATTCCTCCTCTTACATTCAACGTAGCGAAGCGGCTCTCCATGGGCCGCTTTTCGCCCCCACGAGAAACGAGACGTGATGGGTGGCGAACCACATCGCCGCCATTTTGGTTAATTAACTTATTTTTATGATTATCCAATTGCGTTCACACGAATAGCAAGGGAAAGGTTTGTCCACCCCAGCAGAGCATCGCATGCCAGGGTAAGGCTGGCCTAGTTCTAGGTCGCCCGGTCCCAGGGCATTGTGGCACGCTAACGACTAG